>CM076578.1:788290645-788620978 GCA_034641835.2 Pinus albicaulis | reverse complement strand
CCACTACGACGCTGCCTTCACTTTCCTGTAAGCTTTGCAGAGCTTTAGCCAGAACACATTTCAGAGTCCAATATGTGTGGATGGATTGATGAAAGAGAGATAGTTGCCCTCTCGTATTCCCGGGGTCAACAACAAAATCCATGTTTTCCTCCTGGGCCTCTATGTCTTCTTCCTTACTGTTACTTTCTCTCTCCCATCCTTGAATTACATTCTGAATCTACAGAGGATTGCCAACAGAGTAAACTTCGAATAGATTATCCATTATCTCTTTCTTCATCCTTCTGCCTCACTTACTAGGTTCGACTATGTTTTTCGAAAGCTTCTTCTTTCCTTTGTCCTTGGGTTGTCGCTTTACTGATTTCCCTTTCACCATTTTTTTCCTCGGACTAAAGATCTCAAACCGTTGTTGGACTAAACCTATAAATTTTGTGAGGGGGCCTATAGAAGGTGGAATATTAGAAACAAAAGACCCAGGAAAATCAATGACTTTCCCTGCCATTATGGAGTAACACATGAAGATATCCATGCATATCCTATTACAGAGACATGTAATTAAATCGGTGTGACCAAGATCCTTTCTGGTTGGAAAAATCAACTAACTAGGCTTATCATTACTACTAATCTCTTTATCTACCATTTCATAGAGAGAATTTACCATCTTGACATGGAAGAGAACTAAAAAAGGATAATGATGGACCCAATTTATTAATTTAAGGGAATGAAGGCCATAGGTATAATGACAAATGCCTTCCATTTTTTCATGGTGCTTCATGTATAAGGTTTCATACAAATGAGACAGGTTATCAAGGCTTCCATGACATACATAGGTATGAAAAATATGAGCTCGTAATCGTTGAATGAACAAACGAAATACCAGAATCCTATAGGGGGTTCTAAAATAGGGGTTAATGGCCTGCTGCAGGATAAACAGGTTCCAGGAAAAATCATTGCCAAAGATTACATAAAAATTCTTGTTATCAGAGTGATTATTTATTCTACCCTTCCCACAACAGAAATGATGTATACCTTCTACCCTTCCTATACCCATACAGTTTCCATTGTTTTCACTTTGCAAGGGTAAATTGACGAGGATAAGAACCAAAGCCATAACATACCACTGAACCTAAGGGCATGATGGTTGCAGAGTTGGCCCAACGTGACCTGCAGCTTTTCCTTCTACTCCTCCACAAGATTTGCTGCCAGAAAGAATGTTCTACCCTCGAATTGTTTCCTTTCTTAACCTCCTCTGTTGTTGTTTCCCATGTCGCTCTGACATGGTTAGTTAGGATACCTCTGCTATCATAATGATCTAGCATGCGAAGGTACCATCCTCTTCTACTACAGGTTTAATGAGTGACATATGGATGTGGCACACCACTATAACCCTTAAAGTAGAATGAGGGTTTTGTAAAAAACGAATCACTTACTTTCGCGAAAATTTAAATGGGTACAACTCAGTGAATATAGATCAAAATCATTTTTATAACCTATTTTCTGAAATGAATGATCATTTTTCATATTCCCACGTGACTAGAATCACAAGTTGGGCACTCTATGAACTCAAATCCACGTTGCAGCTGTCTGATCGTCACAAAAAATTCTGAGAAAAAGAGTTGATTTTAAATCAACGATATCTCCCTCATCCACACTCCGATTTGAATTTTTTTTTAATTGAGTGATTTTTCAAGAGGATATAATATTACAAATTATTTTCTTTAAATTTTACAAAAAAATATGCAAAAAATAAATCAGGATCCATCGCCCACGAATTTCCATTAGAAAAAATTATTCAAAACAACTTATTTTCAATTAGCATTATCCCCTCCGCCTGGGCTCCAATTCGTACAATTTTTTTTTTGAAATGGGGTATTTTTTCACAAGGAATTCATATCTATAAATTTTTTTTTGACAATTTTCCACCAATTTTTTGAAATCTAATTTGCAAACTTGTTACCCAGTATTTTCCCCAAAAACATCCTACAAAAAAGAAGAAAAAAAATCTCCCCACTTTTCCCAAGAAATAGATCTCATACCACTTGTAATATATATAACCTACAATTATAAAAATCTTGAAAAATATGCCCAAAATATAACACAAGAGCTTGCTAGAATGAAAATATATTTTTATTAATATCTGCAGAAATCCTTGAGGTAGGGTAACACTATACAATTACTCCCTAAGGAAGGAAATTCACTCCATAAGCTAATGTCTATCAATACAAAACAATACTCGACATGTCTCAATGGAGAGTCTCTAGCTTCTATATAGGCTTCATACATGCAATACCATGGGTCTCTCAATACCATACATCAAATACAATAGGATTATCACATTATTAATTAACTACTTGTGGTCACTTGCATAATATGGGTTAAACACTTTATTTGTTTACTATGACCCATTTATTTATCATCCTTACATTATTACATAACATTATTCCCTTTGATACCTCACACTCTACCCCATATTATCCCCCCTAGGTATACTACATATTTTGAGGTGGTTTAGTTCTTATGGCTTGGAAGAAGTTATTTTATGGGCAGGTCATTGTGTCATTAGAAAGAAATTGTGAATTTTTTGATATGGAAGCACTTTCACTACTCCATAGGGCATGTATATTGTTGGAATTTAATTAATGAAGGCGCCTTTCCACTATTTATTCAAAAATATTGAGCTTCCCATCCCTACGTGTACCACTTTCTTTCTGTGAAACATGTAGCTCTTTGCATGTACTTTTGATCATTTAATTGAAGGATTGTATTTTGTTTTTGGAATTATTTTCCTTCGATGTATCAGATTCAATCCTTGTAATTTGAGACCGTTGAATGTAATTTAAGTAAAAATATTATGTATTTTTCTCGTCTCTTTTCTTCGTTTTCCCCTTGTGGATCTAATTTATTGCAATTGTAGGAGTTTTTATTAGACATTTATGAACTTGTTTGAAGTATTGGAATCTGATTTAGGTATATGTGAACTCTATTACTAATTTAAAACTATTTATATTGTTGTTTTTATCATATAATGTTGAAACTTAAAAGGTTGCATATTAACATTATTCCTAGGTTTCCATTGTTATATGATACCCAATAAGTGAATTTAGACATATTTTCCATGTAACCAAGTGAATGTATACTATTTTTAATTCTTTTCCCTTTGTACTTATTTTTCATTTATATGAGAGGTATGCACTATGGATACAATAAGTGAGTCTTGGAACCTATTATAGCATAATTTTCAATGCTAAATTCTGCTAGGCTTTCTCAGGAAAACTCTAGCAAGGAATATGTTTCTAGAATATAAGAAACTTCAACATTCCACTCAACATTTGTTCCTCATAGGTTCTACTCTCATTTAGGTTTTAAATATCGTGAACAATGAACTAGGCTTAATGGAAGGAAAATCATACTGTAAATTTTCATTTAAAGGTTAGAAGATTGTACTTGTGACACAACTCATTCTTTTTCCAGAAAAGAAGAACTATTGTTTCAAAGAGGTGACAAACTTGCTATCATTGTTTCAAATGTATGTGAGAAAAATAAGCACAAGAAAAGTATTATCTTGGCTCCAAAATTAATTCAACTAGGGTGTTGGATAATCCGTATTTATAGGGAACTTTGATAGGTTGATCGTCCTCTATTCAAACTATTTGAATCAATATTTCAATTCATATTTTGTATTTGTAATAGATCAATGGAAAAACAAATGCAATACATTTTCCCTTTATAGTGTCTCTACCTACAACCATAAGCCTAGGGGCGATGGTAATTTTAGTATGCTCACAATATTTTTTGAATGTGGTTGGTGTTGTGGTTGTTTCTGTACTAGAAGGTCCAATGGCTTAATCCATAAGATTGATAAAAGTGGATTTTATGGAAACGTTCGAGAAATTTCTTTAAATTTCAAAGCAAGAGGCATTGGCTCTAACTGATTTTATTTTTAAGCATGAATTTTATGTTTTAGAAAAGGTTGAACATAAAATCTGCAATGTTGACATTGAAAACATTAGGCCATGCACATGGAATTCAATTGTTGGGATGTTGAATTAACATTCCTTATTCATAGAAATTTGGTAGCTCGTATGAAATAAAATGGACGTTTTGTCATGTCAAACCTCTAAGAAAAATATGAAGAAGTTTGTTTCAAAGTTTCTTGGAAGTTTTTTGTCTATTTTAAAAGGAAAATGTAGTAATGTTAGTTTTCAGTTAGTTGAGACAAATGAAAAATGAATGCAAGGTAGTTACAATGGAGGAGACATATTCATAGTTGTTAATGGATTTAGTTATTTATGAGCAACAATTTTTTTGCATATATTTAGGAAAGAAAATTTGTCAAAATATTTTCCATTGAGGTTAACTCATTTAACATTTTTGGGGATTTCCTCTAGTGAGGAAGTTTTTGGTAATTTGCAAGACTGGTTAAGCTTAATGAATATGTTGGAGGAAATTGTATTTACTATGGAATTAGAGAGATATTTTTAGAAAAATTCAAAAAGGAGTAACATGAATTGGCTACCATGTAAGTGACTCAATGTTCTGTGTTGGAAAATCAAGCTAAAATCAATGGTAGTAGAACATTTGGAGACTGGATAGACATACTCAACCTATTGTGTTCACTTCCAAAGGGTTATGTTGGTGTCAAAATCTTGGCAATGTATGTACGTTGAATTCTAATGATTGAAATTTTTATAGGTGATCACATTACTCAAGGTTAACCAAGAGACATACCATGATTCACTTGCAATATAGAATTTTTTTGGTACCTGTCATCAAACAAAATTTCTTGACTTTCTTTTGGCATGTCTAAGAGCACTGAAATCAATCATGTTGTCATACAATGAATATGAATTTCAAGTTAAAAGATATTTATTGCATTTATTTTTTGAAAACTTCTCTTATTACATGTGGCTACTAAGATCTATAGATATTTTTTTTAAGTGCTTTTCTGAGTGTACTCTGTGGAATCCTTCATTGAAAATATGATGTGTCAATGGATGTGAATCCTGAGAAGCATCTTATATCTTCCATACTTGATAATACTTCTAGGACACTCATGGTAATTTGTTAATACTTATTTAATAAAAATGCAAGATCTATAACTTGTGATGTTCAATGAAATTTAGATACATGTAGGGTTGTCAGATCAAGCAATATTTCTCAAAACTCAAGAACAATTCCAATTTTTGACAGTAAAAAGCATGTGGATGTTCAAAAAATGATTCATGCTTTAGGAAAAACTTTGATTTTTGAAGAAAGAAATACATTTGGTTATTTAAAACAAAATCATATAAAATCATCTTTGAAACATGTATTTGTTCATATTACTAAATTAGCACCTTAACAAGCAATATTGAAATGATGAGTTATGAAAAATAGGTTTTAGATTCATGGAATCCTTATTGTGTATCATGGACTAGATTTATTGCATTGCTAGGTGTTCAAAAAAGAATCATATGGGGGTTAGTGTTTGTCATAGAAAATCTTGATCAACAATGTCGTGAGGACAAAATAGGATCATTGAAATGGCAACACAATATTCTTGTTAAGTGGGAGTCTTCTCTTCAATGTTTTTGGTATTTTATTAACTTGAGTCAATGTTTCCAACTAGAATACACATTTCCCTCATATTGAACTATAGAATGAGCCTCTTTTCTCAATTAAAGGATAAGTATATCAATTTCAACCAAAAGACCAAATATAAACATTGACAATGTATTCGTTATTCATTGCCAAAATTTAAAGATGGTTTGTTTTTCCATCGGTACAATGAATTTTACTTGAATTTGTCTTTGAAGCTAAATGGAAATATTAAGTTATTTTATATTCTAATAAAAATTGATATCATCAAACTATATTATTCTAATACAATTTGATATTATTCAACCTTCTAAACTTCATGCATTCATGGTTGGTTGTGCATGAAACCGATACAAATATGGCTAAGAAAAATTACATACCATATATTTGGTGCATTTATAATCAATGATTTAAATTTCAACCTAAAATTCACTTTATATTTCTTGTTATTGAACTAGACTTGTAAGATTTATTATGGATTTAGTTCAACCTAAGCATTAGAATGTACATTTTGACATCATGTGAATCAACAATTCATGTGAAGTTTCCTTGTAAATTTGATGGGAGATATAAATGTTGTATTATTAATGGAAAACGAGACATACTTATTCAACTACCTACTACCTAACCACATGAGTAATAATTTTTTTATATAAAAATAAGAGAATGATCTTCACTGATACCCTAAACAAAAGTTTCTACCCAATAATTATGGGAATGGTTATAGTTATGTAATTATTTTTTAATGTAAAACTAAGTGGATGGTGTTTGATGATACCCTTAAAAAAAATCTATACAATCGCGAAAGTAATGATTCTAGTTTTGTAAAAACACAATGTACTGCAAAGGAAGAAGCAACCACACAACCCACAAATCTCCAACTTGAAAAAATAGTGTCGGAGGAAAGTCCAATGTCTCCCCATTTGGAAGTTATAGTATCTTGTGAATTTATTTTGTTCAATGGAATTACAATGATTATATTTTTGTGCAGTGAGCCAATCCAAACCTAGAGTGTGTCAAAATTAAATTATAGTACATATATTAATATTAAAGGGCCAAAGGAAAATGCAAAAATATTATGACTAAGAAAGTGCATACAAATATTGAAACTATACATATGTATCGAAATAATATGATATTTAACAATATTTGATATTATTTTCTCGTACATATTGTGGATAGAATAGATAATCAATCTTCACAAAAAACTAAATATTCAACGCAAGAGTTATATACCTAAAGGTTTTTTTGTTAGTTGATTTTCTTCCCCTAAAATATTAATGGGCACGGAAAATTTTAGGGGCTAATATTCCATGTTTTTTCCAAGAAAAAGATTCGCCAATTCCCATTTTTCTAAAAACAAATTCACCCAAATTTTATAGTATAAAATTATTTTACCTTAAAAATTGCCAATATTATATATTGTCTAATATAAAATAATTAGAAATATAAATATTTTTGTAAAATTATCATCAAACATTTTGAAATTTGGATATTAGGTACTAGTTAGATTCGTGAAGGTTGCTAAATTTTAAGATAAATTTTCATCCTTAAAATTTTCCCTGCTAATGGGTCTGCATGAATCTAAAGAGCCAAAAGATATCATTCAAATCAAAATAAACATTGAAGCTTATTTTGAAAATCCTTTTTCCCAAATATTTTATAAGGTTTACCCCTTAAGACATTAATGAAGCTTATTTTGAAAATCCTCTTTCCAAATGATTTTATAAGGTTTACCCCTTAATACATTAATGACTTCATCATTGTTTAGAATACTTAATGTTTTTGAAGTGGAAGAACTTATATCACATCCAATTAGCTTGCAGCATATAAGATTATAAAATAAATCATCAAATAATAGTATGCATCACACAATTTATATAGATATGTAAGAGAAAATAGGAACATGACCCATTATAAATTCATCTTAAGCATGGATAGGCAGAGATATCAAATCTCTTTAGATGAAAACCTCTTCTAGAGTGAAAATTTTGAAAAAAGAAAATTGCAACCCTCTCATCCCTTATACATCTCGATCATAATATGTAGTGACTCTCTCTTTCTATACATATACAGGTGTAGGTGAAAAATTCCTAATATATTAAGGTATAGAAAAAGAGATGGAAATTTCCTTATTATTACACCAACCAAGACCAACAAGAATTTTTCATATTCCTTTGTTCCACTCCATAGAAAGGATTGATGTGCATCTAAGGAGCATGATTTTTCCCAGGCCTATTACCAAGTTTCCATGCTTTTACCCCATACTACACCCTTCTCCATCCTTTACCAAATTACCACTATTGTTACATCTAGAATAGAGGAGGGTGAGCGGTTCAATAAGAGTGATACTCTGATTTTGGATACCATCAGGGAATCCCTCATTATACAAGAGGATACCATCTTAAATATTCTAGAGAGATCCCAATTTTTCTTTCATGCCCCCACTTATGATACTTACCAATTCCCATTTCTCGGCTTCATGGGGTACCTTGTTGAGTTCATGTTCAAGGAGACTGAGAAAACTTCACTAAAGGTGGGCAGGTATAAAATCCCAAATGAGCATCCATTCTTCCTTGAGGAACTGCATGAGCCTTTTTTGCCTCCCTTGTGATATCCAAAGGTGTTGCGCCCTGTTGCTTCTAGTATCAATAGAAATAACGAGATTCAACCTATGTATGTTGATGAATTATTTCCCCGATTTGTAGCCATGGGTGATAATGGAAACTATGGACATATAGATCTATGTGACATCTCAAGTTTGTAGGTCGACTCTGGAAGGATCCATTATGGGAAGTTTGTAACTGAAGAAAAATTTTGAGACTCTTTGAAATAATATGAGCTTGCAATCTTAGCATGGGATACGGAAGCACTAATTAATCTATTGACCTTCGAAAATGTGGAGGCGATGGTTAAGAGAAAAGTGAAGCTCAATGCAATGTCGTATGGTCGGGAAGTTAACTTGGATGGTACAAAAATGACATCTTTATATGAAATTCAGCCTTATATGATTGGTGGTTTTTATGCAAAATGGCTTATACCTCTTGCAGAAACTAAAAGGATCGATGATCCACATTATTGGGTAGCCAAATCGATGAAATGCGTGACCCTTTCCTGAGTCAAATTTTAATGTGAAACGAGGTTACGCATTGAATGGTTTCCAAAAAAATATTCACAAAAAGATCAATGTTGGAGGTTAAAAGTACTAACCAATTTTTGAAACCACTATAGGGGGTTCCACACAATGGTTTTTGGTTTCTCTGAAAACGACAAATTGTTTTCTGACATACCTATGATGTAATGCAGACTGAAACATCCATCTATTTAATTATACACACACACACAATATATATATATATATATATATATATATATATATATATATATATGTGTATATATATATATATATGAGTTTGGGTTAGAAAAGCTCGAAGTTTATATTGAAATGTTTGTTTGAATGGTGAGACCCCAGTATAAGAAAAAAGGATTAATGTAGAAATTATGATGTAGATTTGAAACTACACATGAAGTTTTAATCAAAATCACAAGACACAAACTCATTGTAATCCTCTGCAAAAAATAATTCACAATCTGGAACAAAAATTTCATACATGAAATAAGAAAACACACACATGCAAAAATAATTTTCCTGGGGAAAGCAATCTGCTAAATTCCCCAATGCCTACTTGCATTAAATCAAAAGAATAGAGATGAATTAAAAATATTTTTCTCAACCGAGCACAACCTTGAAGTGCATGACCTATCTCTCTGCTCACTGAGAAGATCTAACCCAGGCTTAGCCAAAATTTTCCTCTACTTGAGCTCATATTTCCTTATGTTTTTCCTTGAGAAATTAGGCCCCTATTATTTAGGAAATTCCTCAAATGTATTGTGAAATTCCTTTAGGTTGATCAACTAACTATATGAAACACTTGTACACTCTAGACTAGCCTACAACTGATGTTACACTACCTTGGAATCTCCACCAAGCCTGGGGAACTCAAATTGTCTGCATGCAGTAGATATATTTTGAGATGGTTGATCAGTTAACTAGATGATCACAGATTTTGAGTGAAGTCCCACTACACAACTAACCCTCCACTATTTCCTCCAACATTTGGAACTAGTTTAATTGAAAAAAAATATAAATAACTGACCTTGATTGCTACAAATTAGAAATCACACATGCTTAGCTGAACTCTAACTCTTCCAACTTGAAATTAATAAGTAGAATGGGTGACTCAAGCTATGTCACACAAGAATCCAACTTGTCTGATAATGTCGAAATTTAAATTTCCTCAATTTAATCAAGGCAAATCAATTGAGAATTTCGCGCTGCATTTTGCAACACTCCATCTCAGCAATATAGAGATTATCAACCACCCCTATCCTACACCTATGGAATTTATTTCATGCAACACGTCTCATTTTTTTTTCTTCTACTACAACACTTGCAACTAATAATCATCTAAAAGAAATTCTAAATCAACTATGTTTGAATTTTTTCTATTGGAAAATTTTTATTGTTGTTGAATCTGCTACTAAGCCTTCTGCTCTGTTTTCAACACTGATCTACACTCCTTAGTATATGAGTGACATTGATCCTTCTACTATTTAATAGTGTGTGCCCTTGTATCAAGGCAATGCTCCATGAGGAGAACACCTCAATGGACCCTTCCCAAATTTCTACAATTCTGAGACTAGGGCTTCACATCACCCCACCTCACACTTGGATGTATGGTCCCATTTGCTCCATATACCTACTTATCTTGAAATTTACCTCCACTAAAGGTGTCTGGTTGACTGGATGTCTCCACTCTTCCTCTTGTATGCCTCTCCCTTTGTGGTTGCTCAACAACTTCTTGAGGCTCCTTCTGAGGCTCCACTTTGAGAGGTGAAGCATGCTCCTTCACAACCACCATATATCTAATATTTTCCTTTCTCCTTAAGGTTGTGCATGCATATTATACCTCAAGTGAATATAGGTTATTGAATCAAACCCTGAACTACTTCACTTGTCCCATGGCTATGTGTCTCAGTAATGCTTTCCCTTTGTTGAAGATCACATCATGACCACGGTCTTCCAAAACTGCAACAGAGATGATATTTTTCTTTAGGCTCATAATGAACATGACATCCTTGAGCTTAAGAGGGGAGCATGAATCCCTTTGAAAGGTGACTATACCAATCCCAGTTGCGTTGTACCTTCCTTTTTCCCCAAACTCAATATTCATCTGGAGATATTTCTCCTCTGGGTCACTGAAAAAATCTCTACACCTAATCATGTGGAATGAGGCACCTCAATATAGGCGCCATACACTCCCAATCATAGTGTTGGCCATTCCTACGATAAGGGTGAAATCTAGCTCAAAATATGAATTCAAAGCTTCGCTTGTTGCTGCTACTACAGACTCCTTCTTGCTAGACTTTTTGTGTGGATGATGAATAGCTTAGTGTCTGAATTCATGAAAATTGAAGCATTTAATTTTGGACAAGTATTTCTTATTTCCCTCTTGGTTGGATTCAACCTTAACTTGGGAATTCTTTCCCTTGTACTTCATTCATTTTTTTATTAGAGCAATTTCCTCTTCCTCTTCTTTGGATGAGGTCCCATCTCTGTTATTCCACCTTATTTCCTCTTGTACCAAATCAGACCATAAACACTCCTAATTTGGTAGTTTCTCCCTCCCATACACCGAATCTTGATAGCTATTCCATCTCTTAGGAAGATCCAAAAGGGCTAGGCTTACCAAGTCTTCTTCAGGAAAATTTACATCAATCTCTCCAATTTCATCATGACATTGTGTGAACTTGCTCAGATACTATGAAATAGTGTCATTCTTCCACATCTTGATACTTCGAAGTTTATCCTTGAGTGCCAACATCCTATGGTCACTACTATTCTCGAACAATTTTGTTAGTGATTTCCACATTGCGAATAAAATTTATTTTCCTTGGATATTTGAGACAATGTGATCTCGTACTCCCTCCAATATTATTATCCTCTCCTTAGCTACATATTTCTTCCACTGAGCACGATTTTGGGCATCATATTCCGATGGTTGTGAAACATCTATCTAGATGTATTCTAGCAATCCATTTTCATCCAATATCACCTCCATCTCATCCTTCCATGCAACAAAATTAGAGGTTCCTTCCAAGGAATACTCTAGCCTTAGTCCATTAAAGGCCATTGTCTCAGTTTCGAAGAAATCCTACTACATAAATCTCCAAATTCAAGCCTCCTGAGAAAAAAATTTGAAGTTCCTATTCTAATGTGAATCCTTTTCTGATACCATGTAGATATTATGATGTATTTCAACTTCTCATGAAGTTTTAATCAAAATCAGAAAGTAATTAACAATCTAGAACAAAAATTTTAGACATGCAATAAGAAATCACACACATGAAAAAATTATTTTTCCTCGAGAAAACAATATGTTAAAATCCCCAATTCTTGCTTGCATTAAATCAAAACAATAGATATGTATTAAAATTTCTTTGATCAACTAAGCACAACCTACAAGTGCATAACCTATCTCTCAACTCACTAAGAAGCTCTTACCCAAACTTAATCAATTTCTTCCTCTGCTCGAGCTCATATTCCTTGGGCTATTCCTTGAGGAATTGGGCCCCTATTATTTATAAAATTCCTCAAATTTATTACACAATTCCCTTAGGCTAATCAACTAACTACATGAAATGCATGTACACTCAAGACTAGTCTACAACTGATGTTACACTGCCTTGGAATATCCGCTAAGACCGGGGAACTAAAATTCTATGCATGCACTAGATATTTTGGGTTGATTGATTAGTTATTAGATGATCACTGAGTTTGAATGAATTCCCACTGGACAACTCACCCTCCACTAGTTCCTCCAAAATTTGGAACTAGTTTAACTAAAAACAACCTTAGATAAATAAACTTGATTGCTACAAATTAGAAATCACACATGCTTAAGAGAGCTCTAACTCCTCCAACTTGAATTTACTGAGTAAAATAGGTGAAAAAAGCCATGTCATACAATTTAACATCATCCAAGTTGTCTATTGATGTGGAAATTCGATTTTTCTCAATTTAATCAAGGCAAAATCAAATTTTAGAATATCTTGCTACACTTTTCAACAAGTAATATATATAAAAACAAAAATTCAATAAAAAATATTAATCGTACTTAATTTATTTTTAATTATGGAATTAGTATCAATAGATACAAAAACTTTGAGATAGTAAGTCATTATATAATGAATTCATTGGATTATGGATATGTAGCATCAAATTAATCAATCAATGAGTATAATTTTTTTTACTTTTCTAGTGGTTTGAGATTTGATTTTAAACAGCAAAACCTTAACCTTAATTATGTCTCTTCTCTTGGATGATTTCAAGCTCTAGGGTATTTTTCCCTCCACCCTTTCCTCTAGCCTTTGACATCAATATATTTAATGCTTTGGTTGCTATTTTCCTAAGATTTGAACCAAGCCCTCCAAGTTTGTCAAAAAATTGGAGGATGTTCCCAAAATCATATTTCCTTAAAATTAATCATAAATGATGGCTCTTATACTTGCTTCACTTTGCCTCATCAAGAAATTTATGGGACTTAGGCCAACATTGATCACATTGAACCAAGGTCGATAAAAATTGGAAACAAGACATTGAAGGTTAGCTATAAATCTCCTTTTGTGTTTGGGGTATTTAAATTTCTAATTGAAAATAAAGAGTATCAAGGTCTAATTTTTTAGGAGTGGGCCTTACTTCATGGGAACCCAAGGCCTCTATTTAGATTTTTGAAGCCTCAAATTCAACTCGAAGAGAAATGTCTCTTTTGGTTTTCCAATTTGGGTGAAACTACCTTATTTCCTTCTTCATTATCGGAATGACAAGACCTTTTTCAAAACATTTGTAAAAATTTAGGTTGATATATTGGTTGCTGAAAATGATCAATCTCTGGTTGGATAATCAGTATTAATATCGAGAGGTTGATTATTACTAGCTTTCTTTAAAGTGCAAGATCTGCCATGAGTATGGGAATTTTGCAATAATTTTCCCAAAATCAGAAGAATAATGAAGAAGAGGAAGAATGGAAAATTGCAAATTGAACAGTGCTAATAATCAGAATGAAGGTGAAAAACTCCCTAAAGGTAATGGACCAGGGCCCAAAGCTCCATCTTTGCCAAATAAACTGGTGCCATTGGTAGACACTTCCTTTTCTAGCAAAATCAAAGGATCTAGAGCTCAAGGAAATAAATTTGAAGTATTGAATCAAATGGAGGGATAAGGATAAATCCCAAAACCTAAATCTCAAGGGAACCCCATTGACGACCTCCTTTAAAGAGATTATATGAATGTACATTAAAAATTAAAATGCATTTATTAACTTAATACATTAGTGTTGTTTAGTTGTTGGTCATTGAATATATTGTTCTTGCATTTCTTGAATAATCATCGGTCTTGCAAATTCAAGGAGTGAACCAAGCCAACTAGTCTTGACAAAATAGAGCCACTCATTCATCCTTGTCGGAAAATAATCCTTGAACTTAACTTGACAGAGAACAAAATTTTTTAATTAATTCCACAAAGGTCTCCATTTTTATGAGATGTATAGGCCATAGTCACATCATCTACAAAACAACATTAGAGAAATATTTTTCATTGAAGAAGGAATAATCCATGCTAGAGGATTAAAAAAAGGAGGGTAATAATTGAAGGTTGAGTGTAACTTCCAATAGGGTATTCTCTATGTGAATTCCATTTGTCCTATTATAATTTGTTAGAGTTTTCATTTTTATATGTTGTTTGAGTGTGTCTGCACATTCAATACATGCCAGAGCTTTTGCATTAGTTTATAAGTGAACTAGGAAAATCACAACAAAAAATACAATATTGAATCAAACACACATGCTTATGAATACAACAAAATTACTTGACTTAGCAACTTGGACCTCATTAAAAAAAAAATGGTAAATAAAAGAAAACGTTTATCTTATTGAGAGTACATCATATCATTGTAGAGACTAGAATACCTTTCATCTATTTTAGTGTTCCTATAGCCTAGTTTGTACATACAAAATTTGTAAAAAAAAATAGCAGATTTCTCTTGTTTATTGCTTGTAATTTGTAAATAAGAAAAAAATAAAGGTTGATAATTATAAATAAAAGCCACTTTTCATGTACATCGTAATTCCTCATGAATTCATGAGTATAACAAGATTCTTAGATATGAATTGCAATAACACACAAGGAGATTTCTCTCTTTATTCCTCTCCAAGGACCCAAATAGGTTGTAATAAGTTCCCTTGCTTGAGACATAGTGAGAGAATGATAAATTGAGTGATGGGGGTATAACCCATCACTTTATATGGATTTAAAATTTGGAGCCCCAACCTTTGTTTTATATAGTGGTCTTGCATCTATAGGGTCTATACATGTGCTTGAACACCTTATTTGGTGCAACTGTATTCATAAAGATTCATCAATTGATTTTTCATCACCATATAGATAAATGTATATGTCATTTTATATACATGCACATAATCAATATTACTAAAAAATGGTTGATCCTTGTGTGCCTTATACTATTAAATTGTACAAATCATAGTTATATGTGCTTGAGTGTGGGTTGAGTAATTACATTATGGGAGAACTAATATGCATCTCCAATGTATATCAAAAGAAGAAATTTGTACTGTAGAATGCATGTGGGGTCATAATATATGTATCATGTCACTATAATAGGGGTATAAATATAAATTTGTGTAAAAAATGTTAATGAAAAAATTGATACTTACAATATCTAGTGAAAGTAGGGGTTTTTAAAATTGGGAAGGTGTATTGGGTTTGTATTGGTAGGGGTTAAATAAAGTTAGATATATTTTCCAATATGTAGTCAAATTAAGGGTATTTTTTAGTATTCCATGAACACATGTGTTATGTTAGAGTTTCATTGACTGAAGCCCATGTGAAACATCCCCTAATGAACCTAGGGTAGACCTGCTAAATGAAATCCTCCATGATGAAGATAGTGGACCTTAACAAAAAAAAAAAAACCATGAAAATTTGATAAATTATAAAAATGAAAGTTTTTTTCTTTCTTTGATGAATGTGCAGGTATTACAGGAAAATAATCAACACAACCAAATAAGCATACCATCCTGCATATACTGGCTCCAAGCACCAATTCACTCATTTTTCAAAAGAAATTAGAAGGCTCCATACATCATCTTAATCCATCCACAACATCCACCCATCATTTCCCCACCCTTTCTATTTGTTCTTTTCTCACTTTATTGAGTTGCTACAGGAAATTCCAATAATGCTACAGAATGTCACATAATTAACAAAAATACATTGGTCTAAGGTTTTCTCTACCTGGAAGTAAGGGAAAGATATTTAGGGTTTCATACATATCCACTCCACCACCATGTATCACCCTTCATTCTTCCTTTCACCAGCCATCATGTTTTATTCATAGCACATCAACATCCTCACTCTTTTTTCCCTAAACCACTAATAAAAACATTTCCAACACCACCACTATCCTCTCTTTGAATTATTAGATTTTTTTGGTGTCTTATAAAGATGAAATAATGAGTCTGAGGAGTTTTTGTGACTACTATAGGAAACTACGTGGTCCTGTAGTATCCTTAAAAAATATACAAGACCAAGTCTCCAACATTTTTGAAGGAAGTCACTGCATATCACAAGTTTCAAAATCTTCAAAAGCAACTCCAAGAAAAGAAAAATCAATGTGAATAGCTACAAGATCTCATGTATATTGTTATAGGATCTCTCATCCACCAATAACAACAAAAAAAACACCAAAGTATCCATCAGTAGCATCTAATTCACCCATAAGAAGCAAAAAATGCACCAAAATATTGAGTAGAATTGTCAAAGGAAACCACTAGTAGCATCATGATCCCCATCGTGATTTTCAAAGGAAACAACAAGTAGTAGCTAGATCTACAACAACTCCAATAGAGACATTGGAAGCATCCCCAAAGTCAACTAAAATAGCATATATGAAGCACTAAAGGTAAGGTATAGGTATGCATCTTTGAAATCTCACCCTAAGCTTGAAGAAATTTTAAAAGTGTAAGAGGAGGAGGAATTTATAAGACAAACTTAGTTAACAAGATTTATCTGCCACATCTATAAGAAGAGTTCACTTTTTAACCAAATACACCAACACATGTGCGAGAAGAACAAGATAAAAGATGGAAAATAATCGAGAAATTTAGTCATTATCATTTACTCTGAGAGGACATGTAGTACAAAGAGATAGGTGGGGGGTAGCTCACCATTGTGTGTTGATCCCATTCCCTCACATCAACCTCAACAAATGACACTCAATTCAAAGCACTTATTGCATGTAATTTTTTCTAAAGTCCCAAAAAGAACCCTCCATCACAAGAGGAGATCAAGAACCACTTTCAAATTCTGAAATAGTTTGCTACAAGAACCTATAGGTGTTTATATAGGAGAGATATAGTGTGCTATAGTAGATATACAAATAACTACAAGAGGCCAATTTTTTCCCCTAAACAAAAATGAAATATTAAAATGACTTGAAAGGAAATGGGACATTCAATAATAACATAAGTCAAAATCTCTCCCCACTTAGATTTATCAAAAATGTTCAAATTATCTTAGTTATCTAGGGAAATATTCTGCAGTACAAAATTTGAATTCAGGTAGTGAAGTAGTTGGGTGGTATAATTGTTTTAAAAAAAAAATTGTGAAATATTGATGAAGTTTCATGGGAATGACTTGTTAACGAGTCTTATCTTCTATTTTTCCATAAAAAAATATGCATCTCTCCTCTACTACAGGACTCTCTACTGCCACAGGAAACCCTAACTCTTGCAACAGTATAGGACTTGTGCTCCATTATACAAATTATTTTGCTCAAATTTGTGTCTCAAACCATGGGAGGAGGTTTTAATAGAAGAAAACCAATAGATTCCTCAAGGATTCATCAAAACCCTGAAGTCATAAATATCATTGAAAATTATGATTGGTTAGGCTTCTTTGAAAGGTTAAGAGGTTATGATGATAATATTGCTTTGGAATTTTCCTCAAACTTCTGACACCCTAAGGGACATTATATTATCATCATATTCAAGGGTGTGATTATATATCTATATGAATATCTCATTAGAAGTCACTACTCTTCACAAGGGGATCAACTAGGGTAAAGAAGCACATTATTATGCAACCAGTGGTAAGAGAGAAATTTCCCTCCCATATGAATAGTGTGATGAAGATAAGAACAGGGTAAGAAGAGAAAGCTTTCTACATCCATGGGATGAGGTGGCATATCACATCCTTAAGTAAATTTCTTGTGAGGGGAGATTGAGTATTTTTTATTCCTACTAGTTTAGACTGCTCTATCAACTCATATTCCAACCAAACTAACCTATACATAAGAAACTAAATATATCCCATTTCCTCCTTCAATCTATAGAGGAAGTGAGAACCAAAGCAAAGGAAGGAAATAATTTTTTTTTGGTTCATCATGGCCTAATTAGAATCATAGTCATGATGTATTCCCTAGAACACTTACAAAAACCTGTCTCTAAGGAAGAATTCATTGACATGAATAAGCAAGAATTTCTAGAAGCTTAATCATAACTCTATATAGGATCAAAATATGTAGAGAAATAGGGATAAATAGAAGAGGAAACATGGGTAGAGTGAAATATAGAAGAAGAAACAGAGGAAATATAAAGGCATAAATGGTACAAAATACAAAGGTAGAGGCACAGGTCAAAACTAAGCCAAAAATAGATGTAAAAAAATTTGAGACATAGTTATAAATGCTCCATTTAGCACAATCAGAGGTTTAATATGTGTCAAATACAAAGGAAGAATCTAAAAATCCTTAGGAATCCATTGAGACACCAACAATACTAGCCAAGAAAATCGAGGAAAATAAAGGAACTATAGATTAATAAGAATAAAATCTAGAGTAGATTCTTGCTACTTAAGTAACCCTAAGCTCTCCAACAAGGCCTGAAAAAATGAAACAAATATAATCTCCTTTCTATTTTAGATGGAAAAAGAGTAATATAATATAGGTTTCCATTAAACCAAAACCCCCATCTCCCACTCCAATAACTATGGAGGAAACTCCCAGTACCAAGCAAGAAGAGCCTTACAAAGAAGAAGGGAAGAGACCAATCATATAATCAGCTAAATGAAAATAATTTCAATTACACTAGAATATCCAAGCACTCAAGCTATAGTTATATAGGAGAAAATTATCATGCTACAAGAACACATAACAATGTTACAAAAGAACCCAACCAAGATACAGGAACATGCATCTAAGCCATAGGAAGCTCCTAAATACCCATCTTCCTTCTACTCCTCAATTGAGGTAGGGTAATTGAGTACTTCCTATTCACTTAGCACCATTAATATTCTTTGAACTCAAGGAAGAGAAGGCTATAACTCACAGATGGAAGAAAATTGCAGAGTCTAAGGGTGTTGTTGATGTTGGAAAAATGGAAGAAGAGATGAAAAATATGAGAGAGGAGATGGTCCTCCTTAGATTTGATGAAGCTAATAGAAGATAACACTTAGAAAATGAGAATAAAAATCCAATGGCCTATTTGCAACAAAAAAAAGGCTATTGTAGGAAAATGAAAGCCATGTTTCCACCTTAGAAACAACTTTGGGAACTATGGCCCATGTCTCTTGAGAAGTCGTGAACTGTAGGCACCCCTCAATTACCTATTCCCTATTTTTAAAAACCATCATTTCCCATTCAAAATCAGAATGTTGGTACAAAAGGCTCCCCTCCCTATGCAGTATTTTAGAAGTTTCATTGAATTTTTCCTCAAGAGCATCATTGAGGACAAGGAAAAGATTGTAGAATCAAAATGAAAAACTTGGTGCTTTCTAACATCGACATATGGGACCAAAATTATTATTTTTTTTAATGAATAATTGATGTTCCTTTCCTCATGGATAAGGAATGAATAAACCAAGGCAAAGGAGGAGGTCATAACATCCATCTACACATCTTCTCATTTGTTGGAATTATGACTAATGTGTTGTCCTTGATGGAAACCTACTTGATAAAAATTTCAACATAATGATTATGTAGTTGCTACAAGTGAGATAGAAAAAGGAATGACAAAGGTGAAATTTGAGAAAGTATATGTGGGTCCTATGAAAAAAGGTCACGCACATATGCGGGTATGGTGAAGAAAATTTCCGAACAGTTTCCACACCATGGTATTCTCAATACATGTGGTTTTTACCATGGTATTGGCCCATAGTAATGAGTGCGACAATAGATAGTTGATCCCGTCAAATAATGCCATTGGAATTACTAAGTGATTGGCCTAAGGTATTGACTAAGGCCTAAGCTATATATGGATATGGAGATTTAAGTGATATCTGTGCAAGTTATGGGTTATTGGTGAATGGTTTGATATGAAACATGTGTGAACCAAGGAGCATGAAGGAGATTCAAATTTGATAGACCTGAAAGCATTGTAGGGGCTAATAAACATGATTTCTTGATCCTTTACGATTATGACTAACAATGATAAATATGTGATGGTAATGATGCTCTGACATAAACATGTGATAGTAAGGGTTGTGAAATATGCTTTGTGGTTGCAGGGAAGGCATGATTTAGTAATTGTAGATTTGTATGTAGGTTTCCTTCAAAAAGGTCACATACATATGCAGATCTACTTTAGGGGGGTCGTATATTCAATTCTACAAAATTTTAGAATCTGTATGCCGGTGTCAAGTATTAAAATCACGTAAATACACAAGTGTTATTATAAGAATCGCGTAAAACTGCTAGGGTTTTGAAGTATGAACTATTACTTATGGTTGATCAGTTTAGTTATGTATATATATATATATATATATATATATATATATATATATATATATATTATATATATATATTTTCAATGATGTCTCTCTAATAATAATACGTGTTTGACAATACTGGTTTGGTTGAACTAATTGTGGAACGAAATTTTAACTAAGTGATGATGTTGTTGTATGATGATTTATATTTGGTTCTATGACCTGTGATGGGTTTCATATGTGATACATTGATTGATTCAGTGTGATAGTGATTCAAATTCAGGTATCAATATTTTTGAGATGTATATGCGAGTATTCTTCAGGAGAACTACTTACATATGAAGGTATGATTAATAACATTAGTGTATAAAATCTAATGTATGATTGATCAGGGATTTCAATGGAAGAAGTTAGTTTCTGTGATGGGTAAAATTTTTTGACTTGGTATATATATGAGTGGCTATGCATTGTCATGATTTGTTCTAATATAGTTTGATCTAGTTGCATTGGTTACATTAGCTGAGTTGATGATTCAGTTGGTTCAGTATTTGAGTAATTGATTTTAGAATAGTTGAAAGTGGATCCAGTTTAAAACATTCTGAAAACTTATCCATAAAGAGATGGGGATAACAGTCTTCAAAAAGGGGGTTGCAGCTCCCTTCCATTAGTAGCTGGAAAATTAGATAAGGTATTAGCCTTCTCTAGGTAGAAACCTGCGTATTTGTTAAAGTTTTCACCAATACAAGATTGTAACAAGAATATTTTTAATAGAATAAAACAGAGATGACACCAGTGGTGTTTTTCTCCCACATTGGGTTTCCATATAAAATCCTGGTGTTCATGTGTGATTGATGTGTTTCTTATGTGTTGATGATCTTTTTTCTCTTTACTAGTCATAATTACTACCTAATAAATGCTTAATGAAGTAATTATGCACTACTTAAATATTAACAAATGATGAATTATATGTAAATTTAGTTGACTAGATATACACGATTTTCTTTCATCATAGTCATGTACATATGCGGGTTCACCGAATAAAAGTCGTGTATAGAAATTGGAATAAGAAAAGTTGAAGTAAGTTTTAAAATACTGATTCATTCCCCCTCGCACCCCCCCCCCCCCCTACCCCATTCCTCTCAATATTTTTCCTAACAATTGGGATCAGAGAAGGTCCTTCAAAATAAGCTTGATCGCTTGAAGGAAGATTCATCAAGATGAGAAATCAAGAGGGAGTAGCATCTATCATACCTCCATTGTTTAATGGATCCAACTTGGTTTTATTGAAAATCATAACAAGAGCTTATCTGCAGTCACTTGGAGCTGATATTCGGGGAATTGTTGAAGGAGAGTATCATTATCCATCCTCCATTCCCATAGATGAATAAAAAAATAAAAAATATGAGACCAATGCAAAGGTTGCCAATGCTTTGTTCGAAATCTTGGTAGAATAAGAATTTTTAAAGTTCATGCAGATGAATACTGGAAAGGCTATATGGTACAAGATCATCTAGAGTTATGAATGTGACACTAAGGTAAAAAATTCCAAACATCAAACATTAATAATTTAATATGAAACTCTTAGAATGCATAGTGACTCAAATTATTTCAAGTTTATTTCTTAGGATAATTGAGATTGTTAATTCAATGAGAAATATCTGTGATGAAGTACAAGAATGAATGCTTGCGGAGAAAATCCTAAGATATCTAACTCCAAAATTCAACTCAAAAGTCTTTGCTATTGAAGAAATGTAGAATTTTAAGAATATTACTATTGAACAACTTCATGGGATCTTAGTAGCCTATGAAATGAGAAAATGGGTTCCATCAAACATCAGAGAGGCAACATTCAATGCTACTTATAAAGGAAAATAAAAGGAGGAGCTCAAGGAATCAAGCTATGTATTAGATGAAGAAGAGTCGAACTTCATAAAGAAACTCCAAGTAGGAACTGGAACATTTAGAGGTAAGCTTCCCTTCAAATGTTTTTCCTTGTGGAAGAGGTGTTAATTATGCTGCTAAATTCCCTTATCAATAAAACCATGAGAAAGGGAATAATTATACAAAAATGAATCTTAGAGGAAGGTTTGAAAATAATATAATTTTTTACACACATGAATATAATGATGGTCTTTCAAATGACGAAGAAGGTGAGTCTTATCAAGAATAGCAATTACTTATGGAATTTATTGGTAAATGTATAGATGAGTCTGATGATGTCTTTATATATGCCCTAGAAGAAAAATATAATCTCATTGAAGAAATAACTTGGCTTAAAATTCGTCTAGAAGAACCACTCAAGAAACAAATTCTAGAAAAGGAGAGGCATAATGAAAACTTAGAACTACAAATAGTAAGCCTAAGAAAGGAACTTGAGAAAAAAAAAGGATGTAAATGCTACAATAAAATGCTTCAAAATATTTTTGAATGCAATGATGAAGCATCCATAGGTACCAAAAAGGAAGCACTAGCAGATGATGAACATGTTCCTACAATGAACCAAAAGGTCGTAGGAGAGGAAATTAGTGAAGCATCAGAAGAAGGAATTGACAGTACAAAAGAAATAGAAAAAACTCCTTCAAGGTATGTTTATAAAAATCATCCAGAATCTCAAATTCTAGGTGAAAAGGAAGTTGGAGTACAAACTAGAAGAACTCTTGTTGGAACTTCTAGTTCTCTAGCATTACTAGCCACAATTGAACTGCAAAATGTAAATCAAGCAAGAAAAGATGAATTTTGGGTTAAGGCAATGGATGAATAACTTGACCAAATAGAAAAGAACCTGTAATATTCTTAATTATCTTTTAGCTAGTTAGAATATTAAATTTTGTTTTTTTCAATAAGATAGATGAATAAGAGGGTAGAGGGACCCATAAATCTCTTTAGTAGCAATAAAACCACTTCTAATGTGAATGTGGATCAATGTATTTAGGTGAATAAATAACTCCTTGGTGTGAATGGGGGTTAATGCATGTGGATTGGGTCAAGGTTGACCAAATCAACAACGCAGTCATGGAGGTAGTGGAGATAGTGGAGGACAGCGCAGTCATAATGGGAGGGAATCTCCATGAGAGTAGCATCATTATTGAGTGGGGCCAAGGGGGAGGAGGATCACAAAGCATATAAGGAAGGGGATGGAAGCCATATAAATCATTATAAATATTATTTATGTATGGTATTTTATGATGCTTCAGTTGTTTAGTGGAGTCTGTTGTGCTGTTTAGCACAAGGGTGCTTTCGGGCGGAAATCCCATGCTCATCCTCAGGGGACTTTGAGTGCCCACTTAGGAGAGGTTCCTTTGAGCTACATTCCATCATCCAAAATTAGGCCAAACTTCAGCCACCTACAGCAGCGCAATCTCCTTCAGGAATTACGCAATCCAGGAGGGAAATTTTAGTGGAGGGTTGATAACCCAAGTTTTTGAGCTTATTTCCAGTGAGGGGAGCATCCCTTCATCTGAAAAGTAAGCGGGGAGGAGTATTAGCTATTTTATGATCAAATCAGCCACCTCCCAGTAGTTACCTAGCTACAGATCGTAATTCATCCCTAGGGCTACATTTTTCATCTTGGGTATTTCCGGAAACCCTTTCTGGGTTATCTTGGAATTGTGCTAGAAAGGCTAGATCTCTGATCCCGACATTTTCTGAGCACCCTATCAGCAGATCTACACATTCCTAGTTTCCACCAATAGTTATTTCTAGTATGATTTTGCAGTCATAGCCTCCTAGAAGTTTCTTATGTCTTGATGTATAGGGTCATTTCAGGCTTGTTTTGCCTAGCTTGAGTGTGTTTTCCTCAAGAAATTGTACTTCATTTTCTGCTATTATATATAATAAAATGAATCAATGATCTAATCATGTTCTTGACATATTTATGTTTACTACATTTTCCATTTTTATGTTCAATATTCCTATTTTTCCTATTTTGGAATATTACAGTGGTATCAGAGCATAATCTTGGCTCAACCTATGGGGAACTACATATATGTCATCTAAAGAAGAAGAAACTCTTGCCGAATTGGATAAGCGATATATTAATAGAGTTCGAAAGTTTGACTACACAAAAAATGAAGAAGACAAAGGCAAGTCTCCAATATTAGGATAAATGGATGAAAAAGAGTTTCCCAAGATTCTTCTCCAAACCATGCAAGATATTTCCAAAGAAATCAAGGTGATGAGGGTAGAAATACAAAGGGAGACCCCAAGAGGGTTTCAACATGGAGAAGATTCTAGCACTTCACATCATTCGTGTGAGAAACCAGTAATGCAGTGAGCTTCCCAATGCTCTACCATGCCTACATTCCTAGGAGTGGGAAATGGGGTTGGAAGACCTCAAGAGCAGGAGGCTCTTAATGATTACTTTCTATAATATGAATCTCAATCTTAAAGTTTCAAAGAGAATCTGAACTTCCAAGAGTTATGTCAGGTCAAGGATAAAAGGAGACCCCATAATAATAATAGAAGTGCAGGGTACATGGAGAACAATGATCTGCAGTGTACTATGGGTAGATTCTTTCTGCTTGCTTGTGATGGGCCATCCAAGTGCATAACCAAGGCTAGGGTGGAAAAATTAGACATCTATTTCCAGTTGAACCAAGTGCTAGAGATTGAAGCTATTAAGATAGCAACGCTGCACCTTTAAGGTGAAGCACATGAATGGTGGTTTCGCAGTCTACCTATATTGGGGCATGCAAGTGTGATTTCATATGTAGAATTCACCCTGAGGTTGGTAGAAAGATTGACCAAAGAGATCCAGAGCCACACTTTGTTGAGCTATCTAAGCTCAAGGAGTCGGGAAATCCAAATACCTATATCTCTGAATTCCTAAAAAATTATGTCATGGTGCTAGATTTATCTACATCTAGGAGAGCATACATGTTCATTGATGGACTAGCAGAGCTGTTGCATGGGTTGGTGAAGTCCACTAGACCAAATATGCTCCAAGATTCCATTGAGATGGCTAGGGACTTACAAGATGCTTTTCCAAGGGTACGAGCTCCATTCCAAAAAAAACCTCTCTTTCAGTCAAAGGGTAAATATGCGAAGGTTTCTCCCCCAAAGGAGAACTAGGGAAAAGGACCTCTTAGTGATGATGTCTGAAGAGATTTGAGGAGGAGTAAGCTTTTCTTCTCTTTCCAAGAACCATGGGCACTAGTGCATCGGTGTGCTGCGGGAAAGGCACATTATATTGAAGTCTTATCTAATAGTGAAGAGGAGGAAGAAGAGGAGTTGGAAGGAGACACTAGCTCTATGGCACCAGGAGAGGATCCACCACCACCAGGGGGTGGAAATGGAGCATTTTCTCCCATTGGAGGAGCCCTTGCATATTTACGAAGAGTACCCAAGTATCTGACCTTGAGATTCAGAGGCACAGTTCAGGCGCAGTGGGTGTCAGTATTGATAGACAGTGGGGCTACCCACAATTTTATTGATTCCTAGCTAGTGTAGAAGAGAGCCATACCCACATATGGTTTGGAAGGATTCTTAGTTTTGGTTTCAGGAGCCAGAACCATGGAGTGTGTAAAGTATGTTCCTGCATTGGTTGTAGCTTTGGGGACATACACATTGACCTATCACTTCTTTATGGTTAATATTCTTAACACCAATGTGATATTGGGTGTACAGTGGTTGATTACACTGGGGAAGGTCACCACAGATTGGGAGACCTTAAAGATGGAATGGACAAATAAGAAGAGTGGTAAGCACCAAATGATCAGGGGCATGCACACCTATCCATCTCAGAAAGTATCCACACATAATATGCAGGTTGATTTGCACAGAGGAGGAAAGTACAAGTCATTATACTCAGAATTGCAGTCCACTCTAGACCATTATTCTACAGTATTTGGAGGCACTCCACCAGGGAGGCCACCAGACTGAAAGTTTGTTAAAGGGTTCTCATAACTAGCAGCACCACTAATAGATATAGCCAAGGAGGGAGAATTTGATGGGACAAAAAACTGCGGAGAGGGCTTTTGATTGGCTCAAGGCAATCATGAGCACTTGTTCAATATTTGTATTGCCAGATTTCACCCAGCCCTTTGTGTTGGAATGTGATGCTTCAGAGGAGGGTGTTGGCATAGTCTTGATGCAAGGAGGCCATTCCATAGCCTTTGAGAATCAGAAGATGTTGCCACATGGGAAGGTGTATTCCATATATGAGATGGAATTGCTGGCCATCATGCATGTATTGGCAAAATTCAGGCAATATCAAGTGGGAAAAAGTTTTCAAGTAAAGATTGACCATCACAGCCTTCAATATTTTATTGAGCAGAAGAAACTACAAGGGAGACCACAAAAATGGGTTAACAAAACCCTGACATATGACTCTAACATTGAATATGTAATGGAGAGAAGCAATCTGGTAGTGGATGCCTTATCACAGAGACCAACAACACTATCATTGATGAGTGTGGATCTAGATTGGGAGGCCCAAATATTGGTGGAGTATTCCAAAGACTGCTTCACATGTGAGACATTATATGGGCAGGTGACCGATGAGAGGTAAAGAGTGATGGATGAATTCATCTACTATCGAGATCAGATCTTCTTAACTAAATATTCTAGGTTCAAGGAGAAAATTATGCATGCAATACATGATTCACCCCTCTCAGGCCACCAAGGTTTCACAAAGACATATCAGGCCATCAGGGAGAGATTATCATGGAAGGGCCTCAAGAAGGATTTTCTCCAGCACATTAGGAAGTGGATAGTTTTCTAGCAGAGTATATGAGAGAAAACTATCATGCAGAGTTGTTACAGTCGCTTCCTATTCCAGAAGGGAGGTGGGAGGGCATTTCTATGGATTTCATTACCATTTTTCCAGCAGTACAGGGTAAGGATTGTATCTTTGTAGTAATTGATCGACTAAGAAAGTGTTCCCATCTCTTTGTCATCTCTTCATGGTACACTCCTTCACAAGTGGCCAAGATTTTCCTTAGAGATTTTTCCAGACTTCATGGCCTTCCTAAGACCATATTTAGTGATAGAGGTAGATGATTCATGGATGGATTTTGGTAGGATTTGTTCCGTTTGGGGTGTACCAAGTTGACACCGAGGACTAGTTATTACACCCAGATAGATGGGTAGATAGAGGTAGTAAACAAGTGGCTGGGGAGCTACTTGCAAGACTATGTTCTAGGGTAGCAGGGAGGAGGGTTGTGTTGGCTCCACCTGGGGGAATATTGTTACAATTCGACATTTCATATGTCGATCAGTATGTCTCCATTTTGGGTTCTATATTGTTATGATGCTCTATCATTTTTTGATATGATTTTTGGAGCAGGCAAGGCTCCTATAGCCAAATATTGGATCCAAGAGAGTCACGATATATTCTGGGCTCTTAAGGACAACATTACTACAATCCAAAATCAGAAGAAGTTATATACAGATCATGGTAGGGTAGAGAGACATTTTGAGGTGGATAATTTGGTCCATCTCCATATTCATCCATGAAAACCATCTACATTAAAGGAGAAGGGGGTTGAGAAGATTAAGCCCGATTTATATGGGCCATATAGAGTGATCCATTGTGTTTGGGAAGTGGCATATGGGTTGGAGCTCCCCATTGGGAGTAAGATCCCCAACATTTATCATGTCTCATGCCTGAAAAAGGCCATTGGATAGCATGTAGTTTCCACTATGGATCTCCCACTATTTTATGATGAGGGCCATTGGGTTTTACAACCAAAAGCCATCTTGGACACTTGGGAGGGGCAGCTAAGGAACATGGTGATTAAAGAATATCTTATTCGATGGAGGAACATTCGAGATGAGGATACTACTTGGGAAGGAGATAAGATTTTGTAGCATCCATCCTTGCAGCTGCTTGAGGACAAGCAACATTTTGGAGGGGAGGACTGTAATATTCCTAATTAGCTTTTAGCTAGTTAGAATATTAAATTTTGTTTTTGTCAATAAGATAGATTAACAAGAGGGTAGAGGGACCCATAAATCTCTTTAGTAGGAATAAAACCACTTCTAATGTGAATGCACATCAGTGTATCTAGTTGAATAAATCACTCCTTGGTGTGAATGGGGGTAAATGCATGTGGATGGGGTCAAGGTTGGCCAAGTCAACAATGTAGTCATGGAGGTAGTGGAGATAGTGGAGGACAACACAGTCATAATGGGAGGAAGTCTCCATGAGAGTAGCATCATTATTAAGTGGGACCAAGGGGGAGGAGTCTCACAAAGCATATAAGGAAGGGGATGGAAGCCATAGAAAGCATTATGAATATTGTTTATGTATGGTGTTTTATGACTTTTGGCACACTTCAATTGTTTAGCGGACTCTATTGTGTTTTTTAGCACAATGGTGTTTCTGGGCAGAAATCCCACCCTCATCCTCGAAGGAATTTGAGTGCCCACTCAGGAGAGGTTCCTTTGAGCTACATTCCATCATCCAACATCAGGCCAATCTTCAACCACCTTTAGTAGCATAATCTCCTTTAGGAATTGCGCAATCTAGGAGGGAAGTTTCAGTGGAGGGTTGATAACCCAAGTTTTTGAGCTTATTTTCCAGTGAGGGGAGTAGGGACTTCATCTAGAAAGTGAGTGGGGAGGAGTATCAACTATTTTCTCATTAGATCAACCACCTCCCAATAGTTACCCAGCTCCAAAGCGCAATTAAACCCTAGGGCTGAATTTTTCATCTTGGGTATTTCTGGAAACCCTTTCCAGGTTACCTTGAAATTGTGCTAGAAATCTCAAGTCTCATATTCCGACATTTTCTGAGCACCCTATCAGTAGATCTACACATTCCTAGTTTTCAGCAACAGTTATTTCCAGCAGGATTGCGTAGTCATAGCCTCCTAGCAATTTATGTAGCAGCAGTTTCCTATGTCTTAATGTATAGGGTCATTTTAGGCTTGTTTTTCTTAGCTTGAGTCTCTTTTCCTCAATATCTTGTACTTCACTTTCTGCTATTATATATAATAAAATGGCTCAATGATCTGCTCATGTTCTTGATGTATTGATGTTTACTGCATTTTCAATTTTTATGTTAAATATTCCCATTTTTCCTATTTTTGAATATTACAGAACCATACATGGGAATTAGTACCAATACCACATGATAAAAATTCTATTGGGACAAAATGGGTATTTAAAAACAAAATAAATGAAAATGAAGAGGTAATTAGAAAAAAATCAAGACTTGTATGCAAAGGCTATGCTCAAAAAGAAGGAATAGACTTCGAAGAAACATTTGCACCTACATCCAGTCTTGAATCCATAAGAATGCTCCTTTCATTTTCAAGATTTCATAACTTTAAAGGATATCAAATGGATTTTAAATATGCATTTCAAAATGGGGACCTAGAAGAATAATTTTATATTAAAAAACCTAAAGGGTTCATTCTAGGAAATGATAAAAATCTTATTTGCAAACTTAAGAAGGCAGTGTATGGGCTAAAATAAGCTTCGTGTGAATGGTATTATCGTCTTGATAGGTATCTTCAACAACAAGGCTTCACTAAGGGATCTGCACATAGAAATCTATATATAAATATGGATAAAGATAAACTTTTGATAGTTGTTGTTTATGTACATGAAATCATATTTGGAAGCAATGAAGAATCTACGAGTCAAGGATTTTCTTTAGTTATGCAGCAAGAATTTGAAATTCCATTACTTGGTGAAATAACATACTTTCTTGGCCTTCAAGTCTAGAAAGAAAATAATCGTATATTACTCTTAGAAACCTAGTACCTCAAGCATATTTTGAAGAAATATGGAATGGAATATTGCAAGCATGTATTCACACCAATGGTAATAGGATGTAATCTTAGTTCACATGATGATTCTCCCTCAGTGAACCAATAAGAACACAATTCTATGATCGAGAGCTTCATCTACCTTATAGGCACAAGACCATATATTATGCATGTATCTAGGATTGTTGGATGATTTCAAGCAAATCCTAAAGAAAATCATCTCCATGTAGTCAAGATAATATTCAAGTGTTTACAAGGAACTCAAGGTTTTGTTCTATGGTATCCCAGAGATGCAGATTTTGCACTTCATGCTTACACAGACATAGATTGGACACGTAGCATTGATGACCAAAAAATTACTACTGGATGAGCATTTTATTTGGGACCTCGCTTGCTATCATGGTTCATAAAAGAAAAAAAATCTCCATTGCTTTATCTACTGCTAAGGCATAATATGTTGTTGTTGCATCTTGATGTACTTAGCTTTTATGCATGATGAAAATATTGCAAGACATTCAAATCACTTGTCTTCAACCTATACCTATTTTGTGTGATAATACTCATGCCATAAGTATGTCTAAAAACCTTTTCATGCACTCAAAAACCAAGCATATTCCAGTCAAATATCAATTTATGAGAGAACATGTTCTTGAACAAAAGTTCAAACTAGAATATGCTCTCTCAAAGCAACAAGTTGCGGATATATTTACTAATCCACTTCCATGTGATTCCTTTGAATATCTCAGTTAGAAACTAGGAGTGATCTCTACCTCATCACTTTATTAATTATTCTAACTTAACTTCAATGTTCAAGGGGAGCTGAGACTGAAATTATTATAGTTTACTTTATGTACGTGGATCACATGAAGGACAATGATGTATATACACAAGTTTTTCTCTAGACAGTAGAGTTTGTTTCTCTATGAATAATAAACTGTGGGATAGAATCAATAGGTTCTGGTATATTTCATTCAATTTTTATTTGGCCCTATACTTCTGATGTTGATTGGTTATAGTCTATTGTTTCTCAACTACAAATTAGAAGTTATATTGTCTTATGATGGTTGTTTCAATATGAAATTTCTACTTTGATTTCTTTACTAGTTAATGAATTTTATTTGATGAATTTATTGATGCATGAGTTGGATGTGATTGGACCTGACAATAAGAAAATGGCACAGTTTCAAGGGGAAAAACTGCCATATAATATTGCATTATTTCCATTATGATTTCTTGAGCATTCCTTGTTACATAACGATGTTCATATTGTTGCTGTCAGATGCTGATAGTGAAAATTCTTATACGGTGAATGATGGTTTTTGATGACTATAATGGTCTTGCTACCTCACTATTGAGTTATTTGGTCTCGGTTATAAATTTCATATTTTTATCTTTAGGTAAAGGTCATGTAAAGACCCATGTTTTAAATCATTGTAAAATTCAGTCATGTATGGGCTATTGGGGTCATGTCATGTAATCCCATTATTTTTGGAATTTGATGTAATGTTGAGTCACAATATGTAAGCCCACTATGTTGGGTGATTGATGTAATAATGATTCCTTAGTGATAGGAAATTTCATATTTGGTTTATTCATAGAGTCATGTATTTCAAAATATACAACACATGTTTGTGAGGAGCATGGTATATATACAATGTTCATCTTCAGCAGATCAGATCTACAATGCTCATCTCTATACAGGGAGAAAGAAGCCTTCATTCAACATTGGTTAGCCCTTTTCCCTTGATGCCAAAGGGGGAGAGAATATTGGTGTTATTAGAATTCTTGGAGACTTGGGAGAGAAGCTTGGTATGTTTACATATGTGTTTACAGGAAGGTAGTGGTAACCAAACACCAAAGTGGTTGCCATAAATTCCAAAGGGGGAGATTTTTGGCATTATGACTAATGTGTTGTCCTTGATGGAAACCTACTTGATAAAAATTTCAAGATAATGATTATGTATATGCTATAGGTGAGATAGACAAAATAATATCAGTTCAAAGACATACAAATGATAAAGGTAAAATTTAGGAAAGTATATGTGGGTCCTGTGAACAAAGGTTGTGAACATACGCAGGTATGGTGAAGAAAAGTCATATATAGTTTCCGCACCATGGTATTCTCAATACTAGGGGCCTTTATCATGTTATTGGCCCATAGTAAAGACCATGAAAACTAGTATTTGATCTCATCAAATAATACCATTGACATTACTAAGGGATTGGCCTAAGTTATTGGCCAAGGCCTAAGCTATATAAGGAGATGGAGATCAAAGTGCTATGTGTGCAAGCTATGGTTTATTGATGAATGGTTTGATCTGAAATAGGTGTGCACCAAGGAGCATGAAGGAGGTTCATATTTGATAGATCTGAAAGAATTGTAGTGACTAATAAACACACTTTCTTGATACTTTATGATCATGAATAACAATGATAAATATTTGATGGTAATGATGTTGTGAGATCAACATGTGATAGTAAGGGTTTGAAATATGCTTTCTCGTTGCAGAGAAGGCATGATTCAATAATTGTAGATTTGTACGTAGGTTTTATTCAGAAGGGTCGCGTACATATGTGGATCTACTTCAGGGGGATCATGCATTCATTCGGAAAAAGTTCAAAATCTATATGTAAGTGTCAAGTATTAAAATCATGTACATACATGGGTGTTCTTTATAAGAATCATGTACAATTGATAGGGTTTTAAAGTATGAAATTTTCATGATGGTTTATCAACTCAATTATGTTTTTTGTTGTCTATCAATGATTTATCTCTCATAATAATATGTGTTTAACAATATTGGTTGGGTTGAACTGACTATGGAATGAAATGTTAACTAAGTGATGATGCTATTATATGATGATCTATATTTTGTTTTGTGATATGTGATGTGTTTAGTATGTGATATAGTGATTTATTCAGTGTGATAGTGATTCAAATTCAGGTATTAGTATTTTTGAGATCTATATGCGGTATTCTTTAGGAGAAGTGTGTAGATACGCATGCATGATTAAGAACAATAACGTATACAATCTAATATATGATTTATTAGGTTTTGCAGTAGCAGAAGTTGGATTCTTTGATGGGTAACATTGTTTTACTGAATATATTGATGAGTGGTTATGCATTAGCATGACCTGTTCTGGTAGAGTTTGATCTAGTTGCATTCATTACATTAGTTGAGTTGATGATTTAGTTGGTGCAGTATTTGAGTAATTGATTTCAGAATATTTGAAAGTGGATATTGTTTGAAACATTATGAAAAGTGATACATAAAGAGACAAGGGTATTAGTCTTCAGAAAGGAGTTTGTAGCTCCCTTCCAGTAGGGGCTGGAAAATGAGAGAAGGTAGTAGCCTTCTACAAGTAGGAGCATGCATACTGATTAAAGTCTGCACAAGTAAAATATTGTAAGAAGATTATTTTTAATAAAATAAGATAGAGACAACAACATTGGTGGTTTTCTCCCACATTGGGTGTCCACCTAAAACCATGGTTTTCATGTGTGATTTATGTGTTTCTTATGCGTTGATGATATATCATATCTTTATTGCTCATAGTTACTACTTAATACATGTTTAATGAAGTAATGATGCACTGGTTAAAGATTAAAAAATTATGAATTATATATACAGTTAGTTGACTACATATACATAGTTTTCTTTCATCATAGTTGTGTATATACGTGGGTTCATTGAATAAAAAAAATTGAAGTAAGTTTTAAAATACTGATTCAAACCCCCCCCCCCCGCCCCCCCTCGTCTCAATATTTTTCCTAACATCATTGGAAATCATGAACTTATAATAAAACATCCTAATATGGTAGCAATTAATAGACAAATAAAGGAAGAGGGCATCCTCGATTTTGAGGATATTCTTATACTATTGGTTGAGGAAATATTGCATGCCTTCTAGAGGAGAAGGCACACATTTCCATATATTATAAAATTAGAGAATACCATCCACATGATATGTTGAGGATTTCATTGGCAAAAACTCCCTTGTACCAAAGAATTATCTAGATACTTGGAGTCTAATGGATTGTACTCAAATTCGTTCCTCCCTTACTACTAGGCCTACAGGAATACCAAATTTGGGAGGAAGAAACAAGGGAATGGAGAGAAATGGAGGAAAATATAGGTTTTCATCTAGCAATGGCAACTAAATCTATCACCACAGGGGATTTTAGACAAAACATTAGGAAAATAAATGAATAACATTAGAAAAATGATGATGAGTAGGTTTATCATAGGATGAGAAATAGTTTCAATATGGGGTATGATGGGCCTCCCAATTAGGTACAAACTTAAGGTCCATCTAAAATTTCCTAGGAACATTTAACCTCTCCTTCTACACTTAATAACATATTTATTTTCTTTGATAATTTATTAGGAAGGTTAGGAATGATTATCATACTTTGTGTTCTTAATGTGTTTAATGTGCAAGATATTGAGGATATTTGGTACATATCACAAGGAATCCAACCAAAAGAAAAACATGGGACTTGTCCCCACCTACAAGATGACTAAAGTTGGTTAGCTTAAGGAAAATACTATTCCTCCATATGTGACTTGAATATGGGAAAAATTTTTATTACTATGCAAGCTCCCTCATCAGTATTAAAAATGTGTTTAAGGATTGTCTTATGATAACCATTTGTGAAGGGGTTTATTTGTGTAGTTTCATGTGTCTTTGATGATCAAATTATGAGTTAATTAAAAATTAAAAACTCATATAAAACAAATGAAATGTAGAAACATAACTAACAACAATAAAATAACACAATGGATGATGATGGAGTTCAACCCTCCTGGGCTACATCTCCATGGACCTTCTTTAACTAGCTAGGCCCTCTTGGTATTATCAGCCAAAAGTCTGATTACAAGAATTTGTGATGCTCCAATGGATTTTATGACTGTTCCATTGGCTTTATAATACATGAAAACCCCAAATATGACTATCCAATCTCTGAATTTGGTTACTAACTCCTTTAGGATTGACGTCCATCCCCTATGGCCATGGGCTTGTTTAATATCCAAAGTGAAAAAACAACCTTTAGATGTGATCCAACGCCTCTATAAAATATAACACTATGTTTATAGCATCAAATACATCAAAAATTGACTATTCACTCACTAAAATTGGCCTTAAGCTGATCTGGGCATGGCCTTCCCTCCTGGTGGCCCTAGGCTTAAAAATTATTCAACGTTCCAAAAACACATGTAGATGAGCTCCATTGCCTCTACAAGTTGTTCCAATAGATTTAAAGCATGCCCATATGCTAAGAATGACTATCCTTTAGCCCAATTTGGTATAAAATTGCACAAGATAAGCTTTATTCAATACTGGCCTAGAAAATCTCCACTAAATCTCACTAACTGCTAGTTAGGCCTGCTAAAACTGGGAGCTCTACCAAAAATGGTGCTCTACCAAACTGGCCGCCAAAATGAACTCAAAGTTCAATTAGTGTTAAGTGCAGATTAGTGGGGTGGTTAGCGCTAATGGCGCAACTAAACGTAACCCCCGCCGCATTCAATTTGAAAATTCAAACATGTCTTGTGCCCTTAGTCTAATAAGACATATGGTAGTGGCTTGGTGGTAAGCCATGGTGCTTGCATGCGGGAGGTCACGGGGTCGAGCCCCGACGCCTCCATATAATTCTGATCCAAGATAATTAATCATTTGACCTTCAAACTTAACCAAATATTTGGTCTTGGGAGGGGCATGTGGCATCCTCCGAACTAGCCACGTGTTAGCATCCCATTGGCTCTCCAATAACCAATCAAATTTCTTCAACACACCCAGAATTTTACTAATCACCATAAGAAAACTGACACCACCACATTGGCCCACCTGAGGGAATATTTTGGGAATATTCCAAGGAATATTCCCTAGAATATACATTTTTGCTGACTAGGTTGTACGGATGCCTAGTCAGCATCCTTGTCAGCATCTGCACAATTTTGCCTGTTCTGCATGACAGTTAGTGGGCTCTAACTCCTTCATACGAAATCAGTTTGCGACGAAACAAATTGCGCCAGAATCATGGCAACAAGATGGTCATGGTAATTTAGGTTCCACACCTTTTCAAACAATTTGAATTTTGAGCAAATTTTTGCCCCTGATTTAGATTCTGATCAGTATGGTTGTGAGGTCACATGGAACAATACCCTATTTTCTAGGAATTTTGGAGGGAAATCAACCCTCTCTTCAAAGAGGTTTATCCTCATCCATTTTTGTATAAAAAAATGACTTGAGTAAGCACAATAAGAGTCTAATTTTTGAGTTATAAATCAACATTAGTCTAGTGAAGGTTTTTCCCAAACATTATAGTCTTGTGATCTCCTATGTATGGGCACAATTTTTTATCCATGAAAACATTTTTTGTTCCTAAGATACTATCTCTTTACGGATCTAATTATCCTTGGGTTAGGACCCACCCCATATGCTCAATACCCCTCTTTGTACTTTTTTTTTCCATGCATTACTTTAGCTAGTCATTTTTTTAATATCACTTATGAATATTGTTTTTTGCAAGTTATTTAGTTAGTTTATTTACAAGCCTTTTTGTGCATCAAGTTTTAGTAAGTTTAGAAATAGTTATTTTATGTAGTTAACATTCCTTTCCATGCATTAAATATTATTTATATTGTTGTTTCCTTACTTTTTATCATACATTTTTGTATTTTGTTATTGCATTATTTCTTGTTTTGCAGATTTAAAGGAAACCCAATAATCACTCTTCTAGTAAATAAACTTATCCAGCATATGCATACAGGATTATAAAATTTCTATTGACCATCCTTTAGCCTTCCCTCAACTTATCCTTCCTTGAAACTACATATGAAATTCATTTTTTTTGGTCACTATAGTGTCACCTGTAGCAAAAAAAGGACTCATGTAGCAACCCATGTTTTGTATCAAAAAATCATTTAGATTTGCATATGAAGCATGGCTAGCCTTCATTGGAGTAATAAAATGTCCCCAAGGTCCCCAGGATGAATATTTTAATCCAAAATACCTTATAGAACATTTGAACTAGTTATTGTAGCCGAACTACACTTTTTTTTGTAACCTATTATTTGATGTTTCAATACTTTCTTTCAGCTTCAAGTTTGTTTTTAATGCACAATAGAGCTTATTTACCCTTTTTTTAGAATGAATGAATTAGTTTTTCTTATTTTTATACAAATAGAATATATTTTATTTTTTTCTCTCTCTTTCCTGCAAGTTTTAGTATTTCTTGTAGCATAGACAATAGAATGGTCTTTGTGTAACTTTTTTTATCTTTAGTTGAATTCACTTGCATGAGATCAACAAAATAACAACACATTACATAATGTAAAAATAATGTCTACCTATATTAAGTTTGTATGAACCCCAGGTTGACAATTAAATTCAAGAGCCCTTGGAAAATGAAACATTCTTGTTGTAATAATGAGGGCCATCAACATAGAAAGGCAACATCACCCTGACATAGCAAGAAGAAAAGGAGACATCTGACTTGGAGTAGAATGGTGTGGATTCCAAGTGGTGAGATGGGTCATGCCACATCATAGGTAACAAAATTCATTTTAACAATTTTATAGATGAGAGATGGGAAAATTATCATGATTTCTTCATACCTAATATCAAGGCATGCTCGTTTGTAGCACCTTTAAGATGTGAACATAGTTTGATGAAGAGTGATAAATGGAAAATCCTCTAGAATTTTACATGAATGTCTTTATCATGTCATGGATGATTAAAGCAAGATTTTCCAAGAGCAATAGTGTGATGGCTTAAAGGTGTAGTGATGTGATGAGAGCGACATTAGATCATGGGTGATGTAGAAATGCCACATAGACCACAAAAATATAATGAGGAAATGCTTGGTTCTAACTTGGCAAAGGTTTAATGAGAAAATATTCAAAAGGGAATAAATTTCAATTTGAGAGTTGCATTGAGATCAAAATTATATCATCAGAAATTTCTCATCGAGTCAAGTGCGATGGTGCCATTTATTTTTAGTTTCGATTAGTCTATAAAATCAGGATTTTTGTAACCCCATATTCATAATATACCTTGAAGATCAGATTATTTTTTATGTAAAACCTCCCACAACCAAAGAATAACCAAATGGGGTGGTAGGGTATTTTATAGGGACCATATCAATTTGATTAGTGCACATATTAGTAGGGGGTTGTTATGAAATAATCATTTGGCCCAATTACATATCCAACTAGGTCATAAATTCAATGTATACATAATTAACCACACCATTAGCATGTGGTGTCACGTATGGATGGGGATGTTTAATAAATTTCCTAGGATCATTTGGAATGATATCTTACAAGGTTCCCAACAAATAATAAAGAAACTTAATGTGTTGGGCATGGGGGATGGCCTGCTCCTCAACAAATGCCCCCACCTTTGCAACATATTTAGCAAATTGGGGTTGCAAGAATCAAGTGAACAAATATTTGAAAAATTGATCACAAATAATGGTTCTAATAAATCTTTTACATTTCATCTACTCAAAAATATTATCATAGTTGTGAGTAGAGGTATCTTTATAAAATTAGATAGGAAATCATTTCCAATCTCTTGTTGTGAGGATAACTAGAAATAGTTCAGAAATATTTCTTTTCCAAAGTAGCATAGTAATGATATAATGATTGGTTAAGCTCAATATACCATTCATTAGCATCATCAGTTAGCATACACTGGAAGTGATAAAAAAAATATTGTCATCCCCCAAATAGTCAGATGAACACCACAAATGTAAGTGATGAGATGTGTCATAGGCTTCTCTTTGAGTTCTCCATCAAAATTTGGAACATTGAAAGGTAATTACATAGGTATAGGTGATAATCACGGGTCGTGGCATATGGGAGCATTTGTAAGTTTTTCAAAAATTTTAAAATTAATATATTTGATAAATGGTATTTGATTATGGTTGAATCAATTTGGGTGAAAATATCGTACCCTAGATGGACCTTGCAATCCTCTCATAGAATAGTTTTCAAAGGTTGAAAGGTTACCAAAGGATTTATTATTCATATGGATTTCAGATCTTAAATAAAAGGTGCTAACAAAAGGAGTATTACCCCAATGGAGACTACTACAAAGGATAAGGGAATTCTCAAAGGCATCGCTACCAATGGTACCATATCTAGATTTGAGAGCATATTTATTAAGAGTTAAAGTATCCCTAGATGTTGGAACACTTCAGAAATAAAGGGTACTAACAAGGAAATTTCCCCGAGATGACTACTTCTCCCAAAGACATTAGAGCCTTTAAGGAATTATATTCCTCCCAACATCCATTTTCCCCATGGATTACTAAATTTGTTGAAAGTGTTACTACCCAAACATTTACTAGGAATATGCAGAAACCCCCCCCCCCCATGGAAGCCTCACAAATGATTTTCTAATGCTCAAAAAAATTATATTTAGGTTTGGTACAATAAAAATAGGTGTAAACCCAAAAAGATATAGGCTATTAGCGTTTTCTCCACCCAACACTAAATACAAATCTAGTGGGGGTTAAGGGACAATGACAGGCTACAGATACTTACAAGGGTTATTAATACGACCATTAGTATGCCCTATAAAGATAATGTAGATGATATCTAGGTAGAGGTAGTTCATACTATCATAATTATCAATGGTAACAAGGGCATGACGAAGTAAATCCTTGAAAAAAATGTTAAATATGATCCCATGACTCCCATTGTAGAGCCTCTTCTCTCACCATCTATTTGATGAGAATAATGAAAAAGTGAAAAGTGATCAAAACATTTATCACCCGCCCTTAGGAGTATAGATTTGAAAGGATCAAGAAAATAATGATTGATTTTTATTAATGGATTTCCATCTAGCACTTCAATAATAACTTGCTCAACCCGCCCTAAAGAAAAAATATTCCTCATGGTCTTTTCTACGACTAGGTCATTTAATGAAAGATTTATTTTACCTCTACAATGGTGGGACCTCTTATTATAGGGGAATGTTATAAATTATTTAATATCAATGAATATTTTTCTTAACCATGGTGAATAAATATCTTTAACAATGAAACAAGACACCCTTATGGCCAACTAGACTTAGTGAAAAGGGCGCACACTTAGAAAACTATCATTATTCAATACGAAAAGTAATGTATATAGGGGCCTTCCATAGATTAGCTTGGGATTGATAGGTATTAGATAAGATCAACCAAATTAGTAGAAAAAATTAAACTAACCTCCCTATACTAGAGTTTACCATCAAAAGGAGCTTCACAAACAGCATAGAGATTCACCCCCTAGGAGCATTGATATAGTGATCTAACCTTTTTATCAAGTACTTAACACCCATAGTCACCTACGAACGTTGTCCTAAATAATGAACACTATAGTACCACCTCACAATAGAATCAGCACGGGTAACAATCATGGGTTAAGACACAATGCATGGGTAAGTAAACTAATATTGATATCTCTAAGATAAATTATTTACAGAGAACCATGTCCTAAGTGATACTTGTATGAATTGTAGTCCAAAAACCGTTATAAAAAAAGGATAGAATATATCACTCTATGTTCTTCAATGTGACCATGTGTCTGATTTCCATGTTAGAGGAGATTCCTAACAAACAACCTATGTGAAAATGGGTTTCAGTCACATTCTCTTATGATAACTAGTTTTAATTTCGATGGCCTTGGGAATTTTACTATCCAATCTAACTTCAAGGTAATACACCGTAGTGTAGTGTTGGTTTTATATAAATTCAAATGAATTTTGTTAATGTTTTATTTTATGGTTATTGTTACTCATGGGTACAAAGTGAAACTTTATGTAACACAAATGACTCTTTTCCAATCCAATTATACGCAAGAAAAATGATATATTCAATCTTTCAACTCAATAAAAATATATATGTAAATCGAATAGATACATATTCCTTCTATTGCATTATATATACCTCGCACTCTCTCAATAACACTCCAAATCAACAAAGTCTTTGAATCACAAATATAATCAAATAATCACCCAGAGAAACCAAAAATACCAATGAATCTACAAGGAAAAGTGCTCAAAACAAACAACCAAACTATTTAATGAAATTTTAATAGCTACTTATATATTTAGGGAAATAAATTCAAATGCATAGCTAGCAAATAAATTTTAATTCTATAAGACAATCATATGGAAACTAGAAGGAAAAAAATGTCCAATGTAAGTGTAAGGGAACACATCCAAACCAAAGATGCAACATCTAGCTAAGAACACTTTATTTTCATAATTTATCTTCAAATGAAAAATAAGGAAGTACTAAATACTCAGGCAAATTAAACAGAAAAACACTCAAGAACTTGTTCAAATCACTACTCACCGAACGATACCATCAAACAAGCAATACAAGGTAAATGCAAGTAAAAGCACACCCAAGAGACACTCAAACTTATATAAACCCATGAGATACAATAATAAGAGTAATTTATAAGCCTAATCATAGAGGATTTGTGTCTTCCAAGGACTCATATACCTAAGTTACAACCCAAACAAAGAATATAAACCCCAAATTTTACCACAAACACCTCCTATAGGAACCATCACTCTATAAAAAATGACATTGAACAATGTTAAAGGATTCATCACTTGATGCAGGCTTGCAAAAAGTGATGTTAAAGCTTCCATCATAACATAGATGAACAAATAGAGTGATGAAGGTGGAATGTGAGGTTTTCTCTAAAATTAGGCCTAGATCTAATGAATCAATGGTGGGTCTAGATCAATAATAGTCTAATAAATATAGTAAATACCAATAAATAATTAAGGAAATAAAAAAACCAATAATTAACTAATTATTAACAAAAATGATGGATTCATCACTAATTGAGTCGTTAGTTTTATTATATGTAATTTCACCTAGTGGCTTAGAGAAATATTCCATAGATATGCCCAATATCTATGTATACCAATTTATATACCACTTATATTTATAATCCATAGATCAATTGTCCATTTTCATCACACACTCAAAATGGAAAAGAAAATTAAGAGAAACATACATATTTTTGGTGATGGTTATAACGATCCTAATTGGTGATGGATGGTGGAGATTCTGATTTATTTTTTGAATTCTTTACTCCTTTCTCAAATACCTATTTTCTACAAAAATAGAAAAAATACCTATTTATCTTCAAAATAATGTATAAGGTTATAGAGCCCACGTGGTGTAGAGCAGTCGGTGATGGGGTGCGCTGTTAAGGCACTCCGTTCTGCAAGGTCGCCGGTTCGAAACCCGTGGGTGGGATGGGAGGAGACAAAATGGGAAGATTAGGATTAGTCTGAACGAGCAAAAAAAAAAAAAAAATAAATAAAAATGTATAAGGTTATAGAAATAATATCTAATGTAAACCTTCCAAACTTATTTAGATCTAACAAAAATGAATATCAAGTGATTACATGTGGGGAAGGATTTACAAGGTCTAGAAATTATAAATGGAAATAATGGAATAAACGAATTATATAACTTGGGATGTATGCATCCATTCTTTATCACCTCGATTTGACTCCTCCCTTACTAATAGATTAAGGCAAGGGAGAAATGTCTCATGCAAGGATGGTATTTAAATATTTCACCATCATTTCATTGCAATTCTGTTCTCTCTATATTATTTCCCTTAGGAAATTGATTCTTATATGGATCTATAAAGGAGGGGAAAGGATTAATATATCCATGTAGGTCCTTAATATTTTATAGAATAAGAAAAGGCCATATTAATAGGTACCCCATCCTCTTGAGTTGCTATCCTATCAATTGGTAAATCTAGAAGGTTTGGAAATTCCATTTCTATGTGCTAGTGTCTTTGGAGTAATGGAAGCGTGCCCATTTCTCATTTATATCTATCAATAGGTGATGCATTTACTTTGGCTAGGCTAAATATATTGATGGAGCACCTAAAGTTGTTTTCACAAGGTTGAAAGTGACCATATCAACTTCTTAACTCAAGTAGATTCATCAACCAAACTCAAGGGAGACAAATTGGGTTATAACACTTCAAACTACATTTTTATCTCCTTGATATACATGGTGATAATATTATATGGTGTCTTTTTATATTTGGATAGATATAGACACCAAATATATAGAAAATTCAATATCCCTCTTTTGGTGGAAAACTTTGGATTTTAGCTAATACAAATTCAAATTATTTTATCACTTAATGATCTCCAATGCTTGGTACCTTGTCCTTGGCTACCTCTTCCATGCCAACTGCATAAATATGTAACTCTTTCCAAAAACTATTCTTTAGCTACATGATATAAATATCCCTGATAGAAACCAATCTTGGAATTCCTACACTTGTCTTTGATACCCTTCTTCATCAAGGAAAGTGAATGCCTTATTTTAATGGTATAGGATAAAATGGTTCTCCTCCATCCAATCCATACTAGTGAGGAAGTCATGTGAGCCAATTGGTGTAACATATTTTTTCTTCATTCCATGTATGTCTAGTTGAATTTATTTCACTAATTCATTTATCCTCCTCTTAGCCCCTATAACTAGTTGAACCAAGAAAGTCCTACAATGATTGGTTCTCCTCAAATTAAATATTTCAACAAATTTAGGATCAATAAAAATATGTATATACATGTAATCAACTAAAATGACAATGGGATTATTATTTGGAATACTCCAACTTCAATCATGTGATATTGATGATCAACCTACATATTTTCCAAGGTTGCGTAGATTCTATGCATGCTTCTACCCATTTCCTCCAAGGTATCAACTCCTTGAATATGATGTTCCTTCCTCATTGTTCCACCTTTGCGAGGAAAAACTTTATACATATTCTCTCCCCACAACTGTAACACTTTATGGGATTAAATTTTGGCATTTTTATGAATGAAGCATATCTCTTCGATTCACTTTGGGTTGGATAAGCTTTCTAAATTTATTGAGAACTACTAAAAAATTAAGGGTTGTACCCCTTTTCTCATTACTCCTCCTTAGGCCTCTTATTTTCATCCCAAGCTTTTGGAAGGAAATATTATTCTTTTTATAGTCATAAGGGTACTTTTCATTCTTTATAACTTCCTCCAAAGTATCGGCCTCATTAAATTTATTCTTCTCACTAAAAAATGATGGTAATCCACTTTAAAACATTTGCAAATTTGACCTTCTCAGACTTAATAAAAATGATATATCTAATTAGTTCAATGAATTTTCTTTCATGGTCCTCTATGTTCATGCTCAAAGGATTCAGTTCAGGTGATACAAAAACCACTCCAAACCTTAAAACAAATTATCCTATGCAAACAAATAAAAAAAAGGGAAATTAATATCATGTCCATAATCCCCCAAATAGGAAATTGTATTTTGAATCATTAATCATCATTGTTCCAACTATTTTACAAATGTTCCCTTACATAATTGCATGTTACCATAACTACATGTTATCATAACTATCATCTCAACTATCTTTGTAGGTTTTAACCCTGTACAGAAATTATCTGCAAACGAATCTTAAAAACAAAAAATAAATAGTAGCGAGAGCATAAAACATAAAGAAGATAAACACGGAGATTTTCCCTTGGATCCCAAATCGGGATGACCAGCTTGATTTTTCATTATTTTCCTTTTAGCGTTACAACACATATATATACATGCCAAAGAATACATAAACCCCAATCCATTAACCCTGGATTAGAACATAACCGTAGTTCCCTTGACCAGATCTACAAAATACCATGGGCCGAAAACCATCGTACCCCAAAACCATGTGCAAACCCATGCACAAAACCATGGGCGGATTTTCCCACCAGAAAATAAGGACCAAAAAATATTTCTGGGTTGTTGCCCCGGAACCCAACAGGGGGGGCTAACAGCCCCCCTCTGACCCCCCCGACGTTGTGCCCAGCGCAATGTATAGGGGGGGCTATCGCCCCCCTTGTAACCCACCCCCCCCTCGTGATTAATCATGGAAATAATATAACACATACCCAAAATTCTCCCACTTGTTGTTTTCTTTCCGCAGGGGGCCACAGGAGAGCTGAGTCATTAGCGCATCTTTGCAACACCCATTGTTTCTCTACACCAAGAGAAATTCTGAGGGCTCAAATATTTTGTCAATGCATCTGCAACATTCTTCAAAGTGTCCACCTTTACTAGCAACACCCTTTTAGCTTCAACCATATATCTCACAAAGTGATATTGAACATCAATGTGCTTTGTCTTTGAATGATAAGCAAGGTTCTTAGCCAATAAAATTGCACTTTGGCTATCACAATCTATCCTTATAGCTTGTTGCACCAACCCCATACTTGAACACAATCTCTGCAACCAAACTGCTTCCTTGCTTGCATGAGTGGCTACCATGTATTCTGCCTCTGTAGTTGAAAGAGCCACTACAGATTGTCTTTTACTCATCCAACTGACTACACCTCCAAATAAGCTAAACACATACCTGCTTGTAGATCTTCTTTCGTCCAGATCTCCAGCCCAATCTACATCAAAAAAACCACGAATGTCCAACACTCTTTCCAATCCTGGTCTTCCCTAGTAGCACAAGCCATAATCACTAGTGCCACGTAAATATCTAAAAACCTGCTTCACTGATGTCTAATGCTCCTTACCTGGGTTTGACATAAACCTGCTCAATACTCCCACTGCATGTGCAATGTATGGTCTAGTACAGACCATTGCATACATCAGGCTACCCACTGCACTTGCATATGGAACACGGGACATATCCTCCTCTTCTTCTTGTGTCTTGGGACACTGTTTAGCAGACAGCTTTGTACCTAGAGGAATCAGAACATTCACCGGTTTACTATCCTACATATTGAACCTCTACAATATAGTCTCGACATACTTCCTTTTGTTTAACCAGAGCTTCCTTTTTTCCCGATCTCTCTTAATTTCCATTCTCAAAATATAGTTTGCAGCACCAAGATCCTTCATGTCGAATTTGGAGAACAGTTGGGTATTCAAATCTTGGATAATTTCTTTGTCATTTCCAATCAACAACATATCATCCACATATAATACCAAATAAATAACATGATCACCAATTAATTTAAAATAAACACAGTGATCCTCCTTACTTCTAGTGAAGCCAAGTCCCCATATATAGGTATCAAATTTCTGATATCACATCCTTGGTGACTGTTTTAACCCATATAGAGACTTCTTTAACCTACATACCAGCTCTTTCTTCCCCTTCACCATAAATCCTTCAGGTTGTTTCATGTATATCTCCTCTTCCATATCCCCATGAAGAAATGTTGTTTTCACATCCATCCGTTCTACCTCAAAATCAAATGCAGCAGCAACAAATAAAAGTAATCTAATAAAAGTAACTTTGGCAACAGGAGAAAAAATATCGCCAAAATCAATTCCTGGCACCTGGCAATAACATTTTTCTACCAACCAAGATTTGTATTTCTCCACCTTGCCTTGTGCATTCATCTTCTTCTTAAACACCCATTTGCTCCTGATGGGCTTCCTTCTAGCTGGCAACTCCACAAGAACCCATGCCTCATTTTTATGCAGGGATGCCATTTCATCAACCATGGCCTCCTTCTAGAGTATTCCATCCTCTGAATCTACTGCCTCCTTGACAATTCTGGGATCATCATTAGTTATAGTTAAAGCAAAATTTGAACAGAAAGCAGATGGACTATACCTTTCTGGTTGTATTATTTCCCGAGTTGACCTTCTCACAGCTGGAGTTTGTGGCTCTTCCTCTTCTGAGTCTTCTTCTATTATAGAGTCTGATTCATCCTCCTTTAGCTCAAACTTTATCTTCTTAGGTTCCTTTGGTAGGAATTCATTTTTAACAACATCTTTCACCTCTCTAAACACCACATCTCAGTTATACACAACCTTCCTTGTTTCTGGGTTCCAAAGCTTGTAACCCTTTAAACCATCCTTATACCCAATAAAGATGCACCTTTCAGATTTACTATCCAACTTGGTCCTTTTCTCCTTTGGAACATGTACATATGCATCACATCGAAATACCCTCAAATGTGAAAAAGAGGATTTCTTACCAGTCCATACCTCATGTGGAGTCTTATCCTCCAACGTTGATGAAGGTGATCTGTCAACCAAGTAACATGCAGTCTCCACTGCCTCTGCCCAGAATTCTTGTCCTAACTCGGTACCACTGAGCATGCGTCTTGCCTTTTCCATCAGCGTTCTGTTCATTCTTTCTGCAACTCCGTTTTTCTGAGGTGTGTATGGAGCAGTATTTTGCCGTGCTATACCACACTTCTTACAGAACTCTTCAAATTCCTTCTTGCAGAACTCCCCACCATTATCTGTCCTCGGCACCTTTATCTTCTTCTCTATCTGGTTTTCCACCAGAGCCTTAAATTCTTTAAATCTGTCAACACTTTAGATTTCTTCCTCAAGAAATATATCCATGTATTCCTTGAGAAGTCATCTATGAATTAAACATAGTACAGAGACTTACCAGTGATGGAACCGACACAGGTCCAAACACATCACTGTGTATAAGCTCTAATATCGTGTTCGCCCTCTTAGCACCAGAAGGAAAACTCACTCGATTGTACCTCCCATATACACAATGTTCACAGAAATTGAAATCCGGAGAGCTATTAGACATACCTTCTACCATACCATTTCCATGCAGTATCTGAAGGCCCTTCTCTCTAATATGTCCAAGCCTTTGATGCCATAGCATGGTCTTTTCTCTAGAGACTGCTAGGCTTTTCGCTCCACTTTTGGGAACCACAGAACTATTGCACCCAACAATAACAGTGCTTCCCTGAAGCTTGTACAAAGTTCCAATCCGAACTCCCCGCATTAATACCAGTGCTCCCCGAACCATCTTACAGGTATTTTTTTCGAACACTGTTTTTACAGCTGCATCATCCATATTGCTTACAGAAATCAAATTTCTGGCCAATGCAAGAATGTGTAGAACACTAGGAAGTGTTCTAATCCTTCTACCTTGCAGCATCAACTTGAATTCCACGTCTGACGATTCTAGCCTTCCTATCATCACCTAAGAAGACATCACCGCCATCATATTTCTCATACTCGCAGAACCACTCCCTATGGGGAGTGAAGTGAAAGGATGCACTTGATTCCATCAACCATGACTCATGATCTACATGTGTATTTGAAGAAGAAGCAAAATACACATCCCCACCTTCATCCAAGGTTGTTTTTTCCTCTGCAGAAGGAGCATCATAAGATCCCTTTCCTTTCTCAAGAGCTTTAGATATGTAGTCCTTTTTGTAGTGCCCTTCCTTTCTGCATTTCTAGCACACCTTTACAAAATTTCTAGGAGATTTAGATCTCCCCCTAGATTTAGATCTCCCACTCAAAATCTTATTCTTGTTTTTGTTTTGGGACCTTCCTTGTACAGATAAGGCATCTCCATTATGACCCTCCATACTTCTCCGTCTCATTTCCTCTGACAGCAAGGCTAAGACAATGTCATCAAAATTCAAGGTAGTTGTATTGCTACCTATTGCAATAACCATACTGTCCCACGAGTCTGGTAGAGAACAAAACAAACTGATGCACTTATCTTCATACGAGATTTTAATATCAAAAGATGAAATATGACTTATCACATTATTGAAGGCATTCAAATTCTCTGTCACCGAGTCTCCATCCTTCATCCTCAGGTTATACAGCTTTTTCCGTGGGAAAAATTTATTCACCAGAGACTTAGATTGGTACAAAGTCCCTAGCTTATCCCACAAGGTCTTCACCATAGCTTCCCCAGATACATTCAACAATACTGAATCTAAGACACACAATCATATTGTGCTCTTTTCCTTCTGGTCCAGCTTCTTTCAGTCTTCATCTGACATTTCTGTTGGTTTAGTACCTAAATCTACCGCAATCCACTGATCTTTATCCACTAGCAGATCCTCCATCTTGAGCTTCCACAACTCAAAACTCTGACCATTAAATTTCTCAATCTCTATCTTCCCGTTGCTCGCCATCTTCTTTCACCGCAAGAATCGATCTCGAAAATCTCCCACTGAACAGGGTCTACCTTAGGCCCGAGCAAAAAACCCCTTAGTAGCAAAGGCATCCCCTTGAAGCCGAAACTGCTCTGATACCACATGTAGCTTTTAACCCTGTACAAAAATTATCTGCAAACGAAACTTAAAAACAGAAAATAAATAGTAGTGAGAGCATAAAACATAAAATATATAAACATAGAGATTTTCCCCTGGATCCCAAATCGGGATGACCAGCTTGATTTTTCATTATTTTCCTTTTAGTGTTACAACACATATATATAAATGCCGAAGCATACATAAACCCCAATCCATTAACCCTGGAACAGGGTCTACCTTAGGCCCGAGCAAAAAACCCCTTAGCAGCAAAGGCGTCCCCTTGAAGCCGAAACTGCTCTGATACCACATGTAGCTTTTAACCCTGTACACAAATTATCTGCAAACGAAAATTAAAAACAGAAAATAAATAGTAGTGAGAGCATAAAACATAAAACAGATAAACATAGAGATTTTCCCCTGGATCCCAAATCGGGATGACCAGCTTGATTTTTCATTATTTTCCTTTTAGTGTTACAACACATATATATAAATGCCAAAGCATACATAAACCCCAATCCATTAACCCTGGATTAGAACATCACCGTAGTTCCCTTGACTGGATCTACGAAATGCCAAGTGTTGAAAACCATCGTACCCCAAAACCATGTTTAAACCCATGCACAAAACCATAGGCAGATCTGCCCACCGGAAAACAAGGACCAAATTTTTTTTTTTTTCGAGACGGCCCTTGAATGCTAATAGGGGGACCGCCCCATCGACCCCCCTCCCCCCCGATGTTGCACCCAGCACAATGTATAGGGGGGCCTATCGCCCCCCCTATGACCCCCCCGCGTGTGATTAGTTATGGAAAGAATATAACACATACCCCACAATCTTCATATCTATATCCTATGACCTTTCTATAATATCTCATCAAATCCTTTCATGAATATTTCAACTAATGTCCGTCCCTAAGTTCTCTCATTTCTCTCCATTCCCCGGTCTTATGTACAATTTTAGATATAGTATACATCTTTACAATTTACCTTATACTATTCATTACAATTACAAGAGGGAATCATTCCTTCATGACCACTCATAACTAAGCTTTCTTCATTAAATTGGTCCCTTCTCCATTGGTTCCTTTGTTGATATTAGTCTTCACTACTCCTTTTTTACTTATGATATTTTGTGTTATCAATCTTACCCACTTTCCAACTTGTACTTGAAAACATAAACATTGTTGAAGTCCATATAGAAATATGACAATCCACTAAATTACAAGGGGTTGCAACCTATTGTATTTTCAAGTTCTCTCTAAAACCATTTCTTCTACTTGATCCATTATCCATTTTTCATTCCAAGTATTAAGTCCCAAACCTTTAAATCCCTCACATTAGACTCTTAAGGAACAAAACTATTCATGGACTCCTATCCACGTGTTCCCTATTTCTCATAAACTTATTTTTCATATTTTTTATTTCTCCATCACATCCTTAATTTTCATTCTACTCTGAAGCCAACCCCTTTTTCATGACTTGAAATATTCTTCACTACCTTCAATTATTCCAAGTACGGACTACCTCAAATTATTATTTTTCACATCTTTGACTTTTCTCTATGAATGAATTGGCCTCTTCAAGTGGCTTCTTCTTATTAAAAACATTCGTGAAGAAATTTCATTTTCAACTAACCATGAACCTTCAATACAAAGTTATTTTGTAATTACTGCAACCATTTATGGGGATACATGTTTCCTTCTTAGGATTGCATCACCATTGACTTAGGCACATCCAATTTCAAATTTATTTTATCGTAATCTTACCTTTTGCATTTACATATGATCCCGACCATTTTCTTTGAATCATTAGAACATTCTACAAGGGAAATTCTAGAGGGATCTTAGTTTCATAGATTTATTATTTTTACACATCGTATTTTTTTTTAACCTTTCTTTAATTACCTATTTAAATGCATCAAATTTTTCCTCTATTTAGTGTGGTATAATCTTATTTTTCCTTGCCTTGGATGCTTCTCTTCCACTTCTTTATCCTTTGTGTCTTTGTCATTTTTCTTACAGTTATATCTTTCGCTATCTTTTCATTTTCCCTTCAATATGTACTTACATTTTTATATTGATGTTTAGGAGTCCATCTACTAATTTTTCCATATTAATTTGTTCATGTTCAAGAGTCTACACTTTTTACCACCTTCTTATTTTTGTTATTTCTTGTCTTTTGTTATTTTTCTTTCTTCTTTCACCTTTTTGTGGAATTTCTCTTTCATTAAGTCATTCATTTTACTCTCCATTTCTTTGAGTTTAAATATCTTCATCATATTCTCCTAGTTCCTCTTTAGGCTACTGTTATGGCCCTTAGGCCCTATATTAAAGCCCTAATAATAATTCATTAGTAGTTGATTTATTATATTATGAGTCTAGCTAGAACCTTTCATGGTTCCATTTTGTTATAAATGTACCCTTTGTCTCCAAATATATACTAAGGAGACATAGCCTTAGGATTATAAAATATTGTCTTGTACGTTTTATTCATTGTTAAAGGATATTTTCCACTAGAAATGGACTGGAATTATTGGTTTCTTATCATTTTTAAGGTGCAAGGTTCATAACATTTCATATTTTTTTTTTCTCAGTAAAGCTAAATCTATTTATAAAACATAACGGTACAAAACTGCACCAGTTTCAGCTATGTGAGCCTGAGAATTGGGCTTGATGTCCAAGCTGAACTTTAACAACTGAACTGCCAAGAGTGGGAAACCAGTTCTTTTAAAATAAGGTCCACTACCCTTAGAAGGGAAACCGGTGATAGAGTTAATGCACTATAGTTTGACAAGAGACAAAAACTGAAATAACCTACAGCTTTTGAAGCTGAATGTAGATACAAAAAAAACAAAGAGATCCTTCCAAGAGCTCAAAAAACTGTACCAAAACATGTTGATGAAATTTGAGATTACTGCTCAGTGGTGGGGGACTCTGGTTCTTCCACGATCCTGCAACCGAACTTGTCTTCGCCATCTGCATTGTTCTTCCCTGGCGAGCCATCTTTGCTAGAGCAGTTCACCTGCAAATTTTCCATCCCAGGAGTGGATTGCCCCATGCTAGCGAGCGCAACAGGAGCTGGGAAGTCATTTCTGGCTTGGGAGGGTTGAGGGTTAGGCGGGGGGGGGCGGGGGGGGGGGCGGGGCAGGATGGGTTGCAAGAATAGGAGCCGAGCTAAGAGATTCCTCACAAACAGTAACTATAATGAAAGAAGTTAGAACAGGCTTGTCCATGGAGCAATTGAAATGAAACTCCGCCCTCTGAGAGGACTGGCAGAGGCCAGGGTTGAAAGGTAAATTAAAAATAGGGGAGGCCGACTGAGAGGTAGGGGGAGGAGGCCGCAAAGGCGAGGTAGTGTGGGAGCACCCAGGATGGAAGTGACAGCCCCTCAGATTTCTAGTATCAGAATGCAGGTTCCGGTCAACGTCTTCCGCGGATGAGTTAGAGGGCGAGCTGATGGAGGGCCGTAGGCGTGTGGAGCGCCCTCTACCTGTTCCCCACCTACAGCGCATTCATTTTCTGAGACGAGGCATCGCCACCGGGTTTTGGCAAGAGTGGTTGGAGCAGATGAAGCCGGTAGAGTGCAACAAATAATTTTGGAGCTTAGTCGGCTGAGGGGGCAAACAAGAATTAAAAAATGGAGAAGCCAAATGACAGAAATGACTCTGAGTAAAGTGGAAGCCTGGGAGAGTCTCCAAGCAGCCAAGGATGGTGCAACGCCGTCCAGTGTGGGTGCGTGCACTCGGTTCTGCGCAGGCTGGTGGGCAGGAACCGCAGACAGGAGGAGGAGATCTGCATACAAAACAAAGACTCAAAGAATTCTCCAGAGCAGAGGCCATAAGTATCATAACCAGCAGAACAAGGTGGAAGACGGACGCAGCAAGTGACTTGAATGCTATGCAGGTTAGCAAAGTAATGGCCATAGTAATGGCGTCGTCGAAGGCCATATGGCCGTAGCATGCGGATGCGCTCAGGATCCGCCAGGGGACTAATGTCCTATCACTCCAATATATCATCCGCATCCGGAGTTTTGCGGTCCTCTTGCACCTGAACAGTGCATTTTTGCAGAGCATCTCTTTCATGGATACTGATGAGGGGTCCATGAACTTGATTATTGACATTGTCTGCTCCTAGATTTGCTAGGAGATCAACAACTTTGTTTCCTTCTCTCTTAACATGAGAGAAAGTGATTGCTTGATTATGCTTCAGCCAATTTCAAATTAGGTTGAGTCTGGCTGCCAGGCGCCAGCTAGAAGCCACTTTAGCCATGTTGGTGCCCTGGAGGAGCTGCTTGACCATGTTTATGAGAATCTGAGAGTCTCCTTCGATTATAGTGGGGGTATAGTTATAGAGTTGGGCTAGACGCAGACCTTGCAGAAGTCCTTCTAACTCGGCTGAGTTGTTTATATCCCACCCTATGGAGCCATAATAAACAGTCAGGGAGTTTCCTTTGGAGTCCCAAAAAATTCCTCCAAAACCGGCCTAGCCTGGATTGCCTCTAGACGCTCCATCAAAATTTAACTTGACGATTCTAGATGGTGGAGGGGTCCAACAAATAGGAGCAAGAGTGGTGGCACGGCTGTTGGCGCTGGAAGCCAGGTTTATTTTGAATTGCAAATTCTGCCAAATAGAGATTTCTTTTGGTTGCTTAGGAAATTCCTCCTCTTGCCAGGTTTGGAGAGTGAGATATTCCTAGAGATTACTGCTAAGATTGCTCCAAATGATATCTAGAGAAGTGGATTGATTCTTAAAGATTCTCTTGTTTCTTTCCTTCCAAAGAGCCCATAAAAGGAAACCAAGGATGAGTTGCCAGTGCGTGTTGAGCAGGTTACTGGCATAAGGGCACCTGGGCCAGTTGCGCAAGATGCTTGTTATGTCCCCAACAGGTTTACTCTTTTGACTTCTGAAGCATACTTTCTCCCACAGTGCGTTGGCCAGTGCAGGATATTGTGAGGTGGTGGATTGTTTCACTGCTTTGATTGCAATTAGGGCACTGAGAAGGTCCGATGAATCCTCTTTTGACGATATTTTCCCATGTAAGAATCATTTTGTGACTGAGAAGCCAAAGAAAAATGGAAACTTTTGGCCAGGTGCCTGATGCCCAGACTAGCTGCCAGAGGGAGTCTCGAGGTAGAGGAATAGGGTGCATTAGAGAATAGGCCTCCTTTATGGAGAACACACCCTTTATCGTGTAACCCCATCTGAGTATATCTGGCTCTTCAGACCATCTGATTTTCTGGCGTTGGAGCTCTTTGTCGAGGGTGATCCATGTGGCTTCCTGAGCATGAGGAGCGATGAGAGAAGGGTGCTTCCATTGTCTATACTCATCGCGACTAGTGTTGATCCAATGCTGACCGACTTTGTCTTCTTCCTGACTGGTGCTGTTACCAATAATGATGGGAGTGAAAGTTTCAGTTAACTTTGGGTTTTTCTGCCAGGAGTCCACCCAAAATTTCGCTGTGTAGTTGTTGCGAATTTCCCAGAAACTGTGTTCTTGAATGAGTTCGCAATGAGGATTGGCTGCTTTCCAAATAAGCGATCCAGAGTTTGAAGGGGATAGCCTTATAAGATCTTCAGGAGGTCTGTTGTTTGCGTATTTAGCTGTCCATAATTTTCCCCATGGTGTATTAGGATTTGAAAGCCATTTCCACCAAATGCGGGCTCCCATGACCTCGTTACTGTGGATAGGATTCCTGAGTCTGAGACCCCCCGCTTCTTTTGGAGAACAAAAACTATTCCAGTTGACAAGAACCCATTTTCGGTTTTGGCCAGATGAGCCCCAAAGGAATTTGCTTTGAAGGGTTTTGATCTGTTTGAGGACCCATTTCGGGGCAGCTAAAACAGAGAAAAGATATAGAGGCATTGATTGTAAAACTTCTTTAATGAGAGTGAGCCTGCTGGCCATATTGAGAGCTCGAAAGGTCCAGGAAGAGAGTCGAGCTTCTAATTTTTCCAAAAGAATATTCCAGGAGGAGTGTTTGATGACTGAGTCGATGAGAGGCACCCCAAGGTATTTGGCTGGGAGCGAAGCAATGGAGAAACCGAGAATGTGGGCAATGCTGGCCTGGGTTTGGGGGGGAGTATTGAAGAAGAAAAGATGAGATTTGGCTTCGTTTATGGACATGCCAGAGGCTAGAGAAAAAAGGTTGAGGATACCCTTGTAGGATCGGGCTTCTTGGACTGAAGGGTGCCCAAAAAGCATATTGTCATCCACAAATTGTTGGTGCATGATGGGAGGGGTACCGTGAAGCGAGATGCCACGAAGACTATGGTTATGGACCGCATTATGGATCAGTCTGCTAAGACCTTCAACCATGAGAACAAAGATGAAAGGGGAGAGGGGATCTCCTTGCCAGACACCCCTGGAAGGAGAGAAAGGTCTGGAGGGGACTCCATTGATGAGGATAGAGAAAAAAGAAGAGGTAATGAGACTTAAAATCCACTTGATCCAAAGCTGATCAAAACCAAAGGTGCTAAGGATCTGTTGAATGTATCGCCAACTAAGTTTATCAAAAGCTTTGGAGAGATCGATCTTTAAAAGCATACCTGCCTTTTTGCTTACTTTTAAGGAGTGAATTACCTCGTGAGTCAGACTGATGCCATCCAAGATTTGGCACCCTTCCACATAGCCTGTCTATTCAGACGAGATGAGAAGCGGAAGCAGAGGTTTAAGACGATTGGCTATGACTTTAGAGATGATTTTTTAGATAACGTTGCAAAGGGCGATGGGGTGGTATTTATCAGGAGTGTTTGCTTGCTCTTATTTCGGGACCAACGTGATGAAAGTAGCATTGAGCGAGGGTAGAAGCCACTGAGAGATCCTGGATTCCTCCACTAGTTGCCAGACTTCCATTTTGATGAGATCCCAGAAGTGATGAAAGAAATTTGAGGTGAAACCATCTGGGCCCGGAGCTTTGTCATCCTTGGATTGGGTCACTGCTAGTTCCACCTCCTGAAGGGAGATCGGGCACTGGAGCATTTGGTTGTGCTCATCCGTTACCAGCTTGGGGATGAGCTGGGTGAATTTTTCGATGGCCGGTTGTCTATCTATGGGAGGTTCCTGTTGAATGCCTCTAAAGTGCTCCAGAAGCACCTTCTCAATGTCTTCCTGCTGCTCGACTCGCTCTCCCTGCTGATTGGTGATGTGATGGATGTTTTTCGGCATTCTTCTTTGGATCGTGGACCTATGGAAGAACCTTGTATTTCTTTCATCTTCTTTTAGCCACCAGACTCTTGATTTCTGCCTCCATAAGATTTCCTCTTGTTTTTGCCTTTCGTTCAGCTACTTTTGAAGTTCCTGCTCTTTGGTGGCAAAAATTTATGTTCATCCTGCCATGATGATCTTCTATTGCAGCTCTGCCATCTATTGCTCTAGTGCTTTTCCCTCCTGAAAGATATTTCCAAAGACAGAGTGGTTCCAATTTTTAATGTGGTGCTTGAGAAATTTGAGCTTCTACTGAAATTGGAACATTTTTTATCCTTTTGGTGGGATGAAGCTCCTCCAGGTAGCGTGGACCATTTCCCTAAAGGATGGATGAGTTAACCAAAAAGCCTCAATTCGGAATGGTCTTTTTAGGTGGGAGCCCATACTGTGCCACTGCAAGGAGATGTGCCAATGATCCGAGCTTGCCAGAGGAAGGATTGATGCCGAGAGGTATCCCCCCAGATGGATTGCATTGTCTGAGAGGAGGAATCGATCCAGCTTTGATGCAATCTTCCGCCCCCCTGTCTGCTTGTTGTTCCATGTGAATATACCATTTGAAAAGGGGATGTTGATGAGCCAGGTGTTATTGATGAGTCCTTGAAATGAGAACATTCCAGTTCCAATCTTGATCGTCCTCCTATTTTTTCCTCCAGCTTAGTGATCATGTTGAAGTCCCCTCCCAGAATCTAGAGAGGATGGGCTTGATTGGAATTTAAAGCTTCCATTGTATTCAGAAGCGCTATTTTGCTGGTCGAATCCTGAGGAAAGTATACATTTGATAAATGCCCATATATATTCGTACCAATGGGATGGAAAGTGGCTTGGATGAGGTTGTGCACCGCATGAAAATCTGTCAGCGTCATGACCCTGGTGTCCCAGGATATTGCTAGACCTCCGGAGAAGCTTGAGGCATCAACTGCTGCTGAATGGGAACTAGGCCACACCTTGGATAAGATTTCTCCTAGTGCTTCACTGGTACATTTAGTTTCTTGAAGAAAGAGGATTTCTAGTCTTTCTTTCTGAATCATGTTTTTGATCATCCTGTGCTTTGCAGGGCTATTGAACCCTCTGATATTCCATGAGATGAGCTTCATGGTGTACTATCTGCAAGTGGTTTATAGAACCGAGTTAACTTGGGGTAACGCCCCGATTCCACTAATATTTCCCCTAATGTGATGGTCCTCTGCCAGTCTACCTTTCGGCCTCTTTTCTTGGACTCCTTGATGACTTTTAGGTTGTCCCATTGACTGCTGGGCTGAATCCCTAGCTTGTTTTGTTGCACCTTGGATAGTACCATCTCCAGAGTATCGATTTGCCGAGGATTGATTTTATCATATTCCTGTCTTCTGCAGGCATCCTCAAGTCATATAAGATATATCTCTCCTATATCAATACCTTCAGATTCCTCCTCCATATGACTTGTTTGACTGCTTTCATGGATTTCTTTGAGGATAGGGTTGGGGCTAGATTTGGGGTTATCTATTTCCATGACGATGGGGTTCCAGGTTAAGAGTTTTGGAGCCTCAGAGGAGAAGACCCCCGTTGGCTCAAGGGTCTGCGGCGCATGAGGAGTCGCCACCGGCTTTGAAGGCTCAGAAGTGTTGGGAGGAACTGGGGTTTTGAGCGAGGGATCAGGAGTAATAGGGAGAGTTTCAGAAGAAGGGTCTTGGTTGGAGAGAACAACGAAGCTATTACTGGAAGTCGGAAGATTAGCAGAAGGGCTGGGTTTTTTGCCTGAGGCTGATGGTTTTTTACCATGCTTTCTTCGAGAGGGCACTTTGGTGAACCTGTCCGGCTCCGCCTTGTCTTCGTTTTCTTTGCCACCAGATTGGGCATTAAGCGGACAGTCCCTGAACAAATGACCATAGGCATGGCACCTACGGCACCTGAAAGGGACGTGTTCATAGTCCAAGGGTTGGATCCATTCAAAGTCATCGTGGAATAAACTTACTGCATCTGGAAGGGCTTTGTCCAGTTGCATGTAGACGCAGATTCTTGCGTATGAGGTGTACCGTCGGAGCTTGGTTTCCTCAGCGATTTTGATGAACTCCCCCAAACCTCGACTGATCACCTGGAGAGAGTCTTCATCCCAATACTCGAGCGGCAGTGAGTATAGGCGGATCCAGACTGGAGCCCAGTTAAAATTTTCGTTGTCTGGGTTGAATCTTTCGACCCAGTTTCTGAGATATAGCCTTGCGGAATTGAAAAAATAGGGCCCCCCATCCATAACCGTATTTCGATCTTCGATACAGTTTAAAATGGCTGTTAAAAAGCCTTTCGAACTGAGCTGGAGGGTAACGTGTCCCTTTAGCTTCCATTTGGACGCGATCCATCCTTGCAGAGCCTTCTCAGTTGGCCATAAGCCAATGAACTTCCCGATCAGAGCATAGTCTCTCATGTATTGGATTCTGGCATTGATTCTATGGCTTGGCAGATCTATTTTGGGTCTTTCTTGTGCGATGGGTTTGCAGATGGAGGAGGTAGCGCCAGCCGCGTTCGTCCATTTCTCAGAATTCGGCTCCTGCGATGCCTCATTTCTCTGTTCATTGTCCTGAGCACTATGATTTGTCTTGTTTTTGTCCTTGTCTACAGGGGAAGGCTGGCCGCCTCCCCCCGAATCTGTCGCCATGCGATAAAGCGAGCTTCTGCTGTGGATGTACAAAGGGCGCTGTCAGATCAGATTGAGTGTGCAGGGCAGCTAGGGTTTCGGCGTAGGAGCATTGGTGTGTTACATGCTCATAACATTTCATATTAGAGAACATCAACCTAGGGTTTTATTGCTTCAAATAAGTCATAATTGAATTTTCGCTATAAATGTTTTCTAGGAAATTTCACATGGTAAAATTGTGAGGATATTAAGGAGAGATATTAGTGAACATATGGTTAAAATTTTGTATTTTGGTTCACTATATGTGAAATTAAGGGTTTTTTGTTGGTTCTGAAATATGTTACAAACACTTCATCTTTTCGCTATAATATTTTTTCTAGGATGTTTCAAAATTTGGAGATAATCAAGAATACATCTCAAGGTACATATGGTAAAAAATTTATACTATGATTAACTATACTTGTAGAGATAAGTCCTATTCAAGTTAGGGTTTTTGAAGGGTCCCAAAATAAATTTTTAAAAAGTGAGCTTGGTATTTTCAGTATAATTATTTTTCTATGATACCTAGACTATGAAATTCTTAGATATCTAAGGAGACATAATGAAGTAGCTTAAGTAAAAAATTTCGGATCATATTTGACGAATTGGACATGTGGCATGCTAGACAAGTTTTCTCTTAAGAAGTGGTGAACAATAAAGAAGTTTTGGTAATGTTATCATAACTTTGACTTGCAGATGAAATTCTAGTTAGACCTGTGGAATTATAGAGAAGACATATTAGAGTATTATAGATGAAAATTTTATATTTAAAATAGCTAAAATCTTATAAATAGATTAAAGAAAGGTTAGTCACTTATATATTCTCTAAATTAAGGCTTGAAAAGTGCATAAATTACAAGTGACATAAATTTTGATTAGAACATTCATTTTTTTGGGTGACTAAAAATTGTGATAAAGAAGAGTATTATTATTTATTTTCCTCGTGGCTCCAAATGAATATAAAAAATATAATACACTAATAAAATCTCATGAAGGCTCATCCATGCCCATGAATAAGTATAAGAAGTCAACTAATCGGGTAATCAAGTTGGAAAGTTAGTTTTCACAGTTGTAAGAATTAGTTAAAAGGGTCATTGAAGAAAAATAGATGAAAAATATGAAAAAATGGATAAGATTATGAAACAAATAGAAAAAAATAGTATAGAATCCATAAATGGGTAGTTCCTTAAGGTTGATAATGTGCTTGAAGGAACTCATGAAAATAAAGGTAATATTCAAGTAGAACCCCTTGCCAAGAACAATACTTTTACAAGTGGATTTGACTCTAATTGTGGAGCTACTCATAGATCGCTTCATAAAGGAGTGAACCTTCCGAAGGTGACTTAAAAACGTTTTATGGAACAAATGTATTTCTCTTTCTGCACCAAATAGAGAGATATTCTGAATTTCATAATATTATGTGTGATAAGTGAAGGATTCAAATAGAAATTTTGAAATTTGAGATAAAACCGTATCAATGGTATCAATGGGTAGTTAAAAGGAAGCCCCATTATTATTATTATTATACTTGGGGTTTATTTACAAGAGATATATAATAAAAATATTGCAAAGTTTGGGAACAATGCTAATTTAGTCTAACAAGAATCAAGCAATTTGGTGATATTGAAGATTATAATTTGGAAATTTCAAGTTTTTCCACAAGGGTGGATAACATAAGTGATGTAAATTTATTGGAATATTACATGGGTGGATAAAAAAATACATTTAAAATGATATTTTATGAGAAAACAATAAAATGTTCTGAAAACTATGCAATTTTCTCACTATATTCAAGCCAAGAGTAATGCTACACACAAGTCTACCATGGGATCATACACAAGAATAAAATATCATTTTGGGTTTCATAAGACAACCATTCCTCAACTTATTACAATATCATGCAATGACATGGACAAAAGAAGAGAAAACATACTATTCTTTGGTCACAACAACAAATGGGAAAAAGAACATAAATTCCAAGAAAAAAATTGTGCACCTTGGAAAATAATGATGATTAGAAAATGAAGGAATATACACAAATAGGCGAGGAAGAACTTGTTAACTTAAAAAGAATAGTAAATATAGCTGAAATTATGCACAAATATTTATTCAGATGTGTGTAAGATATACATCCATGCATTGACTAGTTTGTGAATTCCTTAAACCCAAAATATTGTTGATTGCATTATGGATCAAAGCGTCATAGTGATTATTGGAACAATTAGTACCCATAACTTCATTGATAAAATATTAGCAGAGCACCTATAATTTTTTGTATATCTACTGACAAATTTTCAAGTTTTATTTCCCAATGGAAGGATTATTGATTCTGTGGGAAAATTCTACAAGATTAAAATGAGTATGGGATAATATAAATTTGAATACTCAATGTATGACATTCCAATTGGAGGTGTACATGTTTTTCTATATATTCAAAGGTTGAGAAAATTGGGTAAAATTTCTATAAGCTATAATGAATTATTCACGAGATTTGAATTGGAAGGATTCCAATATGAGTTAAAAAGGGGTAAAACATTTGAATTCTTAAGTTATTGGCTCCAATAGAAAGGAAAAATCCTGAAAAAGGGTAGACATGGAGTTGTTGTTAAAATATATTCTATGCAAGTTAAAAAAGAGGATCAAAATATTCATGAGAAATGAAAATAAACCTTGGAAAAGCACTAGAGAGTCTTGCAAGAGATCTCCATAGGTCTATCTCTATCTAGATGTTGTGAACATCAAATTAAATTAATACCTAGAATGACGTTTCCTAATAAAATAAATTATAGGTATCCTCATCAACAAAAATAGTAGATTGAGAATATGTTACAGGAAATGTTAAATTTGTGTATTATTCAACATAGTAGGAGTTTGTTTTCAACTCCAATAGTGATGGTGATGAAACAAATAATTCTTGGATGATGTGTACCGAGTAGGGGGATCTAAACAAAATCAACATTAAGGATCAATTTCGTATCCCATATATTGATGAGATATTAGATTATATTCATGGAATGACTTATTTTAAGAAACTTGAACTTAAATTAATATTTATACCATAAATGATACTATCTTGAGTCTACAAGGGAAGAAACATAGGAGAAAGGCTAAGATGTAGAAAAAACTTCATGGAAACTCTAAAACAATATAGTAATTCCTCTTCAACACCCCTTGAACCTTGACAAAGAGAATTCCAATTCCATAAATGACGTAGTAGGGAGAGTTCAATGATTTGATATCTCAAACATAGAGCATTAAAGTAGTCAGTGTTGCTAAATCACATAGATAAGGGTTGATATGTTAAAAAATTATTTGAATTTCAAGATAAGGATGAAAGGAATAGATCAACCTTAGTCAAAAATATTTCCAAATTCATCTAATCACTTTTTTAACTCATATATAAAAGAAAATATCTCCATGGATGAAAAGGGGGGGAAGTGAACATAATGGTACCCTGCCAGATTTATACATGAATAGAAGTGAATATATATATATATATATATATATATATATATATATATATATATTGAAATAATTTCCCTGATGAGATGGTTTTTGAATGGTTCACCAAATATTTATTGCATAGAATAACTGAAGATGTAGCTAAGGTGGGGGCCTAAACGAAAGAAAAAGTGATTTTGCATGCTCATCAACTAGACTTTAGCTAGTCTCAAATAGGAAATCTATATGAAATCATCCCTAATTCCCTTTAGTAATGGAATGATGTTTTAGAACCTAAGAAAATATTCCATGCTCATTGTGTAGTGGAGTCCATATCCTTAGGAAAAATAGGTCAATTAGCCACTCAAATAAGCCAATTGAATTTTTTTTTCTATTGCCTTAGTTGTTAAGCCCACTTTATGAACTCCTAGTGCTCTTGTTCAAACCTCCATGATGAATATAATGCAAGTAATTACTTTGAAGAATGATTAACAACTTTGAGGTAAGTAGAATAAATCAAATAGGAATAAATGTTCTAACAATGAACAAGATGCACCTCAGACCAAAAAAAACTTATAGGGTGGAACCAAATAGAAGAATTAGTAGAATTGGTTTCCTTGAAAGATTTATGGGGAAGACCATCTTACTCACGAGTATCCCATGATGGATGAGGTTCATTAATATTTCTTGCAATAGAATATTGATTCTTAACATTTGGTTTTGATGGATCCTTTTTCAGCCCAATAACAACTGATGGTTGTGAAGCCTCCCCCTCCTTAATAAGGGAAAAGTGGGGTTATTCCTTCACATAGTGCCTCGTCCTCCATGTAGGATATTTTCATGGTTGATCAATTAATCTATGTGGCTAAAAGATAATATGTTTGCAAGACTATTAAGAGTATTCCTTCCACTGAACCCATGATACCTACCCAACTTGATGGCTCCCTTCACATTGAAAACCCATTAGTTGGTGTTATTTTATGTCCCCCAAAATATATAATATGAAATTTTGTACACAATCCAATGCAAGAACCAGTCACAATTTTATGATTTTTCGGGATTTGGCTCAAGAACCCCACTTATATGTTCACTCTTGAAGTTTTTCAAAGCTACCCTACACAACACAAAGCACTTATAACTTCGATTGGTGGGTTTTATCCCTTAGACTCCAATATGATCACTTTTTACCCAACATTAAGGAAACCCCATATTCCATAACACATTTCATTTTAGATAATGGTACATTTGTTTGGAAAAAATGTCCATCAAACAGTCTTGAACAAAGGTCTATCTACTAGTCATCAAAGTGTTAGAAAGAATTTTGATCACCTACTTTTTCACCACTAACATCTATGTTGAAGGCATTAAATGGACACACGTTGTGAACCCAAGGGGTGTTTCATTATTTCCCTATAATTCATAATTAGTGTAAAATAATCTCACTTGAAGTTAGAGTCATCAATACTCCATTATACTACAAACCTCTTCTTGGGAGAATCTAGTTCTATGCCATCGAGGCTATTTTTTCCTCAATCGTTAAGGCCATTATGTTACCTCATCAAGGTATGATTTTCATTATTGACCAACTAACATATTACTATCATGACTTGTGTTGGCTAATGATGGATTGGATCCTAACATGAAATGACAAACATGTTAGTTAGTTGTTCATGGATAGTAATTAGTAATGGGTAATAACCTTTCTCAAACCATCCCTATGTAAACATCCCTATTTTCTGCCTAAGGAATATTATAAAATAATAGTGGAAATAATCAAAAAAGATTAGATTACATCATCAAATTTTAGAGGAAAAAAAGAAAATAATATTTTTTCAACTCATATTTTCAACATATTTCCCTATAGTTTTACTCAAATTTTGAGCAGGATGACTCGTTGGATGCATAATCTAATTCCTCATACAAGGAGTACCCATTTTGTGTACTTTTGATAGACCCTGATACACAAAAAATGAGATTTACATGAAAAAATGTGGCTTCAATAACATTTTTCATGTAGAAGGGTCCATCGAAAGTATGCAACATGGATAATCCTTGGATGAGGAATTAAATTATGCATCTAATGAGTGCTCTCGCTCGAAATCTTGAGTAAAATCATAGGAGATGAGTTGAAAATATGAATTGAAAACATAGTTTTTTTTCTTTTTTTAATCTTTTTACTTTTTTACTCCAAAAATGGTGAATCATCCCCGATGGCTGACATTATCATCTTGAATCATATTAGTTCTTATAAATTTTATTTTGGTTGTTCATTTTTGTTTTGAGACCCATTTTCGACCTCAAAATTTCTCTAATGATAGGGTGATGGAAAACATATTTATTCGTACAGATTGCACTAACGTTGAGATCACTACTTACACTAGTACAAAATGGTTAAGTAGTTACTAAAAAAATGAATAAAATTTTCATATAAATGATTATTTTTCGGTTAGTGACCAATAGTAGCTAATTTACAGTATCTCATAATGTGACCAACTTTTAGTCATTTTTAGCTTACTCATTAATTAGTTGTCTCAACTTTATTGTCTAGTAGTATATTTCATCATAAATTTGGTCATTAAGTTAGTCATTGATTTGTTCATTAATTGCCACAATTATTGACCAAATATACAACAAAATATAATAACTAAATGATCACTAGAGAAAACTAATTAATGACCAAAATGTTGGTTTTGTTATAAGATACTATAAATTAGCTACTAATAGTTATATATATGCAATTTTTAGTCATCATTTGAAACCAATTAATGACAAAATAAATTTGACTATGGTCGTGTTATAAGATACCCTAAATTAGCTACTAATAGTCATATATATGAAAATTTTAGTCATTGTTTGAAACCAATTAATAACCAAAGAAATACGAATAAATTTTGTTCGTGTTATAAGATACTATAAATTAGCTAATAGTAGTCATATATGTGAAAAATTTAGTCTTCATTTTTAATCACAAATTTATCATTTGAAGTAATCACTTATTTGTTTTTTGTAGTTTCATATTCATTATATAAATGACTACTTTAGTAGTTTATATTCATCTCATTTACTTTCATTAGCAATCATTATAAGCAACTAATTTAGTTGTATATTCGTTTTATTTGTGTTCATCATTAATAAACATAAACTACTAATTTAGTAGTTTTAGATTGCTTTTATGTATTTATTATTAATCAACATAAATTAATTAGTACAATTTTGCAAATAAATTCAAAAAATAACATACAATATAGATGTTCATCTAATATGAAAACACAAAGTTAGATATGTTAATTACAATACTTAATAATATCAAGTGCAACTATAAATAATTTCAACCACAAATTATATTATATAAAATATCAAGTATTACAATATGAGTTTCTAACTTAATATTGGTTGGAGGAAAATTTACACATGAAATATTGTTTCATCGCTTCAAAACATTATCATTATGTTGCCAAGGCATTGCAGGTGAATTCACCAACTCTGAAGACTTGACCATCAATCTTCATATGTGTGTCTTATGTGGGATATTGGATCTACATGTACCACTAAACCAGTTCTCTTATCTCTATATTTAATTTGTATTTTTTCACTCCAGTGTTATTATTCTCCTCTTTCTTCAGTTATTTCTTCTTACCATCAATATTGAGTTCCTTTTCTGAAAAAAGAAAGAAGATACAATGCAGAGTATAAGACATGAAAGATGATGAACACTAGAATATAAACTAAAGTTGACTATAAAATATTTATATGATATATACCTCAACATCAGAAATATTTTCAATGCCATTTTCCCCATAAAATCATGAAAATTGAACAAGTTTTATTCAGTTGAGGAAAATTAGCTTCTATGTGCCTAGCTGACCTATATAAACAAAGCAAATAAAACGTCACCATAGAAAATAACACCTTAGTAAAATTAGTATTCAACATTTAAGGAAATATTAGGCACAATCATGCCAACTAAGTTACATACTAAATATATCAAGTTGTAGATTACTTATACACTGCGTGAGTGCAAACAAAACTCCTCGAAAATGCCAAAGCTAAGTCTAGAATAAAATGAAATAAAGTAAAAAGTATACATTAATAGGATAGCCTCATATACATGCATATAACCAGATAATTTAGAAGGCTAAGTGAATAATTCCATGCCTATAGGTCAATGATGTCAAGAATGCCCAAGTATGATGAGCATTTCTTCAAATAAGAACTACTATTTGGGTACATTATCACATATGAATAAGGCAACTGGTCTATCTCAATTTATTAATGTTTTTCTTATATTTATAGATCACTACTATATAAGTGGATAAATTGAAAATACAATTCTGTTCCCATTGTGTTCCTCACTTGTGGTACAATATATATTAGTTGTGATTTGGAGAAAATTTTCAACATCGAAAATATGTAGCAATCACCACTAGTAATCCCCCAAAAAGGATAGTTTTGAAATGTAACTTTCACATTCTGGTTGCTATATGATTCTTGAATGGAAAATATACAATGAATTCCAACACCAAACTTCCAATTTGAGGGAACACCTGTGGCCATCCTCAATCACTCAAACTCAAAACATCATTGATGATGCAGGGGCACTAGGCCCAAGACACTTTTTGTACATAAATAAACCTAAAGGGGGTCTCATGTTTTGTTTCCCCATGTAAATATTCATAGTTGAGTTATTTTAGTTAATTTGAAGGGAAAATATTGTAACTGCCCAAATGATTGATGGGCACCTAAAGAGATAGTTAGGCTAGCTTTAGGAGTCCAAGAGTCATCAAGGAAGTGAATCGATTGATTTCCAATATGTATAAAAATAAACCTATGTGATAGAGTCGAGAAGCCTGCACCTAGACCTGCACAAACTTGTGTAGAGAACTGCATAGAACTGTAGAATAGAGGAGAAGGGCCAATCGATTGAAGATCTGGTTGCTAGAAAGTTGTAAGTAGTGTCATTGTATGATGAAGAATTGATTCAGTATTCTTGTCCATTTGTCGAGTTAAATCATGTGTGAATGAATATCTGCTTTGCTTGAATAAGTTCTGTGTGAATATATGTATGCATCCTGATGGAGGATAATTGAAATCCGTGATAGTTAAGAAACCCGGTGTTGGGATTGATGGTGCTCTGTATACAATTAGAGGAACCGATGTTAATACGGTCGACTGTGTATCCTGACTGGTAGATGATGAACCAACACGTGATAACCCTCTGTATTATGGAGTAAGGTTTTTATCTTCGTTCCGAATTGTGGATTGAATCCACGTAGAGAACCGGGATACTGTGTGAATGGTGCACTGTGGGTTAGTCGAACCTGTGGAGGAGTGCTCAGCTGTAAGCCTGGAGTTGAATGGTGCGGAACCCCAAGGTAAAAGGGCAGAACCTGGCGTGCCGAAGAGGAGCGGAACCTTGTGGATGAACAGTGAACGTGGGTTAAGGCTGGAAGCGGTTTTTATCGCACCACCTTCGCAGTGAAAGTGGTATTCAAAATTTCAGAGCGATTCCATAGAAGGGCCGACACGTGGCTCCAAAGGTTCGGGCAAAACCACCTCCATTGCACGCCATCGCGCATTATCGTTCCCGCATCTCCACCAAGCGATATATGTTGGATCGTCAGGTTCGGTACGACGTGTCATTAGCCGCCGAATGTGGATGGTCGTAGGCACTGGGGCCCAGTTCTAGAATTATATTGATCGAAACCTTTTAAACTAAGGCTTGTGGGGTTAATGGAGGATGGTTAAATATGCGAATGGGACGGACCATGAAAAATATGTGGGTTAACCATATTGTGATAGTTTAACATTTGAACGAAGGTTGTGACTATATAGTGATATAGCATTATATGCGGGTAGGGTGACTTCGTTTAATATGTGCACCTGTCGAGGGTTATATGACAAGGTTAATCATATATATTTGACGGTCAATCCTTACGGATGTCAGGTTAATTGTATGAACAAATTGCATATAGTATATACATTGAGATATTACAGTGCGCATGTAAAGAGATGGTATTATTATGGTTTGAACCATAGAATAGAGATGACACCTTCGCTAGCAGAATCATGTGAAGATGGACTATTGGGTTGTAGTTACGGAGGAATGTGGAATTAATATCTCAATTCTCTGAATTGAGATATTAAAATAAACTAGACTTGTTTGTTTAAAATTGCTAGCGTAGAATAAGGGAATGTTGTGAGATTTCCAGACTTGAGGACTTTGGAAAAGAAACTTGGATACATTTCACGCACAGAAAATTGGTGTATGCATTTTATATGCCATGAGAGATGGGAATGTGGGTAAGGCGGGTTATCCTCTCTGTCAATTGGTATTAGAGCTAGAATTTAATTAGCTCGTTGAAAAGTTTATTTTGGAAATGCACATGTACTGAACCAGAAAAATAGTTGATGTTTGAATCTGTTTAATAGAGAAAATTACAGATTTGATTTGACATGCAGTGAAGGTCTCCAAGTGTACAGAATCTGTATTTGAAGACAGAAGATTATAGCAGGTAGAAATGCAGCGCAGGAACAAGATCATTCAGGGATCTTGAGAGGTAAGATGATGAGCCTTATTTGAACTCTGGTTGGAAGGTATTGTTTGCAGAACATAGAGTGCAAGAAATTGAGGAAAGAGTCTCAGCAAGAGGCAGATCACAAGCTTTGAGAGTAGTGATAGAAGAGTCCAGCAAGGGACTCTGAGTGAAGAAGGAAGAGTGTGGCAGAACCTGGAAGATTCCCAACTAAGGTTGGATGAAAGAAAAAAAAAGGGGTGTTCTTGAGAAAGTTGCAGAGTGAAGCCTATAGAGCAGAAGAGAGTGCTCAGAAGGTTCCAAAGAGATGGGACCAGTACTTGCCAAAATTCGGAGCTCAGGAGAGAAGCTTGGTGAGGTAAGTTGCAACAAGAGAGCTTTCTGTTGCAGAGGCTTGGTGCAGCTTGTGAGTGAAGAACTCCTAGAGAATATAATGGATACTGAGAGCCATAGCAGGGATTGTAGTGATTGTAGAGGTTCTGAGAGAAGCCACGACAGAAAAGTGAGTGAAGATGCCAAAGCAATTGGCATGAAGAATAAATCCACAGATGAAGAATGGCAGAGAGAATTAGCTGAGATCATGGAAGATTTCAATAGATTGAAACTGAGGATAGAAGAAAGCCAGAGAGTTGGTTGGCTCATGAAGAAGAAGATAAAGTGGCAGAGGCTATGAAGGAAGAAGGAGCAGATGATGAATGCTCAGAAGAAGAAAGAAATAGTCAGAGTGATTGAGTATTTGGAGAAGGACTTGGAGACTAAAGCTTCAAGTGGGACCAAGGGGTCCAAGAGCCTTACATCTAACATATTTTTTATGTTTGCAGGAACAACAGGTGGGAAGAACAAACTGCTGATGTTGTCACTGAGGAAGAAAATGGAGTAGCTACATTTTTTGAGGATGTCCATGCACAGTTGGAGAAAGATTATGCTTTCCAACATATTGGAAGCAGAAGAGCTTTAGTTTGTGATATTGGCCAGAAGCTGGAGGCTGAACAAATTGAGGACTCTGAAGAAGATACCATTGAAGAATCTCTGGAAAATATAGAAGACTTGGAACAACAGAAATATTTGGTGACCAAATCACCAATTGAGACCATGAGGTCTTGTGTTTTTGCATTTGACGAGTTGTGTGTGAATGCAGGTGTTAATGAAGGTAGTTCACATGATGAAAATGTGACAGATGAAGTTGATTGTTTCCAAGTAAATTATGATGAGTATCTTTCAGATCAAGAATAGATTGAACTATTGCAGCAGAAGGAATTCATTAATTCCTTATTTGGTATAAGAGATTGTTTCAATGAGGTTGATGATGAGTTTGTCATTAATGCTGATAATGACAAGCTTCTTTTGTTAAATGGCCATGTGGAGAATGATGGACAGATAACTGGAATATTTGTAGAGATGGGAAATCAATATTTTATTCTGATGAAGACTGAGGAGATAGTGACAGCAGAATATAGAGAAGATTGTGGTGAGATGCCAAGATTGTGGCATGAGCAGAGGACAGAACCACGGAGAGAAGGTGTTCAGATGGTAAGGGCAGAGATGAATGGGAAGAGGAAAGTTCATTTTTATGAGCTGGAGCAAAGAGACATCCTTGAAGAGGATGGTACAGAAGGGAGACTAGCTGATGGTCTCAAGAAATGTTTGAAGAATTGGAATCAGCATTCTGATGTGCTGATTGAGAAGAAGAGACAGTTGGGACAACATATTGAGGTGTTGGAAGAGTAGAGAAAGGCTCTGAGGCCTTGTGAGTTTGATGCTGACAAATGTTTGATGAATGCAGATCCTGTTGATGACGGAGATAAGTTGACAGCATGGGGCAGTCAATTGAAAGAGAAGGAGAATTATGTGGAAGACTTTAAACCATGGAATGGAGAAATTGAGTTGCTAGAGAGTATGCTGAATTAGCAGGATTCCATACAAGAGAGAAGACCTCAATTTCAGAATTGGGGGTTGCAGAATGTGAAGACACAATGGGATGAAGATAGAAAAGAACTGATGATTGAATCATCAGTAGGGACCATTGGGTCTTGGGGTTTTGGAACTGATGAAGTGGCTATGTTGACAGGCAAAGCAGAAGACAATCCATCACTTGGAGCTGTCTTAGAAGAAGAAGAGCTGTTGCAGAATGAGGATGAGTAGCTAAATGAAGATGAGACAACCATGTCTCATATGCAGGAAAATATTGTTACTATTGGTATCAGAGAAGAATTGGCTTGTTCAAATAGCCAAGGGAAGATTAAAGAGAAGGCTGTATAGCAGAATGTTGGAGCTACTACAGTAGTGGAGAACCAGAGTTTCACTTTGATAGAAGATGAAGATACCGTGGTTAGAGGACTTTATTTGATCGCTGGAGTTAGTCAAGAAGAAGGAAGGCAATTTTTGAAGATTGCCAAGACAGAAGAAGAACATGCTGAATTGAATTTACAACATGCTGACAATGAGATACAAGCACAAAACACTTGGCTGGAATGTTTACTGTCGACATTCAAAATAGAAGAAGAAGATGTTGAGTTGCTGCATATTGATGATTTGGTTGGCCAAAGGAAATGGCTAAAGTGGTTGCAGAAAGCATCTAGAGGAGAGGGTGAAATGCTAGAGAAACAACTTGGAGTGTTGCTGGAGAGAGTGATGAAGCAACAAACTGAAGTGTTGCCAACAGAGGAGAAAATTTTTTACTGTTGCAGAGAGGGTATGGATGATTGGGTGGTGAATAGGGCAGCAGTAAGAACTGAAGAGATGAGAATGCAGCAAACAGAAGCAAGCATCCTACAGTCAGAGGAAAGATTAGATAGAGAAATCGAATTTATAAGAAAACTGATGCAGAAGATGCCTCAGAAAATGACAGTAGCAAGGAAGTAGAGAATCAGCAGCAACAAGGAGAATACAGTCACATACTGTGAGGGCATAGCAAGTGGAAATATGCAGATCAAGACATGGAAGCCAGGAGGAATGCGAAAAAAGAATGCTGCAACAAATAACCAGTTGCAGAACAAAGTATGGGATCCAGGCAGATAAAAAATAAAGCACATGATTAGGAGATCATGAATCATTTGAAACTAGGGAGTCTGATGCAGGGGCATTAGGCCCAAGACACTTTTTGTACATAAATAAACCTAAATGGGGTCTCATGTTTTGTTTCCCTATGTAAATATTTATAGTTGAGTTATTTTAGTTAATTTGAAGGGAAAATATTGTAACTGCCCGAATGATTGATGGGAACCTGAAGAGATAGTTAGGATAGATTTAGGAGTCCAAGAGTCATCAAGGAAGTGAATCGATTGATTTCCAATATGTATAAAAATAAACCTCTGTGATAGATTCGAGAAGCCTGCACCTAGACCTGCACAGACCTACGTAGAGAACTACATAGAATTGTAGAATAGAGGAGAAGGGCCAATCGATTGAAGATCTGGCCGGTAGAAAGTTGTAAGTAGTGTCATTGTATGATGAAGAATTGATTCAGTATTCTTGTGCATTTGTCGAGTTAAATCATGTGTGAATGAATATCTTCTTTGCTTGAATAAGTTATGTGTGAATATATGTATGCATCCTGACGGAGGATAATTGAAATCCATGATAGTTAAGAAACCTGATGTTGGGATTGATGGTGCTCTATATACAGTTAGAGGAACCGATGTTAATACGGTTGACTGTGTATCCCGACTGGTAGACGATGAACCAATGCGTGATAACCCTCTGTATTATGGAGTAAGGTGTTTATCTTCGTTTTGAATTGTGGATTGAATGCACGCAGAGAACCGGGATACTGTGTGAACGGTGCATTGTGGATTGGTCGAACCTGTGGAGGAGCGCTCAGCTGTAAGCCTGGAGTTGAATGGTGCGGAACCCCGAGGTAAAAGGGTGGAACCTGGCATGCCGAAGAGGAGCAGAACCTTGCGGATGGATAGTGAATGCGAATTAAGGTTGGAAGCGGTTTTTATCGCACCACCTTTGCAGCGAAAGTGGTATTGAAAATTTCAGAGCGATTCCATAGAAGGGCTGACACATGGCTCCAAAGTTTTGAGGAAAAACGCCTCCATTGCGAACCATCGCGCATTATCGTTCACGCATCTCCACCAAGCGATATCCGTTGGATCATCAGGTTCGGTACGAAGTGTTGTTAGCCGTCAGATGTGGATGGTCGTAGGCACTAGGGCCTAGTTCTAGAATTGTATTGATTGGAACCTTTTAAACTAAGGTTTGCAAGGTTAATGGAGGATGGTTAAATATGCGAAGGGGACGGACCATGAAAAATATGTGGGTTAACCATATTGTGACGGTTTAATATTTGAACAGAGGTCGTGACTATATAGTGATATAGCATTATATGCGGGTAGGGTGACTTCATTTAATATGTGCACCTGCCGAGGGTTATATGACAAGGTTAATCGTATATATTTTGCGGTCAATCCTTATGGATGTCGGGTTAATTGTATGAGCGAATTGCATATAGTATAGACATTGAGATATTACAGTGTGCATGTAAAGAGATGGTATTATTATGGTTTTAACCATAGAATAGAGATGACACATCCGCCAACAGAATCATGTGAAGATGGACTATTGGGTTGTAGTTATGGAGGAATGTGGAATTAATATCTCAATTCTCTGAATTGAGATATTAAAATAAACCAAACTTGTTTGTTTAAAATTGCTAGCGTAGAATAAGGGAATGTTCTGAGATTGCCAGACTTGAGGACTCTGGAAAAGAAACTTGGATACATTTCACACACAGAAAATTGGTGTATGCATTTTATATGCCATGAGAGATGGGAATGTGGGTAAGGCGGGTTATCCTCACTGTCAACTAATCCTTATAATGAAAAGATAAAATAAGAGTATTTTTTATACGTTTTTCATATTTACATGCGAAACACCAATAAGTTTCCCATATTTACCATACTTGTAATTTCCAATATATAACACATTGATTGATCTTTTACAACAAATACTTGATTCAATACAAACAAGAATTTAACATATTACAACAATAACACCTACTTTTTATCCTCAATTAGTTCAAAATAGTTATAAAAAAACCTTCAAGAAAGAGAAAAAAGTATAAATAAAAAATCCATCAATTAATAATCAATCAAAAAAGGATAATCTTTTTTATGAAGCTTGAGAAATGACTATAAATATTGAAAATCTAGTGCAACTAGTGGTGTTGTTCAAAGAGAAATACTACCTAGATAACTTATCTTCCAAATTCTTTGATATATCCACGAAGATTTTTTCTATCCTGAAAAAAAAATTCACATTCAATCTTTTAGGTTTCTGAAGCTACCCAAAGGCCTTGCCAAATGAAGCAGTGAATTTCATTAATTTTCATAAAATGCTTCTGGTATTAGAAAAATATAGTTTTACCATGTATATACAATTAAAGCAAGTAAAAAATTGTGTACAATATTTCTTATAAGACTTCGTGTTAAAAGGAAAACTTTCATATTTCGGATAGTAAAAACATGTTTAGAAGAGAAAAAAATTATCACAATGGTACTGTATTTTGTTGCATGGGTTATTCCTAAAATAGGGAGATACCCCAATGGACATGAATGTTTTCTTAGCATATGTGCACGAAACAAGTTCCTTACTAATCAATCGGACAACCATCCCACTATTCCTTCTAACAGGTGCAACTATTGACTTAGAAAAATTGTACTAAAAAGGAATTATAATCAATGAAGTGAAATGGTTGTACACAAAAATATATGCATACAAACCTGAGGATGAACATATAAAAGAGGCTTGAAGGGGTCGCATCTCCAAAAAATATTTTACTCCTCTCCCATCCTAAGAACCACCCTTTTCACAATGTCACCAAGATACATTCTCGAAACTAGTTTCTCAAAACCTTGAAGAAAACTACAAAGAACCATTAGAACTTATTCAAACTATAATTCAAGTACTAAATAGACCTACAAATTTTATCAATGAAAAGTTTCATGCTAGATGTTAGTTCCCAAATATGCCTTAGGCTGAAATAAGGTAGAAGAAGGACAACACCAAACCACGCCCAGCCTCGTAGCTAGCTCTACGAGGACAGGAGAGGGCTCTCTCTGGGTCAATCTCAACGAAAATATTCAAAAGGGCTTGAGATGACTAAAAAAACAACTGATCTTAGGCTAGATAAATAAACAGGAGGGTTTGATTTTTATTTTTAGGGGTTTTTTTTTGGAAAAAGGGAAAAACAATTTTGGGCTTGGGGATGAGGCCAGATCTTACAGAGTTCAAGTTGGGGCAGGGTATGCAATGGCTTTGATGTTTTAGATCGAGTGAATGGATGGAAAAGACTGCTGAGGAGATAAAGAGGGAAAGAGAGTGCAAGGATCTTCTCCAAACTGATGAAAACATAAAAAAACTAAACAAAAGTCTAAGGTAGAGCACCAACAAATCAATGAATTCTACCTCAATTACTCATTTTTTTAATTCAGAAGCATAGAGAAGGGAAATGGCATACATATAAAATTAATGAAACTTAAAATAACATGAGAATAACATCATCAAAACTCATAAGCCACAAGGATCCCAACAAGTGCTGCAAAACTCCGGTCTTTCCTTTGCCAAAAACTGAAAGTGGATGTACAATGAGGTGCCAAAATTTTCCCAAGTATCCAACCCTGAAAAGGTCTCAGAAAATACAATATATAGATCATCCTAACCCCTTCCCATGCCTCTAGGGGTCGAGCTCATCCTTCTAGGGGCTGTTTCAACCAATTCTAAACATGGAGCTAAAATCTAGGCAGCCAAACAACTTGCCTCTATATGCTAGGAAACTGATCCATTCAATCAATTTTCACTTTTTAGTGAATGAATCATCTAGAACAAGTAAATACATGCTAAAATTGTATCATGTTTAAATAAATTACATCAGCTAGATCAATAATTACATCGTGAGGTGAAACGTCAAAATCGGATTTAATTCCTCATTGAAGGTGAAAATAGATTGTACTCTATAAATCCAAGGCTCAAAAGCTCTATGTGTCACGCTACTTTGGATCTATTTTTGGAGCACTTACCAAAGTCCAAATTGAGGTAATGATAGCTCGTTGGAAAGCTCGGGATGTCTGATATCCAACCCAAGTGGAATTTTTCAATTTGGAGCTCATTTGCCCCTCCAAAACTTCATTCTCCCAAGACTACTTCCTACTGGTGCAAAAGGTGGCAGAAAGGTGATTTTCATGGTGTTTTTGGCCCTTTAGGCAGCCCAGAATGTGATGAAATGCTTCAGCCATTCCTGAACATACATAATATATCATGAAAAACCCAAAAACGCAAATTTTTCCTCCAGAAGATTTACCAATCATAAGCGCGCGTCGGGAGGCGCGACGCGTCAGGCGGAAAAACCTGTTTTGCAACCAAAATTTTCAAAATGAAAAAATCTTCTCCAAATTTGCTGAAATTTGGAGTGAAGGTCTCTCATCATGTCTCATGCCCAGCCAAGGAAGCTTCGGCCAAGATTCTAAGTGGATCAAGCCTTTTTCACCGTGTCAGTGCTTTCTTCAACCTTGCCTTCAGGATCTTCATTTTTGCTCTGCAAACGTGTGTACGGGCGCAATAGTGAGTCTTCATGTGTCTGAGCATGTCTTTGTCCCTATTGGCCTTCGCCAAGAGCTTCTCCAGATGAATTTTTACGTGTGTAAGGCAAGTCTCTCGCTCAACCGGTGTCATGTCACCTGCTCTCTTTCAGGCCAATTCCCAATCCTCACGGATTTGTCGCAACTCTATGAGCGTGTGTTGATCCTCCAACTGTTTATTCCGCTGCTCCAAATAATGTATAACCCACTGAGATCTCTGCAACTTCATGGTCAAAGTGTCAATCTCAGCCTTTTGTTCCTGGATGACCTCCCTCAGCTTTGAGCTGGGAGAGCTCGCATCAACATCGATGAATGTAAACTCAGTGTCTCGGCCTCCTGAAGGGCCCTCATCGTGCATAGGCCTCTTGCCTCTATCCTGAAATTGTACCTGTGCTGATGTAGAAGGCGAGACCCCTTCCATGCCATGTGGAGATAGTACTCGCGTTGCTAATGAAGATAACGAGACCCCTTCCACCCCTGGTGGAGATAGTACTCATCGTGATGCTGCAAATAAGGCTCGATGGCCTCTCTGATATGTCACACACACTGGAGCACTGATATGCTCAGTATCAGGAACCTCAAACTAATGTGAAGGCTCTGCCTCATCATGAACAATCTCGGGAGGAGGCTGGGGCGCTGCAAAGAAATCACGAGAAATGAACTCATCCCACGAGATGCCCTGTAATCCAAGCTGATGCACTACAATGATCTTGATGAGCGCATAACGATAGATGCTATTATGCTGCTGCTCCGGAGTCTTATTTTGTACAAGGACCGTCATCCGCTCTATGTTACGGTACATGAAATATGGAATTCTCATCATCCGCACTCTCGTGAAATGCATCAACAGCCGGATGTGATACGCATACAAGCGTGAAAAGCGCCCTTCACAACTGAAGTACCTAATGATCAGTTTCATCAATGGTGCATACTCCTCCTTCAGAAATCGGAATGGAAATACCCTGCTTAGCTGCCTCAATATCCAAGTCTGATGTAAGGCTCATAATATGCTCTATCCAACTGCTGTCGCTTATTCCACTCTTCACCGATGTTTGGTATCCTGGTTGCCTCAGAAATAGTCTCTGGTGTCACGGTGAAGTTTACTCCAGCCAGGTTCACATGACCATTATGCAAATGTAGGAAAAATAGGCGAGCTAAATCATGATGATGTTGAGTTTGGGCAATCATCTCACAATAATGGAAGCATGACTGACGCTGAAAACAATCCATTGCAAGCGGGCAAGCCTACAATTGGGTCAAAGAAGTGGGCTCCTCCCTGACATGCCTGCCACTTTTATGAGATCTCCTTGGCACATTTAGCTCTACGGTTGATGAATCACTGTCCTGCTCATACCCCTGCTCATATATTGAATCTGTCTCTGACATGGTGCTGAAATCAAGGTGTTTGACAAATATATGCTGATATATGTATGGTGAACACAAGAGTTAGGTGTATGTCTGAAAATGATGAATTGGTGCTTGCCTTTCAATGCCCAATATGCCAAATGTATCAAGAATGAAATGAGGGACTGTGGGAAGTATAAACAGTGGGCATAAAAGACTGTCAAATGAAACTTAGCTTGTTAAAACAATCATTTGACTGTATGGGGATTAGGGATTTTGGGAATTAGGAATATTCGCAAAGGATATGAGAGTGGGATGATGATAGGACTTGTAGTTTTTAGGGATGGGTATAAATGCAATGACAAGACACCCTTAATCTAGGTGAATCCAAGGCTATATAGACAGTCCATTGCATGTTTTGGGAATTGGGAATTTAAGTGATATGAAGTGGTGGAAAACAATAGGGTTTGGAAATTTAAAACATGGGACAAAGGGTATAGGGATATGGGATAGTGGTATAACAATGGGACTGTGCTATAATGTGACAAAAGTAGCAGTGATAACAATGATAGTAATAGCAGTGATAAGAGCACACATAACAATGGAATGAGAGTAGTTTGGCAAGTTTCAAGTTTTGGCACCCAATTTCAAATTACAATCACCTCTTTTCAAACCCTATGGAGTAGATTTCAAAGTGGATATAGGGTTAAGTCTTTCACCATTTAAAACTTGAAATTCTCCTTTTCAACACGCAGCAAACACACCATAAAATCAACGAACATACTTTGTCAACTTACTTGGAGGCACATGAGCCAATTAGAAATGAGTTTTGGTGAAGGGTGATAATTTTTTGGCCTTAGGGCTCTATGCGCCGCGCGCAGACCCAATGCACCGCGGCCTTTGGGTGCGCCGCGCCTGTGGCAAAATACACTACCAATTTCGGCCCAATGCGTCGTGTCAATTTGGTGCACCGCGCCTCTTTTGTGTACGCCGCGCACAACCTTCATACACAGTCACGACCTTTCTAAAACACAATTTTCTCTCCCAATATTCAATTTGACTTCTCCTTTGGATTTTTGGACTGTTTCTTGATGCCAATGGGTTAAATAGCTTTGAAAAATATCTTGCAAAGAGATGGTTTTAATTTTTTCTTCTCACAACCCATTTTGTAATGTTTTTTTATTTTGGCACTTTGTCATTTAATGAAACTCTGTCTTTTGTCTTTTCACTGATTTTCTGAGTTTGGACTGATGAAATTAGTTGATTTTTGCAGGGATGTTGGCGTTGAACTTTGGAAAAGGAAAACCAGAGTCTGCTTTGAAATCTTCGTGACGGAAAAATATATGATTATTACAAAAATGAATGCGACAATTTCTTATTCAAAATAGATTTTTGAACAAGAAATGTCCTCAAATATGTCTAATGATGAAAAAAAACATAGTGGCGACCATACTGGGGACAAAATGGTTTGCTTGTTGATGTTATTTGCTTCATAAGTTATAGACGGAGTCTGAAATCACGCCAGGTAGCTTTCGAAACGCTTTTGCTATGCATTAGTGGAAGTAGATAAACGTTGCTTCAGTTGATCTCCAGTTTAGCTTGTGAACGTGACATTTGCCTTGTGAGTTACCCCAGTATATTACATCGTTCTGGACTTTTGGATGATTGAGTCTATAATTCGATAGGCTAAATAGATCATTTTGTCCTTTGATTTTTGAATAGATCAACACACTGGCTTCCCGAAGACATACTAGATCAAATCCTGATCCTAATCCTCCTCCAGTGTATGAAAATCCTAACCTGATTCCAAGAATTTTTCATCGAGAAGCTCCCGTGTTTCCTCTGTTTAAATCTCATTCATACCCTACTGTATTTGAATACATCGAAGACATTGAGTTTGATGATCAATTCAAGTTATCCTTGTTCAAAACCAAATCTGAAAGTGCTACTAGTTCTACCGTCATAAATCCTGAGTTCATTAAGTATCTTGAGGTTGAACAAGCTAATCGATCTATTGATAATTACATTCTGAACCTTCAGAACTCTATTGTGGTGAAAAATATTCCTGAGTATATAGAATCTGCATTTGAGACTCTTGGTCCGTCAGTGGTTACATCTGATTCACAAGTTCACGCTGAGCCTTCTTTCATTCCTACTATTCCAGTACAGCCATCTATATCTGATCAACAATCTGCAGTAGTTCCTCCTCCATCTCCACCACATACACCTCAGACACCTACTGCTCCTTCTCCACCCGTTTCTCCAAGACAGATCATAAATCCACCAAGAGCAATGGCTGCTAGATTCGCACCTCTTGTCTTACCCCAGAATTTGGATCCTATGCCAGCTGATTATCAGAGTAAGCTCCCATTATTCTATGGCACTCCTCAAAGTGTGCCCGCTCAGCAACATATTGACAGAATGGGAGACTTCTTTGATCTTCATGAGATCGATGAAGAAAATGTGTCTATGAGATTATTTGTGCAGACTTTTGGAGGTGAGGTACGCAAGTGGTTCAGAGCATTGCAACCCCGAACTATTGCTACATTGGCCGAGCTTCAGAGACAGTTTCTAGATCGGTGGGAGATGAAGAAAGATCCGCTGCAAATCACTTCTGAATATACTAAGATCAAACACAATCCTGGTGAGTTCGTCCAAGACTATATTATCTGATTTAATGCGGTTTATATTGCAATTCTTGATGACTTGAGGCCTTCTAAGAAGTCAGCTTTGTTAAAATTCCCAGATGGTTTTGATCCGGATATGGCCTACTCATTACGAGATAGAGATCCGCCTACTTTAGAGGACATGCAGAAGATTTCCGTGAGTGTTGAGGCAAACTTGAATGATAAGAGAGCTAGAATGAAATCCGAAAAGAAAGTGGTGATAAAATAAGAAGATTCCACATCTACAGATAAGATACTTCGGGAAATGGGAAATATTTTCGAAAGCCTCACTCTTGATAAGCCCGAACCACAAGTTTGGAATCCTAACTTCCGTGGTCAGCAACAGCCCCAATTCAGGATTAAGCAACGAGAACAGCAAGCACAAGAACCAGCAGTCCAGCATCAAGTAAAGACACCTCTTCAGCAGAATTTTGTTGGTCAGGATTCAGATGATGAAGATGATGTAGTGGGGAAGGAAAATCATTTCTTTACTCCTGACGATTTGCCCATTTATATCACCGAAGAGGATGAGTATGCAGACATTTCAGCGGTACAAAAAGATGAGGATTTTATCCTGGCTAATGATGCAGCCCTTGAGGAAGAGTTGGATGAGTATCAAATAGGTTACATGAATGCATTGTCAGCTCAGCAGAAGCAATACTCTCTTAGAAATAGAGATGTACCATTCAATCCAATTCAGAAGAGGAAGGAAGTTTCAACGCCTAAAAATGATTCACCTGTTGCACAAAAGAAAGCAAAAGAGGTAGTTGATCCTACTGCCACCAAGTCGTCATCAGCAGAAAAATCAAATCAGCCAATTATATCAAGGGAGAAGGTTGAAAAGAAAGAGGTTCCAACGAAAGAGATTGAAAAGACATCAACTTTTAGTTTGGAGAATGAAATTTCAAAATTGAAGGTATCCATTCCCTTGACTGAACTAATGAGGAACAACAGTTATAAAGTTCAAGTTTCTAGAATTTTGAATTTCGATCCCATGTCAGACATGGTGAATATTGAAGATGATCAACCAGAACTGATATTTGGACCAGCTTTAGATGGTGAGTCTCCAGACAGTGAAGTACCTCTGTTTTATATCAGTCTTCGATTGCATGAGTTTGTGTTGCATAATGCCATGTTCGATTCCAGTGCTTCCCATAACCTTATGCCGAAATAAATCATGGAGAATTTGGGTTTAGACATTACCAGGAAGTACCACGATCTTTATTCATTTGATTCTAGTAGAGTGAGATGTATTGGGCTCATTAAAGACTTGGTTGTAAGTTTGGATCAGATTCCTACAAAGAATGTTTTGATGGACGTTGTTATAGCAGACATTCCTCCGAGATTTGGTATGTTTATTTCCAGATCTTGGGGAGCCAAATTGAAAGGGACATTATAGTTAGATTTCTCCTATGCGACGATTCCCGTGTTTGGCCAAATGAGAAAGTTGTACCGGGAACAAAAAATGAAGTATATGATTACAACTAAGGAGAAACCGGTTAATCATCTGATTAACTATGTACATACAGATCTAGAGTCTTTTGTTTTGTTTGCTGATAGTTTTAATGATGTAGATAGTCATTTAGTTCAAGCAGAAGATATCCCAGAGATTACTGAGAATTTTAGAGAAGTTTTGCAGAAAGAAAGGCAGCTACTGGAAAGCACAGTTGAGCAATCAGCTAAAGATAGTGGACAACAAACAGAAAAAACAGAGCTGCCACAATTTCAGCACTTAGAGGATGATGAAGAGGGTCTATGGACCATGGATTTTGATGGTGCAGTGGGCAACGATGGTTCTGGGATTGGTATTTGGGTATGCAGTCCATTTTCCGTTCCTAACAAGGTACCGAGCAATGTACGGGTATGTTCTGACAGGTTGGCATTTGATTGTTCGAACAATGAGGATGAGTATGAAGCTCTGATTGCTGGCCTAAAGATTCTTAGAAAGCTGAAAGCTAAGAAAATTTTGGTATATGGCGACTCTGAATTGGTGATCAAGCAGGTAAAGGGTGAATATCAAACGAAACATCACCGGATGCGAGCTTACCGGAACGTTGTCCTTGACATTTTGAAGCAGTTTTCAGATTATACCTTGACTTGCATTCCTCGCATTCAAAATGGAATTGCAGATGAACTTGTGAAGGCGGAAAGTAACTTGAAGATCCCAATGAATTCAAGCAATAAATTCGAGATTCATGTGAAGCACCATCCTACCGTCCCGGATAATCAAAGATGTTGGCAGGTTTTTCAAGATGATGATGAGATTAATGATTTTCTGCAAAGTAAAGGTAAGTTCGAAGATACCTTAATTGATGTAGAATATGATGGTGATGATGTTCAAGTCAATCAAATGGAGGTGTTGCAGCTGAAAGATAACATTATTCCTAAAGGTTTGATACCTTTAGAAGAACTCTTCGATCAGGATGATGTGGCCAAGAAGCCAACTTTACGACCGACTGAAAAAGGAGTAGAGGATGTAAATATTGGGACAGCTGAAAACCCCAAAATGGTAAAGTTATCCAAGTCATTGTCACCAAAGGTAAGAGCTAAATATGTAAGTTTGTTGTCTTCATTTGCTGATGCTTTCGCTTGGGAATATTCAGATCTAAAAACGTATGACACCAACATCATTCAGCATACTATCCCAATCAAGCCTAATCAGAAGCCTTTCAGACAAAAGCTAAGAAGAATCAATCCAAAATTACTGCCATCGATTGAGAAAGAGGTAAACAGGTTGTACAAAGCAGGAATCATTGTTCCTATCAGATTTTCTGATTGGATTTCAAATTTAGTGCCAGTACGAAAAAAGACAGGTGAAATTCGGTTGTGTATTGATTTCAGAAATTTGAACAAGGTGTCATTAAAGGACAATTATCCATTTCCTAAGATGGATCATATATTGCAGCGAGTAGTGGGTGCATCTCAGATGGTCATGACAGGTATTCTGGATATAACCAAATCTTGGTTCATGAGGACGACCGTGACAAAACAGCCTTCACCACTCCATGGGGGACATTTCACTATGCCAAGATGCCATTTGGTTTGAAGAATGCTGGTGCAACTTTCCATCGGGCGATGGACATGGCTTTCGCGAATGAAAAAGATGTGTTCCTTGTTATATACCTTGATGATTTGACTGTCTTCTCAAATTCAGATGAAGAGCATATGTATCACTTGAAAGTCGTTTTTCAGAAGTGCAGAAAATATGGTGTCTCGCTTAATCCTAAAAAGAGCTTGTTCGCTATGGATGAAGGTAAATTACTTGGGCACATTATTTCCAAAGATGGTATTCGTATTGTTCTAGCACGTGTTGAAGCAATTCAGCAAATTGACCCTCCTAGGAACAAGAAAGAAATTCAGTCTTTTAATGGTAAGATGAAATTTTTACGCCGTTTTGTCCCAAATCTTACTGAGCATTTGAGAGAAATAAAAAATATGTTGAAAAAGGACAGCCAAGTGAAGTGTACTGAAGATGCAGTAAAGTCCTTTAATTTGGTGAAGTTGGCACTATCTTCAGCTCCGGTGTTAATCAGCCCGGATTACACCCAAGACTTTATTTTGTTTTCCTTTGCTTCAGAACATACCATGGTTGTTGTGTTAATGCAGAAAAGAGACGGACATGAGAAGCCCATAGCATTTTTCAGTCGAACTATTAGAGACGCAGCTTTGAAATACAACATCATTGAGAAGCAAGCTTTGGCACTGGTAAAGGCATTGAAGGATTTCTGGGTATACATTTTGCATTCCCATATTTTAGCTTATGTTCCTAATGCTGCCGTGAAAGATGTTTTAGTACAGACTGATCTGGAAGGAAGAAGGGGCAAGTGGATCGCAGCTTTGCTGGAATATGATGTGGAAATAAGGCCCACGAAGCTGATCAAGGGACAGGGGCTAGAGAAGCTTATGGCTGAATCCAATTTGCATGCATTAGACATAAATCTGACTGCTGCTATGTCTAACAAAGATGAGGAGAATTCACCACTTCAGGTATCGGAAATGTTTTTTGATTCCCCATGGTATTCAGATATCATCTATGTTCTTCAAAATTTGTCATCACCGCCTGACATGACTCGAAACAAAGGTAGGACCTTGAAACTGAAGGCTGCAAAATTTTGTATTTTGAATTCTGCACTTTATTGGAAGGATCCAGGTGGGGTTTTATTGAATTGTTTGGTGGAGGAAGAAGCGAAGAAGGTAATGGAAGATTTTCACAAATGAGACTGCGGGGGTCATCATTTTTGGAAGACAACCACTAATAAGATTTTGAGGGCAGGGTACTATTGGCCCACATTGTTTGCTGATGTCTACAAAACAGTCAAAGGCTACCATGAGTGCCAGATTTTCGAAGGAAGACAGAAATTACAGCCATTGCCACTCAAGCCTATTGAGGTAAGCACTCCTTTCCAGCAGTGGGGTTTGGATTTCATCGGGGAAATCCATCCTCCTTCCTCAGGATAGCATAGATGGATTCTAACAGCCACCGATTACTTTATGAAATGGATCGAAGCAGTGCCCACAAGACAAGCCACCGATTCGGTAATTATTTCTTTCCTTGAGAACAACATTTTATCCCGTTTTGGTTGCCCGAGTAAATTGATCACAGATAATGCAGCGGATTTTAAATCAAGAAAGATGATTTAGTTTTGTGCGAAGTATAAAATCATTCTGGGGCATTCAACTGCCTACCATCCGCAAGGTAATGGTTTGGCAGAATCTTCCAATAAGTCTCTAGTCAATATCATCAAAAAGTTTCTTGATATCAATAAAAAGAGTCGGCATAAGAAGCTGGTGAATGCGCTATGGGCTGATCGGGTAAGTCAAAAGAATTCAATTGGTATGTCCCCTTTCGAGTTGGTTTATGGAGTAGATACAGTCTTTCCTACTTCACTTGTTGTTCCGGTAGTCAAGCTTCTTCAGGAGGCTGGTAGTGAAGAAAGCCACATGTAGAGAAGGATAAATTAGATGATTCATTTGCAGCAAACAAGAGAAGAGGTCTTTCAGAACACATTTAAATTGTGGGAAAGAATCAAAAATATTTATAACAGGAAAGCGAAGGTGGATAAATTCTAGTTGGAGGAAGTGGTACTGAAGTGGGACGCTAGAAATGAAGACAAGGGAAAACACAGTAAGTTTGAAAACCTTTGGAAAGGTCCATTCAAGATTGCAGCATATCGAGGTCAGAATGCCTTTCTTTTGAAGGAAATGAACGATGAAGATTTTCCAGGAGGGCCGGTCAATGGTCGGCTGCTCAAGCGGTACCATTTCTGAGTATTTTTTGTAGTTTACATTGCCATTGTATATACCATTTTACTTTCAATTTCATTGCAAGAGTGCTGATGTATTTTCTTCAGTATGGGGCCCGAAGCGAAGGCTATAATTCTGAAGAAGGACGGAGGTCAGTTTGGTTTTAGTTTGTCGAGTCAGTATTTCAGTCTGTTCAGTTTTAGATTTGAGTCAGTTTAAATCAAGTTTCAGTCAAATAAATTCAGTCTGTTGATTTGTCAATAATGGATTCCATGGTCCAATGGACAAAGGCACTGGTCTTCTCTCCCAAAGATCTGCCGTTCTTGGCACCTCCAAGGAGCTACCATCCCCATTGGAGCCAATGTTACAGTCGGTCCTTACAGCCCTCCGTCAGAGATCATTTCTCTATTTTGCATTTCATTGTTTAGGTGTCTCATTACGCTCATTCATCTGCATTCCGTTAGGGGCATGCCATTGACTGACAGAAGGGTTTGTTTTTCTTGTTTCCCTCATGCTTGTACCTGCTGGGTTAGTCAAAATTTCTCCAAAATCATCAAAGTTAATTTTAAGTCATTTGCAGTCATAAATCCTATTTTGGTCAAAAAGAGTCACTTTAGTTTCTGAGTCTAGGATTTATTCTTTCGACATGTTTAATAAATGCCCATAGGCCATGAGGATGATTTCAATAAGTTTTCAATTCAAATTTTTTCATCATCAGACATATTTGAGGACATTTCTTGTTTAAAACTTTGTTTTGAATAAGAATTTGTCGCATTCATTTTTGTAATAATCATATATTTTTCCGTCACGAAGATTTCAAAGTAAACTCTGGTTTTCCTTTGCCAAAGTTCAATGCCAACATCCCTGCAAAAATCAACTAATTTCATCAGTCCAAACTCAAAAAATCAGTGAAAACACAAAAGACAGAGTTTCATTAAATGACAAAGTGCCAAAATAAAAAAACATTACAAAATGGGTTGTGAGAAGAAAAAATTAAAACCATCTCTTTGCAAGGTATTTTTCAAAGCTATTTAACCCATTTGCATCAAGAAACAATCCAAAAATCCAAAGGAGAAGTCGAATTGAAGATTGGGAGAGAAAATTGTGCTTTAGAAAGGCCGTGATTGTGTATGAAGGTTGTGCGCGGCGCACCAAATTGACGCGGCGCATTGGGCCGAAATTGGTAGTGTATTTTGCCACAGGCGCGGCGCACCCAAAGGCCGCGGCGCATAGAGCCCTAAGGCCGAAAAATTATCACCCTTCACCAAAACTCATTTCTAATCGGCTCATGTGCCTCCAAGTAAGTTGACAAAGTATGTTCGTTGATTTTATGGTGTGTTTGCTGCGTGTTGAAAAGGAGAATTTCAAGTGTTAAATGTTGAAAGACTTAACCCTATATCCACTTTGAAATCTACTCCATAGGGTTTGAAAAGAGGTGATTGTAATTTGAAATTGGGTGCCAAAACTTGAAACTTGCCAAACCGCTCTCATTCCATTGTTATGTGTGCTCTTATCGCTGCTATTACTATCATTGTTATCACTGCTACTTTTGTCACATTATAGCACAGTCCCATTGTTATACCACTATCCCATATCCCTATACCCTTTGTCCCATGTTTTAAATTCCCAAACCCTATTGTTTGCCACCACTTCATATCACTTAAATTCCCAATTCCCAAAACTTGCAATGGAATGTCTCTATAGCCTTGGATTCACCTAGATTAAGGGTGTCTTGTCATTGCATTTATACCCATCCCTAAAAACTACAAGTCCCATCATCATCCCACTCTCATATCCTTTGCAAATATTCCTAATTCCCAAAATCCCTAATCCCCATACAGTCAAATGATTGCTTTCACAAGCTAAGTTTCATTTGACAGTCCTTTATGCCCACTATTTATACTTCCCACAGTCCCTTATTTCATTCTTGATACATTTGGCATATTGGGCATTGAAAGGCAAGCACCAATTCATCATTTTCAGACATACACCTAACTCTTGTGTTCACCATACATATATCAACATATATTTGTCAAACACCTTGATTTTAGCACCATGTCAGAGACATATTCAATATATGAGCAGGGGTATGAGAAGGACAGTGATTCATCAACCACAAAGCTAAATGTGCCAAGGAGATCTCATAAAAGTGGTAGGCATGTCAGGGAGGAGCCCACTTCTTTGACCCAATTGCAGGCTTGCCCGCTTGCAATGGATTGTTTTCAGCGTTAGTCATGCTTCCATTATTGTGAGACGATTGCCCGAACTCAGCATCATCATGAGTTAGCTCGCCTATTTTTCCTACATTTTCATAATGGTCATGTGAACCTGGCTGGAGTAAACTTCATCGTGACACCAGAGACTATTTCTGAGGCAACCGGGATACCAAACATCGGTGAAGAGTGGAATAAGCGACAGCAGTTGGATAGAGCATATTATGAGCCTTACATCAGACCTGGATATTTGAGGCAGCTGAACAGGGTATTTCCATTCCGATTTCTGAAGGAGGAGTATGCACCATTGATGAAACTGGTCATTAGGTACTTCAGCTGTGAAGGGCGCTTTTCACGCTTGTATGCGTATCACATCCAGTTGTTGATGCATTTCACGAGAGTGCGAATGATGAGCATTCCATATTTCATGTACCGTAACATAGAGTGGATGATGGTCCTTGTACAAAATAAAACTCCGGAGCAGCAGCATAACAACATCTATCATTATGCGCTCATCAAGATCATTGTAGTGCATCAGCTTGGATTTCAGGGCATCTCGTGGGATGAGTTCATTTCTCGTGATTTCTTTGCAGCGCCCCAGCCTCCTCCCAAGATTGTTCATGATGAGGCAGAGCCTTCACATCAGTTTGAGGTTCCTGAGACTGAGCATATCAGTGCTCCAGTGTGTGTGACATATCAGAGAGGTCATCGAGCCTTATTTGCAGCATCACGACGAGTACTATCTCCACCAGGGGTGGAAGGGGTCTCGTTATCTTCATCAGCAGCACGAGTACTATCTCCACATGGCATGGAAGGGGTCTCGCCTTCTACATCAGTACAGGTACAGGTTCAGGACAGAGACAAGAGGCCTATGCATGATGAGGGCCCTTCAGGAGGCCGAGACACTGAGTTTACATTCATCGATGTTGATGCGAGCTCTCCCAGCTCAAAGCTGAGGGAGGTCATACAGGAACAAAAGGCTGAGATTGAAACTTTGACCGTGAAGTTGTAGAGAGATCAGTGGGTTATACATTATTTGGAGCAGTGGAATAAATATCTGGAGGATCAGCACACGCTCATAGAGTTGCGGAAAATCCGTAAGGATCGGGAATTGGCCCGAAAGAGACCAGGTGACATGACATCGGTTGAGCAAGAGACTTGCCTTACGCACGTCAACATTCATCTGGAGAAGCTCTTGGTGAAGGCCAATAGGTACAAATACATGCTCAGACACATGAAGACTCACTATTGGGCCCGTACACACGTTTGCAGAGAAAAAATGAAGATCCTAAAGGCAAGGTTGAAGAAAGCACTGACACGGCGAAAAAGGCCTGATCCACTTAGAATCTTGGCCAAAGCTTCCTTGGCTGGGCATGAGACATGGTGAGAGACCTTCACTCCAAATTTCAGAAAATTTGGAGAATATTTTGTCATTTTGAAAATTTTGGTTGCAAAACAGGTTTTTCTGCCCGACGCGTCGCGCCTCCCGGCGCGCGCTTATGATTGGTACATCTTCTGGAGGAAAAATTTGCATTTTTGGGTTTTTCATGATATATTATGTATTTTCAGGAATTTCCAAAGCATTTCATCACATTCTGGGCTCCCTAAAGGGCCAAAAACACCATGAAAATCACCTTTCTGCCACCTTTTGCACCAGCAGGAAGTAGTCTTGGGAGAATGAAGTTTTGGAGGGGCAAATGAGCTCCAAATTGAACAATTCCACTTGGGTTGGATAACAGACATCCAGGGCTTTCCAACGAGCTATCACAATATCAATTTTGACTTCAGGAAGTTCTCCAAAAATAGGTCCAAAGTAGCACGACGCATAGAGCTTTTGAGCACTGCGCATAGAGGAATTTAGTCTATTTTTCACCTTCCAGCTCAGAAATTCGGCCAGTTTTGACTAGTTTCACCTCCTGATGTAATTATTGATCTAGCTTGATGTAATTTGGTAACCATGATGTAATTTTTGCATGTAGTTACTTGTTCTACATGATTCATTCACTAAAAAATGAAAATTGAGTGAATGGATCAGTTTCCTAGCATATAGAGGCAAGTTGTTTGACTGCCTAGATTTTAGCTCCATGTTTAGAATTGGTTGAAACAACCCCTAGAAGGATGAGCTTGACCCCTAGAGGCATGGGAATGGATTAGGATGATCTATATATTGTATTTTCTGAGACCTTTTTAGGGTTGGATACTTGGGAAAAGTTTTGCACCTCATTGTACATCCACTTTCAGTTTTTGGCAAAGGAAAGACCAGAGTTTTGCAGCACTTGTTGGGATCCTTGTGGCTTCTGAGTTTTGATTATGTTCTTCTCATGTTATTGTAAGTTTCATTAATGTTATATGTATGCCATTTCCCTTCTCTATGCTTCTAAATTAAACAAATGAGTAATTGAGGTAGAATTCATTGATTTGCTGGTGCTCTACCTTAGACTTTTGTTTAGTTTTTTTATGTTTTCATCAGTTTGGAGAGGATCCTTGCACTCTCTTGCCCTCTTCAGCTCCTCAGCAGTCTTTTCCATCCATTCACTCGATCTGAAACATCAAAGCTATTGCCTACCCTGCCCCAACTTGAACTCTGTAAGATCTGGCCTCATCCCCAAGCCCAAAATTGTTTTTCCCTTTTTCCAAAAAAAACCCCTAAAAATCAAAATCAAACCCTCCTATTTGTTTATCTAGCCTAATATCAGTTTTTGTTTTAGTCATCTCAAGCCCTTTTGAATATTTTCATTGAGATTGACCCGGAGAGAGCCCTCTCCTGTCCTCGTAGGGCTAGCTATGAGGCTGAGCGTGGTTTGGTGTTGTCCTTCTTCTGCCTTATTTCAGCCTAAGGCAGATTTGGGAACTAACACTAGAAATTAGGAATTTTCTTGATCGTCTGGATTCAAGCTATCTACATCTAAATAATTGTCATAACGAGCATGTGGCAGATGACCCGACCAAAAATTTTCCCATTCCATGTTGATTAACTAATCAACAAATCCAATTCCAAGTAGTTCTTACAACCCAAACTCCATAATATTAACTAAAGGTGAAAAATAAATATTAATTGATATATTCAGCAAGAAAATTAACCTTAGCAAGATTATAGAGGGGAAAAATGAATAGCAAAAGGTGAAAGGTTACCATGCTACCATATTTTGCAAGTTGGAATTTAGTTATTCCATCTACTCACTCTACATAGCATGCATTTTTTATTGTCCCAAGAATTGTTGCAACCATCACATATTCATGAGAATAGCGTGCTCCAGCAAGTTTTCCAACAATATCATTAACCTAAAATTTCCAAATCAAATATAAGCCTTAGAATACTCTACAAACAAACCAACAATCAACTTTGAAGATCTCTTTTTTGTCAGGAATTTACAATCCTTGCATCCATTTAAATCATGTCAAAATTGGAAAAAAAAAATCAGAATGCCAAAATATTTTCTCAAGGCTACTATAAAATTTTTATGTTCACAACACTATGATGCAGTTGTCTTTGAAAAGTATAACTTATTTTCAAGAGACAAATATTATGGAAATTTTCCATTTACAACACCATGATACCATTGAGCCTAAGTTGATTTATTTTCTTAGCTTTGTTGAGCTCTAGAATAATAAAGATGGATAATTTTAATACTACAACTCACAAATATAAAACTATATGATAAGCCCCCAATTATATTATTCGTAATAAATGTAAGCAAGGAAACACATGAAATGATAATTGTGTGGCTCTTGAAAAATCTATCATGCAGTATAAATTTCTTATATATCGACTGTACCAATGAAAAAAAAATTCTATTAAGCATACCAAAGCTACAACTCACATATTTAGCCCTTTTTGAGAAATTTCTTGTTGTAAGAAAAGCCCAATATATTTTCGAATCTGTAAAATACCAAATATGTTATTAATACTCAGATGCAAACATTTTCAAATATATCATACATATATTAAAATATTGACTAATATAAATTGTTTAGAATGTTCACTTTCTCACTGAAATTCCTCATAACATACACCCATGAAAATCAATTATTATTTGCTTTGCTAATGGGCGTGATTCCATTAGCATAACTACTCAAAAGATACTTTGAAAAATTAAAGGTTACAAAAAGTTTTTAATGATGTGTTATATAATATTCACCAAAGTTCTCATGAAATTACTATACTTCATCGTAGACAAAGGGGTTCTTCATAATCAGCCACAAATACAACAAAATATATGAAGTAATTTTATATAAGTACCATATTTCACAGATCTTGTTACTTGAAACTGTAAGTTGTCTCAAAAACGTGCTCCCAAATTTATAAATTACCAATTCACAAGATCACACTTAAAATGAATTAATATAAATTAAGGAACAAAACCAACTTCCTAAATAGATATTTTCAATTGCAAATTTAGTATTTTTTGGATGCAAATGACTAGTTGCAGTCACCTGCAGGAAGCATGGAAACTAGTAGATTAAAGGTAAAAATTTCTACAAATGTGTTTGCAAATTAGTTCTCGTTGTAGATATCTATTAGCTACATGGAGTATGCCTAACGGTATCAATTATAGAATTATTGAATCAATTATATATGGTGGAAATTAGTACCAATTGAATTTTCACCACATCCATTCTTCACATGTAAAAGTTCTAATCACTGGGTTGCAACCCATGAAAATTAGCGCAATCAATGTTTGCTGAAATTTGTCCACCAGATGCCTCCTTTCCAACCAAAAATTTATTTATCTTTTCTACATTAAGTGTCCTATGATCCTATCACAATTATCAAACTCACCTATCCCGTAGCCCAATGTAACAATGAGAAACCTTACACACATACTAAATTACCTTTTAATTAAAATTAACTAGTTTTTATCCTATGACTAACCTCACAATTTCCTTTGTACCCTATTGTAGGATCCAAGGAGGAATATCGTATGTGAAAAAGGTATCTTAATCTAAATTGATAATGCAACTTTTCCAGCGTATGTATCGTGTTATTTGTATGTACTTTAAGAAGAAATGTATCAATGCTACGATTTTTCTTATTTCATCCCTTTATATTAATTAGTAACCCGCAAAATACAACTTCCTGTAATGTCCTAAAATCCAATATCAAAGCCCTAATTTAATTAGTTGCTTCTGAAATACCACTCAAACAAACAAATAAAAAAATATGACAAAAACATATTTATTATATTATTTCCACATTACAACTAGACTATTCCTTAGAATTCACTAATTACCCTTATTCTTCTCTTTTCATTTATATTTTTTCAACATAAAATATATTGACACTAAGGGAGTACAGTTCAAATTTATTTTTCTTAGGCTTAGGTGAATTAACTTTATTGTTTCAAGGCATGAAGAAAAAAAGGATTCTATATGCATACAAAAATTCACCATATATAGAAGAATTACAACCCTTCTCTTTCTAAATTGTCTTACTTACATAATTGCACACAGTTCACCTTTATTTTTTGCATCAACTTTGATTACTTTATAAAATTGATTCTATAAGAAGTGTCAAATCAAAGAATTTGAGTTCCATATGTTAATAGAAAGTCATAATTTCTAGAAGATTTACAATTGTATGCTTTCATCCATAGCTTACATTGCCTGAAGCTCTAAATTTGGCTAATGCATATACATGAATAAATAAACATAGTTGTCAATTCTGCATAATGCCACTATAGATTGATTTGTACCACTCAAATATAAGGCTCTTTAGTCCCCTACTATTTTTTCTAGCAAACAAATTATTCAAAGGATTGTGTGTTACTAACAAAACATGTAGTTTTCATGTATGAACCCAATATCAATGTTCCATGGGGACACTTTCCCTGGGATGGCAGTCAGGACTTGCTTCCCACACTCTCCAACATTATTTATTATCTTACTTTTTATATTGTTTTTCATTTATCTTAACTCTTCTATAATTTTACTTAAATTTTTAACACTACCGTTAATTATTTCAGGGTGTTTAAGCATGGTTACAACCTCATCATAATTCATATGTAAAAAGGATAATTTCACATCCCATTCAAAATTCAAATTCAAGATTTTAGGATTGGCAGGATTGTATCATTTCAACATAGCCCAATATACCTGCTTTAGGATATCAAAAGAGTAATCACTCAGCTATAGACAACACAACTTCACTTCAGATCATTCCCTCACAACACACTGAATCTGGTAAGTAAAATGGAAACTCTAACTGAAGATGTAATCCTAATCCCCTTTCCTAAAATTGACACGATGCTTGATGTCCATGTTCAGTTCAACTTCTAGAATCAAAGATCACCCTAGACAAATGTGTATATCAAATGTTAAAATGAACCAAAAAAAATTGTCCTATTTATAAGGGCCCACTGATAGCATCAACATACATGTGAGATAATTGGGCGTATACATGATCAATTTTGAGTGAAAGTTGTTTCTTTAAGTCAATTACCTAATTTTTCATTCATCGAACATCATGCTTGCATTTCAGATGCAAACTGGTCTGTGTCTCATGTTTTGGTCTCTGCATTCATTTAATCAATATGTACCTAATGGTTACAAGTCAAATTGTGCATGCAAGCAAATAGACCTACCTCCACACTAAAAACGTAATCAACAAGATCAATGAGGTTTGAAAATGACTGACATTGCATTGACATTTTTCGAATCTAACTTACGGACTTTGAAAAAGTATATAATTGCAAGGAATGAGATATTCATTAACTAATAAGTTGTTCCCAAAAGATCCCAATATTCGAGAGGAATAACCCAAACTTTTTGAATCATCCCAAACCAAGATATAATGTGCTCCAAATTTCTACAAAACAGAGTAATCTCATAAAAATCTAGTTTCCAGAAAATATTCTGGATACATGCAGTCAAGTGATTTTAAACCTCAGGTGAAAGTGTAGAAAAATTAGAGATATCCACCCTCAACCATTTGGCCCCTAAATATTTCTTCCTAGCCATATGTGCTACATCGAAACCCAGCAGATTTGGAACACCACTTACAAATTAATATGTGGCTTTAGGTCAAGTCTCTTGAGAAGAATGGAATGCTAGAGACTTTTACCAAAAAAAAATACATATTTTCCTATTTCTGGTGAGAATAAAAAACTCGCGTTGTTTATTTCAAAAATAAAGGTGAAAAATTAAGAGAGGACATCATAAATTCTAGGTCCCTATAATAATAGTGTAGTCCCTTATTGTTGTTAGTGTAGCCCCCTATTGTTATTGTTGTGCCCTTACATTGTTATTGCTAGGTTGGGTAGGATTATTTTGTGACCCCATGGACTCCTATATATAGAAAGGAGGTTTTGTCATTTGTATCATCTAAGAATTTTTCATTTATGTAATGTAAAGGAGGTTTACCCATCGAAGAGGTTGATTTCTAAGGCGTTGATCTATCTTTTCTTCTATTTTATGAGATGGTTTCATAACATTTTGTATCAAAGCTTTGGATTCTAGGGTTTCGCTGCCTCAAACATGTCATCATGGAATATTTGCTAAAACTTGTTTTCTATGAAGGTTCAAAAGCTAAAAATTAAAACCCATTTGCACTGAAATCTGGAGGAAATTTGTGGAAAATTTTCAAATCTTGGTTCACAATATTTTCGGCGATATTATATGTGGAAGTTAGGGGTTTTGCAGGATCCATAATTTCATATTAAAGAGGTTACCTTGGGAAAATCGTCATAACTCTCTCTCTCTCTGAGCATCATATTGGAATTCTATGAACATTGGAAAAAATTACACAGACTTTAGTTTTCTGTGTATCAATTTCAGAGCCGAGCAAGGAAACAGTGACACGTGGCACATCGTACAAGTTCACTCTATTGAACTAGTCCATAATTAGGTCATTGTGGGAGATTTGGAATAACGTTCTCTTGAAGAATCCAAATCAGATCTTACATGTGGCATTGGAAATAAGACTCATAGGGTTACTACAGGGTCGAATTTCAAATATTGGTGATCTGAAATCACAGAGACACATCAGTATCAATAATGAGCTTCTCAAAAGCAAGAAAAAATCATGTATTGTTTTTTTAAATTGCATAACTTTTGTTTGAAAAATCAGTTTGAAGTGATTCCAAGAGCATATTGAAGCATATATATCAGTATTGAGTTATATAATGCCTCCCAAAAACAATTCCATACCCATTAAGCCCTCATAAAGCTCTAATATTATGCACGAATAGGAAAAAGTGAAACATACTATATAAAAATTACAACACCAAGTGAAACAAATTTCGCTCTTGTAAAAAGTAACCAAAAATGAAATGGAAGCTAAGATGGATGGTTTGAATAAAGGAATAGAAGCTAAGATGGATGGTTTGAAGAAAGGCATGGAAGCTAAGATGGATGGTTTGAAGAATGGCATGGATGACATGGAAGCTAAGATCGATGGTATAGAAGAAAAACTAAAAGAAGACATGGAAGGTTTGAAGGAAGTTTTGACGAAGTTGCTACAAGAAATAATTCATAATGGAAAAAAGGGAGTAGATGAAACTCATGATGACAAAAAAATAAATTTTAATCATGATTTCATAGACTCTAATGTTGGATTTAATACCCATCATATTCAAAATATCGATATGAGGAAGTTTGATGGAAACGATCCTGTAACATGCATACTACAGATGGAGCAAGTCCGAGTTCAAACAATATTACCCGAACTTGACAAGGAAGGAAAAATCATACTGCAACCTAAATCAGTCACAAAAAAAATAACTCACCAGCTATAAAATCGATCAATTTCAGAGTGTCTCATCAAGTATAATAACTTACCAGCTGAATATTTTACATGGGAGTATGAGAATTTTATACATAATCATACAAAAATAATAAATCATTTAGGAAAACACTTTTTTGAAGGAGAGGGACATGCTAGGTACCTATAATACTAGTGTATTCCCTTATTGGTGTTAGTGTAGCACCGTATTGTTATTGTTGTGGCCATACAATATTATTTTTAGGTAGGCTAGGATTATATTGTGACCCCATGGACTCCTATATATAGAAAGGAGGTTTTTTCATTTGTATCATCCAAGAATTATTCATTTATGTAATGTAAAGGAGGTTCCCCCCTTGAAGAGGCTAATTTCTAAGGAATTGATCTATATTTTATTCTATTTTGTGAGTTGGTTTCATAACAATAAAACTGTCTAAATATCCACTGCTTCAATATTATTTTATTAAAAAGAGAGCAGAAACCAAAGAATAAATGATCTTGAAATTTTAGGGCAGAAGAGATTCCTGAACAAAATGGTCCGCAAAAGGATTGTTGAATTTTAATTCCACTTTTAAATAAATCCATGATGATGAGCACCTTCACACATTAAATCTAGATGTATTGCACTATTTTAAGGTAAGATGCTAAGCTTATGGATATTTTTGTCAAAAACCAATAAATCATTATGGTTTACATCATACGGTTAATGGGAACATGAGGAATGTCAATTTTTCTTTAGAACATGAATAATTTGATATCCAGGGTAGGAAATATACTTGGGGGAAATCTGGTGTGGCAGAGATGTGTAACATGCATTGTAAAGTCCAAGGTTGGGGCCACCTTCATCTGATTCATTTCCCTATGTATGATAATTTCAGAAGGCCTATGTATGATGGGTCTCGACATGAGACAAGTAAATATGGCCCTGATGAGGATGTGCCAAAAGGTGAATTTACCCATGATACTTACTAGAAAAAAATGTGGTTTGAAGATCCTTTTACTCACGAGGATAAGGTAAATTTTTCTTTATGTTATCATCTTTGCAGGTCTGAGGAGAATAATGATATTGATTGAAGTTCCAAAAATTCTTACTGCACAGAGAAATTATGGTATTTTACAATGAAAAGAAGTTCCTCAATGGCATTATCTACTAGCCACATAATTGTAGATGGTCATTTTTTTGTTTCCAACCATTTAAAGAACATACCACATCATGTGGTTTTTGTTATTAACAAGTATGGTTCAATGTCCAGTCCGAATATAAAACCAACCATGGCCAAATTTATGCCTAAACACAATTGTAGTCTGGGTTGTTTCTATGAGGGTATTGTTCGATTCATTATTACTTAAATTAGAACTACTAGTGTTGATTCCTTATTTGTGGTTCTCTTTGAAGATACAACAATACTTGCTTTAGAAATACAAAAGATGAAGGGAGATATAGTGGACAAGATTCTTGAATATGGTGCAAGAGGAGGAACTAATTATTAATCTGTTCTCGAATTAGTAGAATAAGTAATTTATTCTATAGGGGTTCTAATAACCTTAATATGGATATGAATAAGGAAACTATTATATTTATGAGTGATGGGGGAAATAATGATGGAAAAGATCCTGTTCATTTTTTTAAGAGACTGAAGAAGATAGAACCAGGGGAAACATTTCATACAATCATGTATGGAACATATCCTTTAGTTGAAATTTTTGTGAAGATAGCACGAAATGGGAATGGGTCTTTCCAGCATAGTCTTTCCAGCATAGTCTTGATGAAGTGCAGCTAGCACGAAGCTTTGGAAATTTAGCCACTAGTCTCAAACCCAATGTTACATATTTACTCTGATGATGTTCCCTACCAATTCAAGTTCACCGTTATAAACTTAAGGTTTATTCTAATATTCTATGATTCTTAAATCAATTTTATTAAAGTCATGTGCAAAACCTTTTATGAGTTCAATTTTTTATCCTTTTTTAGGTTTTTTTTTGGTTAAGAAGTTAATATTTCCATTCTAGCTCTCAGCACTCTCGCTATATTAGTTAACTAAACTCCTTCCTTCTCATTGATGAAGTAGGCAGAGTCTTGTTCATTATCCTGAAGTAAAGTGTGATGAGTCAAAACCAAACATTATACTTTCTCATTTGTAATTATCTATGCACCATGGTGTCTATTAATAGATATACTTGAAGTAATATGTTATAAAATTTCAAGATTAGTCATCCTTTATTACAAAGATAGGAGAAACCAAAGAAAAAATATCATGCTTCAGATTTATCTACAGAGTACAGATCAAAAACACTTTTAGACTTCCTTGAGGCATGTTCAATGCACACTCTAGGAAAAAATAGAGGCATCATGTTAATTATTGATCCAAGAATCATTTAATATTAGTCATGTAATATAATATATTAGAGTTGAATAAAATTTCTCCATGCATGTGCACGAAGTTGCTTTCTTCCTAATAAAGAAAATAAAAATAAAAAAATTCTAGAAACCTTACTATGAACCAATGATTCAAGGATTAAGGGGTAAAACTCACCATGTCTTCTATTTGAAATACTTTTGTCCATTTAATGAGTATGAATGAAGAAATGGACAACTAATTCATTGGAAAAGAGAAAGTAAACCCAAGCTCCCTTTCTACTTTTGAAGGAGTTTGGAAACCATCACCTTCGCTTTGCACAAAAAAATCTAGTTCTAAGGCAATAAAATTAAACATTTCTTGCATACATTCAAATATATTAATAAAACCATATGGATTACTTCGAAAAACTAAAACTAGACCCCAAATTCATGCAAATTCTGAATTATTAGAAGCACTGCATGTTATGGGTCAGAAGTAGTGATGGTACCCAAGCTAGAAATGAAAAAATACATAGAAACATTAAATACTTCAACTCGTAAAAGGCCACTATTGGTATTTAGCATGGATAGAAAAAGAGAAATCACTCAACTATAGACAACAAAACTTCACTACAAATCATGCCCTCACAATGGACTGAATCCTTTAAGTACAATGGAAACTATGACTGCATATGTAATCTTAATCCCCTTTCCTACAATTGACATGATGCTTGATGTCCATGTTCAGTTCAGCTTCTAGAAGCAAATATCACCCTAGATAAATGTGTATATCAGATGTTAAAATGAACCACAAAAATTTGTCCTCTTCATAATGGTCCACTGACAACATCAATATACATGTGAGATAATTGGGCATAGACAAGTTCAATTCTGAGCAAGCATTGCTTCTTTAAGTAAATTACCTAATTTTTCATTCGTCGAGCATCCTGCTTTCATTTCAGATGCAAACTGGTCTATGTTTTATCCTTTGGTCTTTGCATTAATTTACTCAATATGTACCTAATGGTTACAAGTAAAATTGTGCATGCAAGCAAAGACACCTGCCTCCACACTGAAAATGTAATTAGCAAGATCATTGAGGTTTGAAAATGACTGACATTGCATTTACATTTGTCAAATCTAACTTACTAACTTGGACAAAGTATATAATTGCAAGGAATTAGTTATTCATTAACTAATATTTTGTTCCCCAAACATCCCAAGAGTCGAGAGGAATAACCCAAAAAAATTTAAACATCCTAAACCAAGATCTATTGTGCTAAAAATTTCTACAAAACAAAGTAATCTCATAAAATTTTTGTTTCCATACAATCTCCTATATACATGCAGTCAAGTGTTTTTAAACCTCTAAGGAAAGTGTAGAAAAATTATAGATATCCACCCTTACATAAATTTGAAGCTCTGTAAATCTAAGATATGATTCTAACTCTCAACCATTTTTCCCCTAAATACTTCTTCCTATCCATATGCGCTGCATGGAAACCCAACAGATTTGGAGCACTAGTTACAGATTCCTATGTGGCTTCAGGTCAAGTCTCATGAGCAGTGTGGAATTCTAAAGACTTTGACCAAAACAAACTACATATTTTCCTATTTCTGGTGAGAATAAATCACTCATGTTGTTTATTTCAAAAATAAAGGCAAACAATTAAGAGAGGACATCATAAAACTGTCTAAATATCCACTGCTTCAATGTTGTTTTATTTAAAAGAGAGCATAAACCAAAGAATGCATTCTCTTGACATTTCAAGGTAGAAGAGGTTCTTGAACAAAATTGTCTACAAAAGATTGTTGCATTGCCATTCCACCTTTTAAAATATACCATGATGGTGATCATATGCACACACTAAATCGAGATGCAGTGCATTATTGTAAGGTAAGATGCCAAGCTTGTGGATATTTTTGTCAAAAACCAATAAATCATTATGGTTTACATCATATAGTTCATGGGAACATGAGGAATGTCATTTTTTCTTCAAAACATGAAGAATTTGATATCCAGGGTAGGAAATGTACTTGGTTGGAATATAGTGTGGAAGAGATGTGTAACATGCATTGTAAAGCCCAAGATTGGGGCCACATTCATCAAATTCATTGTCCTATGTATGATAATTTCACAAGTCCTATGTATGATGGATCTCTACATGAGACAAGAAAATATGGCCCTGATCAGGATGTGCCAAAAGATGAACTTACCGATGAGACTTACTGGAAGAAAGTGTGGTTTGAAGATCCTTGTATTGATGAGGATAAGACTAAGTTTTCTCTATGTAATAATATTTGTAGGTCTCAGGAGCATAATTATATTGATGGAAATTCCACAAAGCCTTACTGCACAGAGAAATTATGGCATGTTCCAATGAAAATAAGTGCCTCAATGTCATTCTCTACTAGACACATAACTGCAAATGTTCATGTTTTTGTCTGCAACCATTCAAAGAACATACTACATCATGTGGTTTTTTTTATTGACAAGTTTGGTTCAATGTTCAGTCAGGATATAAAACCAATCATGGCCAAATTCATGCCTAAACACAATTTTAGGTTGGGTTGTGTCTATGAGGGTATTGTTTGATTCATTGTTACTTAGATTAGAAATACTAGTGGTGATTGTTTATATGTGTTTATGTTTGATGATACAATAAAACTTTCTCTAGAAATGCAAGAGATGAAGGAAGATATAATGGACAGGGATCTTCAATATATTGCAGGAGGGGAACCAGTTATTCTTCTGGTCTCGAACATGTTGTTGGCACACTTTCATATTTATTATATGAGAGTGTATCCAACATTTTCTAGCCATGTCTATATAGTTGGATTAAATGCTTATAGTGATAACTTCGAGAAAGGAAAAATAGGACATTAATAATTTAATATATGAGAATGCATCCAATATTTTTCATTAACCCAGGTGTATTATGTAACTCCAATCTTTCTAGCCTTATCCATGCAATGTGCTTCCTAGAATCACATTTTTAAAAGGATCTCACTCACAACCACCTTAAGCAACATGCAGAATAATCTATATCCTTATAGACATGAAGTAAAGATAGAACAAAAACAAACTAATTTGCCTCATACATTGAGCCAATAAAGGTTTTTCAAGGTCAACGTTGAATCCAAAATGGGATGCTTATACTTCTTGGAGAAATAATATTTAATAATGGCCCTCCTTCTGAGAAAGTTGCATTTGAATATTCTCTGCATACAAATAGTTAAACTTTGAAATAGGAAATAATACAGAAATCCAACACCCTAGAAACTCAAGGAAATAATAAGATAACCAACTAATTTCACTCACAACCTCTGCACCCTTCTTCACTAACTGCCCCGATGGAAACTATTTCTCCTCGCATTCAATATCCATGGGTAATTTGTCTACAATATTTTGTGAGACAGTACAAATCACCTTGATTTAAATTTTTGGATAGATAATAGATATTTAATTTACAAGTTATAATTTGTATTAATCCATGCAAGCACAATGTACAACTATATGTTCTTGGTAATAAAATGATTAATAAAATGGACATCAAAATATCATACATGGGCCTTAGTTGTTTGCACATATGTAGGGTTCACAATTTTTTTTTCGATATTTATACATATCAAAGTCAAGAATTGAATAACCTAAGAATGTGGCACCTAAGAACAAGAATCTCAACTTTATGTATTGTGCCATGTATCGTTGTGACCAAGCATTACAAGCAAATAAGGTGTTCCTTTAGTTTTTAATATTTATTGTTCATGTAAGGATTTACAAGGAAACTTAAACAAGAAACATTTAAACTTAACAAAGATGTAGATAAAACTTGTGGAAGTGCTGATTACTTGGACAATCAACAATTCTACTGGTCTTACTATGTAAAAAGGACATACAATGGAATGCAAAAAACTGACTAGACAGAGAGGTTTTTCTTTCTAATTTGTCATGCAATTTTCAGGGAATGAGGTTGAAAGTGAAAATAAAGAGCTGATTCTGATTGAGGGCAACATTGAGAGAGCTTGTAAGATTCCAATCAAACCATAACCCCACCCGAAGACTTTTATGTTACATCTAAATTTAATCCAGTACCTCTAGTAGTTGGGGTGCATTAGGGCAATTTTGAGGTCTAGAATGGGCCTCTTAAGAAAAATGTACAACCAAAATAAATTTTATGAGAACCAATAGGATTCAATATGATGATTTCAATCATCGGGGATGATTCACCATTTTTGGAGTAAAAAAGTAAAAAGATTAAAAAATAGTAAAATAATAAAACTACTTTTTCAACTCGTATATTCAACTTATCTCCCCAATTGTTTACTCAAAGTTCAAGCGGGAGCACTCGTTGGATGAAAAATTTAATTCATCATCCAAGGAGTACCCATGTTGCATACTTTTGATGGACCCTGCTACACATGAAAAATGAGAAATACATGAAAAAACATGATTGCAATCACTTTTTTCATGTATTTCAAATTTTCCGTGTAGCGAAGTCCATAAAAAGTATGAAACATGTGTACTCCTTGGATGGGGAATTAAATTTTGCATCCAAAGAATATTCCTCCTCGAAATTTGAGTAAAACCTTGGGGAAATAAGTTAAAAATACAAGTTGAAAAAGTAGTTTTTTCCTTTTCCCCTCTAAATTTGATGATGTTATCAAATCTTAATTTATTATTTCCACTATTATTTTATCATTTCCTTAGGAGGCCCAGTTTAGACCTAAAAATTCCCCTAACTCCTATGGCCTTGTTAGGTCCCTATATTACTAGCATGGTCCCTTATTGTTGTTAGTGTAGCCCCTTTATTGTTATTGTTGTACCCTTGTAACCCCAATATTATTATTATTGTGCCCTTAGATTATTATTGTTAGGTCGGCTAGGATTATATTGTGACCCCATGGACTCCTATATATAGAAGGAGGTTTTTTCATTTGTATCATCCAAGAATTGTTCATTTATGGAATGTAAAGGAGCTTTCCCCCTCAAAGTGGCTTATTTCTAAGGCATTGGTCTCCCTTTTCTTCTATTTTTGGAGCTGGTTTCATAACATTTGGTATCAGAGCTTTGGATTCTAGGGTTTTGTTGCTCCAAATAGGTCATCATGGAATTTTTTCTATAACTTTTTTTTCTGCGAAGGCTCAGAAGCTGAAATTTTTATCATGCGAAGCTAAAATCCAGAGGAACTTCGTGTAAAATTTTAGATCTTGGTTCGCAATAGTTGCAGAGATATGATCTGTGGAAGTTACGTTTTTTTCAAGCTCCCTAATTTCATCTCAAAGAGGTGACTATGGGAAAATCATCATAACTCTCTCTCTGAGCATCGAATTGAGATTCTATAAAAATTGGTCGAAAGAAAACATACTGTAGTTTCCTGTGTATCAATTTCAGAGCGGAAGGAGGAAACAATGACATGTGGCACACCATACAAGTTCGATCTACTAAACTAATCCATTATTAGGTCAATGTGGGAGATCGGGAATAACTTTGTCTTGAAGCATCCAAAGCAGGTTAGACCTGTGGCATTGGAAATAAGATTCAAAGGGCTAGTAAAGGACCAAATTTCATATATTGAAGATTTGATCACAGAGACAATTCAGTTTCAATATTGAGCTCCTAAAAAGAAAGAAAAAGGTGTGTATTTTTTTTCCAAATTGCATAAGTCTTGTTTGAAAAAACAGTTTGATGTGATTCCAAGGGCATATTGAACCATAGATATCAGTATTGGGTTCTAAAATGGCACCTAAGAAGAATTCAACTCCCATTAAGCCTTCAGAAGGCACTACTATGAATCATGAAGAGGAAAAAGCACAACATGACATATCAAAATTACAAGAGCAAATGCACCAAATTTTGCTCTTGCAAAGAACAACAAAAAATGAAATGGATTTTTTGAAGAAAGGCGTGGAAGCTAAGATGGATAGTTTGAAGAAAGGTGTGGAAGCTAAGATGGATGGTTTGAAGAATGGCATGGAAGGTAAGATGGATGGCATGGAAGCTTTCATGGAAGCTAATATAGATAACATGGAAGCTAAGATCAATGAAAAAATGAAAGACAACATGGAAGACATAAAGAATGATCTCAAAGCAGACATGGAAGGTTTGATGACAAGTTTGATACAAGAAATTATTCCTAATGGCGAAAATATAGTAGAGGAAACTCATGATGAGAACAAAATAAATGTTAATCATGATTTCATAAACTCTAATGTTGGATTGAAGACCCACCATATTCCAAAGATCGATATGAGGAAGTTTGATTGCAAGGATCCCATAACATGGATACTATAGATGGAGGAATATTTTTATCTCAATAATGTGCAAAACACAAAAAAGGTATGCATTGCAACTTTATATTTAGAACAAAACACATTTGTATGGTATTTATGGCTTTGCTCCCATAAAAAATTGTCACTTGGTGAATTTTTACGGAGGAAATGATATCACATTACGAGGATAAAAAGAGAAACACCTCCTTTATCCAATTGATAAATCTCAAAAAAAAGGGTTCACTGGTGGAGAACATTGAGGACTTCGAAAAATTGAATATAAGGGTGGTTGATATTCGAGAGCAACACAGGCTTGATGTATTCATAGGGATTTTTTAAAGGATAACATCCAACATGAGGTTCGAGTTTGGAAACCTGATTCAGTGGAGAAGGCATTTAGGTTGGCAAGAAAAAATGAATGTAAAATTATGGCAACAAGGAAGCCTACCACTCACATATATAAAGATGGAAGTGTTGCTACTCCTAGACTTCCACAACCTACAAGTTTGACACCACAACAATTTGAAGAAAAAAGAGAAAAAGGGTGTTGCTACAGTTGTGATATAAAATACACTAAAGGTCATAAGTATGCTAAGAAGAAATTATTTTACATATATTGTGAAGAGGATGAAGAAAATGAACACGAAAATTTAAAAGAAGAGGATTTACACCAGGAACCAACCATATAGAAAGAATAAATGAGTCCGACCATATCGTGTAATGCATTGGCAGGAATTACCACTCCTAAAACTCTCAAGATAGAAGGACATATCAAGAAGAAAAATGTAATAGTTTTGATTGATTCGGGTAGTACCCATAATTTTATCCATTGTAAGGTAGCCAGGGAATTGAATTGCTTCATATATCCAACACTATAATGTCAAGTGATGGTTGCAAATGGAGGAACTATAAATAGCTCTGGAAAATCCCATAATATCAAGCTAGTCATGGGGTAATATGTATTGAATAGTCCAATGCTTTCCATTCCAATGGGAGTTGTTCATGTTGTACTAGGAGTACAATGGTTACAATCTTTGGGGATGGTAGCTTTTAATTTTCAATAACTTTTCTTGAAAAAAAATTCGGAAGGAAAGGAAGTCAAATTACAGGGTATCACAGGGGAGCCGGGAAATATAATAAGCTCTAATGTCATGAAAAATCTTCTGAAGAAAAAAAAATAAGGTGTAATTGTACAATTATGCTCAGTAGAAGTTCTAACATCAAAATCATCTATTTCTCCAGATCTCCAAAAAGTCTTGGACAATCATTCCAAGGTGTCTGAAACTCCCAAAGGACTCCCACCTATTCATGATCATGATCATGCTATTCATTTGATTCCAAGATGTTTTCCTCCAAAAATAAAGCCCTACAGATATCCTTATGTCCAAAAGAGTGAAATTGAACATATGATGTAGAAATGTTAGAGGCTGGTATAATTCAACCTAGTTAAAGTTCTTTCTCTGTTGCAGTAGTATTGATGCACAAGAAGGATGGATCATGGCGCATCTGTCTAGATTATAGGGAGCTCAATAAGCTCACTATTAAAGATAAATTTCCCATTCCTATGATTTATGAATTATTGGATGAAATACATGGAGCAATTTATTTTACCAAGTTGGATCTTCGTTCAGGATATCATAAAATTAGAATGAAGACTGAAGATATTCCAAAAACAACATTTCGAACCATGAGGGTCATTATGAATTTATGGTCATGCCTTTTGGCCTTACCAATGCACCTTCTACATTTCAAGGGTTAATGAATTCCATTTTCAAACCCTTCCTTAGAAAATTTGTGTTGGTATTTTTTCATGATATACTAACCTACAACAGGTCTTGGAAGGATCATGTTCAACATGTTGATAGGGTGCTCAAACTATCGGAGGAGAAACAATTATATGCAAAAACCTCCAAATGTTTCTTTGGAGTACAAGAGGTGGAATATCGGTGTCATATTGTATCTCACGAGGGTGTTAAGGTAGACCCTAACAACATTAAATCCATTAAGGAATGGAAAGTCCCCACAACTATAAAGCAGTTGCGAGGATTTCTCGGGTTAACAGGGTATTATTGCAAGTTTGTTAAGAATTATGGGAGAATAGTAGCACCTCTAACAACATTATTGAAGAGAGATGATTTTTCATGGACTCCTGAAGAAACTAAGGCCTTTGAACATATTAAAGAGGCAATGTGCCTAGCACCGGTCTTAGCTATGCCAGACTTCACAAAAACGTTTATTGTGGAATGTGATGCCTCAGGAAATGGAATTGGTGCTATTTTAATGCAAGAAGGAATACCCATTGCTTTTGAAAGTTGTCTAATCAAAGGAAAGTATTTGCAGAAAGCTATTTATGAGAAGGAAATGTTGGCAATACTACATGCATTAAAGAAATGGTGACCTTACAAAAAACATGTCACAAAAAAACTATTTTTAACCTTTGTTTATCATTAAATGAACTCTTTTAAACATACTACCTCTCATCTCTGTCTATCATTGAAAGCTATCTCAAAATTTCAACCCCTTATCAAAAATTTTAACTCTATCTCTGTTTTTTAATGGAAGGTTTTAACCCTTTTCAACAAAGTGTTGGCCCTCTACTTATCTTTGAAGGAGGCTATATTTAAACAAAACTTTGTGACTTTCTAAAAAACTGTGAGGCGCCCTTTTTATCCTTGGAAGGAGGCTATTTTAAAACCATTGTGTAGGCCCTCTGCTTATGATTAAAGGAGGCCTTTTTAAAACCATAGTGTCTTTATCCCTGTCTATCCATTGGAAAATGATTTTGAACAAGTTGTCTGTGGGCCCTCTACTTGTCATGAAGGAGGCCACTTGTGAACAAAACTACTTTTACCTCTTGTCCAATTTGCTTATGAGACATGGTCTTGTGGAGTCTTACTGTGAAAACCATGAGCAGGTAATGCATTTCCAACTGATAAATGTCCATTGTGCCTATCTTGGAAATAACATATTCTTAGCAATAATCATAGCTTCATTAGTGTTGATAGTGCTTTGATGATTTGGAGCTTAGGCTACAGAAGAATAAAACGCAGTTGTTCCTTTTATGCTTTTTACTTTTTATGCCTAGACTGCTAGAGGTCCCTTTTCAAAAGAACTGCCATACCTTTATAGTCATTTTTCCATGATGGATGATTTTCTAACCTTTTTGGTGTTTTCAATCTTGTAGGGATGAAACTTGTAGGCTTTCTTCTTCTTTAAACCTGTACTTCCCTTAGCCCTTGAAATATTCAACTGTTATTTTCACTTGAAGCTGTTATTTAAAGTGTTCCCTTGCCCAAAATTTATTTGTGCCATTTATCCTAGCACCCCTGCAGAGATGCATTGATGAAATGACTTTGATCACTGAAGAGCCTTTTTGATGTATATCAATATAATGCTTGAAATGATCATCTTTCTTCAGACATGGAATTTCTTTCTGTTTTCCCTGATTTGAAGCTTTCTAATCTCTGCTAAGACAATATACAGTGACTATTTTGGTGGTGTATGACCTATGGATAGACAAAGGATTTATTTTTCCAGAAAATGAGAAATGAAGGTTGACTGATGTTGAAAACAGGGCTTTTAGCTTAGAGACAGTTTTGTCAAGGTATTTGCCCTAAACACCACCACCTAGACTTAGAGATTTTGTCGTAGATTTTGAAGAGTTTCTCAGGCATAATTAGGTCATCATATGACAAAATAATCAGTGAGAGAGGGGTAGACAACTTGTCCAATGTTTGATAGTAAGTTGTGTGGAAACAAGGGGTTTTGAATATTCAGAGATACAAGGCTTGTGACAGCTATAGACAGGGAGGTTTTGCTGATTTAGGCTAGGACTGAAAATTGAAGACCATTTTCATTACAGTATGAAAGTTAGGAGGTACGAAGACAAAAAAAAATTTGAGGTGTTTTCTAGATGACAAATTGACAGGTTTGAGATTAGTTTCTAGAAAACTCAGCCAAGGAATCTAGTCATCAAAACATGCCAAAATACTGATGACTAACATTACCAAGGATTTTTTTTTTCCTTATTATTGTTGATATTGCAAATGCAATATCTGCTAAGAAAGTGGTTCAACAACTTGGATTTTTAGGGATTCAAATGTTTTAAGGAAAGAATACTTTCCTAGAGATTGATTATAATTTTTTTTTCCACATATTCCATTCAATGATTCTCTTTATTTCAATCCACAAAAGAAAGATTCGATTGAAGTTTCTGAAATCGTTAAAGCATCCTTTGTTTTTGGATTAAATCCCTATGAGGAATTTATTCATTCAATCTCATCCAGAGAAGGAATTTTCTGTCAAAAGAAGGGAGTGAAAGATCTTGGAAAATTATTTAAAAATCTAATGGCATTTCTATGTGATCTGATCAATAATATGCTATGATGGGATAGTAAAAAATGGATCACACAAAGGGACACAAGGAACATAGGTGTCAGTCGCAACTTAGAATTTTCTATACGGCCACCCTCACACAAACCGACCCAACCCAACCCACCCGAACGTGTTTCCCTGGGCACCCTCCCACGAACCGACCCGACCCGACACACCCAAATTTGTTTCCCTGGGCGCCCTCACACGACCCAACCCGAACCGACCCAAACACATTTGCTTAGGTTCCCTCACATGACTCGACCCAACCTGCACGAACACGTTTCCTTGGGTGTCGTCACATGAATCGACCTGAACTAACCCGACCTGCACGAACGCGTTTTCTTGGGCACCCTCACATGACCTAACCCGACCGAACCTTCCCAAACACATTTCCTTGGGTGCCCTCACACGACTTGACCCAACCCGCTCGAACGCATTTTCCTGGGCACCCTAACACGACCTGACCCAACCTGCCCGAACGCATTTTCCTGGGCACCCTAACACGACCTAACCCACCCGAACACATTTCCCTAGGCACCCTCACACAGCCTAACTTGACTTGCCTGAATGTGTTTCCCTAGGCACCCTCACATGACCCAACCTGACCCAACCCGAATGTGTTTCCTTAGTTACCCTCATAGGGCCTAACCTGACTCGTACAAATGCATTTCCTAGGGCGTGCGCCCTCACACAACCTGAACCATACCAACCCAGCCTACCCGAATGTGTTTCCTTGGACACCCTCACATGAACTAACTCGACCCAACTTTCCCGAATGCATTTCCTCAAGCACCCTCACATGACCTGACCCAACCCACCTGAACGTGTTTCCCTAGGTGCCCTCACATTACCTGACCCAATCCGACCCAAACATGTTTCTTTAAGAGCCCTCAAATGACCCAACCTGACCTGCACAAACACATTTCCTAGGGTGCCCTCACACGACCCAACCCAAACCGGCCCATCCTACCTGAACGCATTTCCTTGGGCACCCTTACACAACCTCACCCAACCTAAATTGCCCTAAATAATTTCCTTTGGTGCCCTCACACGGCCCAACCCGACTCATCCGAGCATGTTTACTTGGGTGTCGTCACATGACCTGACCTGACCCTACACCCTTGAACATGTTTCCCTATGCGCCCTCACACGAACCAACCCAACTCAACCCGAACGCATTTCCTTAGGTGTCGTCACATGACCCACACAAACGCGTTTCCTAGGGCGCCCTCACATGACCTAACCTGAACTGACCTGGCACGCCTGAATGCATTTCCTTGGGCGGTGTCACACGACCTGACCTAACCCAACCTGCACGAATGCATTTCCTGGGCGCCCTCACATGACATGACCCAACCCAACCCGACCCACCCAAACGTGTTTCCTTGGGATCCCTCACACAACATGACCCGACCCGACCCGCCCGAACATGTTTCCTTGGGTGCCCTCACACGACACAACTAGGCCCGACCCGCATGAACGTGTTTTCCTTGGTTCCCTCACATGACACTAACCGCCCCGATCCAACCCGCCCGAATATGTTTCCTTGGGCACCCTCACACGACTTGTCCCAACCCGACCCGCTCGAACGCATTATCCTGGGTGCCCTCACATGACACGACCCAACCCGACTGGACCCACCCGAACATGTTTTCCTAGGTGCCCTCACATGACATGACTCGCCCGAACATGTTTTCTTAAGCGCCCTCCAATGACACGACCCAACCCAACCTGCCTCAACATGTTTCCTCAGGCGCCCTCACACAGAATGACCCCACCTGACCCACCCAAATGCATTTTCCTGGGCGCCCTCACACGACATGACCCGACCTGACTCGACCCGACCCTACCTTCCCAAACGTGTTTCTTTTGGGGCCCTCACATGACATGACCCGACCCGACCCGCCCAAATGTGTTTCCTTGGGCGACCTCACACGGCACGAATGGACCCGACCGAACTCGACTCAACCGAACGCATTTCGTTGGGCGCCCTCACACGACCCAGCATGACCCAACCCGGACGTGTTCCTTTGGCACCTTCACACGACCTGATCTGACCCAACCTGCCCAAATGCATTTCCTTGGGCTCCCTAACAGTACGACATGACCCGATGTAACTCGACCCGAATGTGTTTCCTTGGGTGCCATCACACGAACTGACCCACCCGAACATCGAAGGCATAAGGGAGAAAATAGAAAATGGGTCGCACGAACGTGCACAAGGCACATGGGCAATCACAACTTAGAATTTTCTATATGACCTCTCTCACATGATCTGACCCGAATGCATTTCCTGTGGCGCCCTCACATAGCATGACGTGACCCGCTCAAACTAAGGGTGCACGAGGGAGAAAATGGAAAATGGATCACACAAACGTGCACAAGCAACACGGGTGGTTACAACTTAGCATTTTTATACAACCACCCTCACATGACCCGACCTGACCTGACTCGACCTGCCCGAACATGTTTCCTTGGGCAGCCTCACATGACACGACTCGACCCGACCTAACCTGACCCGCCCAAATGTGTTTCCTTGGGCACCCTCACACGACCCGACATGACCCAACCTGGATGCGTTACTTGGGCACCCTCACACGACTCAACTCGACATGACTTGCCCGAACATGTTTTCTTAGGTGCCCTCACAGTAAGGCATGACCTGACCTAACCCAACTCGAATGCGTTTCCTTGGGCGCCATCACACAGCTCGACTCGACCCGCAATAACGTGTTTCCTTGAGCAGCCTCACATGGGATGACCCAACCTGACCTACCTGAACGCATTTCTTTGGGTGCCCTCACATGACCTGATCACACGACCCTACCTGGATGCGTTTCTTGGGCACCCTCACATGACTCGACATGACCTGACCCAGACACATTCCTTTGGTGCCCTCACACAACTCGACACCACCCGACCTTGATGCGTTCCTTGGGCTCCCTCACACGACTCAACTTGTCCTGACCCGACCAGAATGCATTTACTTGGGTACCATCACACGCAAAACGTCGTTATTCTGACGCTTTTGTCCTAAATGTTGCTATTCTGACACTTTTTCCTAAACATCGCTATTCTGAAACTTTGTCCAAAACGTCACTATTCTGACACTTTTTCCAAAACGCCGCTATTCCAACACTCTGTCCAAAATGTCTCTATTTTGACACTTTTTTCCTAAACATCACACTTCCGATGCTTTGTCCCAAAATGTCGCTATTCCGATGCTTTTTTCCTAGACATCGCACTTCTAACGCTTTTTCCCAAAACGTCGCTATTTTGACGATACCCTAGAATGTCGTTATTCCAACGATACTCCCTAAACATCACTAAAGCAACGCTTGTTGGTGGGATTATAAAAATTGAGAAAAATTGGGGAACTTTCTAACAATACATCAAAACAATCAGAACTAAAGTGTCGGAAAATTGACCATATGTACTAGTGTTTGGATGAAAGTCATAGACATCCTATACTCATTATCTAAATTATGATCCCATGCCAGTAAATTTTCTTATGTATCTATTAAACCAACATAAATGATGCATTTAATTGTTTCAAAATGTGGGTTATTGGGATATTCCTCCATCAATTTCCTTTGAGCTTCAACAGAATGGTTTCCCCCAAGTACATAATATTTGTATTCAAAACATTTTGACTTGTCAAATACTTCTTTGTTAGCAACCCGAATTGGATCAACAAGAAGAACATAATCAGCCACATGTGCAAAAGGGTTGTACCTCATCAATGTTTTCAAATTGTGAACATGCAAGTGGTGTGGCTTTCTAATTTGATATTTGAATTTCCCTTCATCTGGCTTGTAGACTTCAATGACATTAACTTGAAATGACCAACCACCCTCAATTAAATTTGTCTTCGTCAAATGATTTCGACTGGAATTTTTTTTTTTATAATAATGGCATCCTCTAAATGAGCTCCTGGTGTAATGATTTCCCTGCTTCCTTTTGATTTTTCACTAGGACCTTCACTATTGTCCATGATTTTTTCAGAATGAGTAATTTTTTGTTTCTTCCTCCTATTGGTTAGGATATTTTCTTCAACCGAAGCAATCTCATCATCATCAACTATAAGGGAGACATTCTTGGGAATTTTTTTTTTTTTTTTTAATGGCTCTTCTCCTTTCTAACATCAGTTCTAGTTTGATCCTCAGTAATGGCAACACATTCTTCATCTTCATATTCAACTTCCACTTCCTCATTTTCAAAAGTAACATGTCTACCTTTACTATATTGATCCCTTTGATATATTCTTGCATCATCATGAAGCTATTTTTGTTGCTTCTTTCCCATATATTCTTCTTCATGTTCATTGTAAATGGAGACAACATTCATAATATCTTGCTCTATATAATAGATTCCACCCAACATAATTGAAATTCTCTCAACAAAATCCTGTCAAACAAAATATAATATGTCAATAATAACCAAGTTATTAAAAATATAATGATATAATTAGAATAACACAAAACACATAAGTGTAAATAAAAATACTTACAATCTTTTGTGCAATATTATGTACGATTTGTTTTCATATCCTTGAAGAGTATTCCCCATGTTATACATCGCCAATGTAAAATGGTATCTAAACTTATCATGTGACTTGGAAAATTTTGAAACTATATAAACATTTTCAAAATTTGGAAAAAATATATAGGTCTAGTACTTTGGGCCCACCAAATTATAACTTGTAGCATCAAAATTCTTACTAGCTTATAGATATAATTGCAGAGTTTGGCCTTCCATATATTTCAGAAAACATGCATATTTTGTACGATTCACTTCTCTTGATTTCTTCCTGTGTGAAACAAACTTATTTTCTTTTGTGGCGACATCTCCTACATTTTCAGTAATTAACTAAGGTGGAATTCGTTCAACAATATTTTTTGAGGGCCACCTGTAGCTTCAGATGATGCAATGGTTGGATTTGGTCTAGAAAGATTGAGTTTTGTCATGTTATCCCCTCTTTTGAACCTCTCCCAATCATTAAAGGAAATACATCCAGATTTTTATGATCCAATTGAAATTCAGCTAGAAGTGACATTTCAAGAGAAGGTGATTGTAAATGAGTTTATTCTTGTAAATGTATTAACAATAAATGTACATTCTGCATTCAGATTTAGTTCAGTTAGTTCAATTATATTTGTATTTTTGTTATTGATTTTTGATCTGTACATACATGCAGGAAACAAAATGCTTGCATGGTTACATTGGAAGTATGACTATACCTAGTCATGTTTTCTTCTCATTCAATTAATAAGAGGAATAGATTAGTTTACAATTTTTTTTTGTTTTCATTTTATTTCATTATTTCATAATTTTAATAAGCAAATAATGAATCCAAGTTTTACTCAGCATCCCTTTTCATTTTATGGAAAAGCGGCTTAGAACATATCAAAATTCTTATATAATTAGATCATACACACTTGTGGAAGAACTTGATTGCCTTGTTTTTGCAATACTTCATCACATTCTTAAAAAATGTTATTTGAAGTAATTCCAAGGATTTGTTATAGCTTGGAAATTTTTTGATTCAAAAGTATTTCGAAAAGTCTCATATTCACCACTCTTGTCCTCCGATGTAAATTTGAGGTTGATGCAATATGAAATTTCATTACTTACCATTTTTAACTGAAAAAGTAGATGATTTTGAACATATGAATTTTTTTAGAAAAAATAGGAGAACTTGAAGATTAATGAGGTAAATTTACAATCAATATTCTTCCGGGTATGTATTAACAGGTTATTCTTCATATATTGTTATTCTCTCTTATTTGTAATTTAATTCTTATTTATGTTTTGTTTCATTTTGTAGGTATTCATTGACTTTATTTTGGAAACTTGAGATAAGAAAGCAGCCAACCTTTACTAAAACTGAAACATGTTCAGGGAAGTATTTTTTGTTTCGTCAGAATTTAAGTATTCTTTAATTTTTCTTCTATTCATTAAAACCTCAACAGGCCTTTAATACATTATCAGAAGATTCATATCAGATAATTATAATATCATAACTCCTCTCAGAAGAAAGTTCTGATAAAATAATTCTCCATTCAAATATTCTCCATAGTTAATATAATTATTACAGATTTTTTTTATTTAGGTGTTTTATTTTGAATTAAATACTTTAAGAGCTGCTAACCCCACATGATTTCCATATAGTATTATCAGAGCTTCTGAATATCATAAATTTTTGTATAAGCATCATTCAAAATACTCTGATATCTCGATCCTCCAATATCTCTTTTTGCCCATCCTATTATATATGACATCTCTGATACTCCGATATCCTCATATCACCGATCTTCGATATTCCCAATCCTTTGATTCTCTGATAAACCCCTCCTATCCATATCGAAACTTCCTATTGGTTATCACTCTTTTAAAACCTTGATATCAAATCTTCGATAAAATACCTCTGATATGCCTTCCCGGTTATATTTTTAGCCGTTAGATTTTAAATAATAAAATCCTATCAGAAGTAATAATATCGCATGTTTCAAAGATATAACCATAAGATTTCTCCAATATTTTTCTCTCGATACGCTCATGTGTATAGACCCCTGTGAATTCATGTTTTTCACTTATCAATATGAGTCAATAATCATATTCTACCTCTCATCCATGCAGCTAAAATGAAATTCTTACATTCTTTATTGCTCATATTTGCGACAAACAAAAGAAAATTCACACAAAATGCTTGTGGTGATGATATTATCCATAATTTTATGTGTGCCTGTTCCAAATATTACAATTTCCAAGATGAGTTGAAACATTGCATCACACTCATTCATATTATTCTCCCTTTAGTGATATTCCTTGCCGAAGGGACTGAGAGCCTCTACATGGTGAATTTTTCAATCTTGATCCTCTGCTTTTCATTTTTTCGAGATATTTCCTTAGAATTTTAGATTTGTTTTCTTATTGAACTATTGGGTTTGTATTATATCAGAAGCATTTAAAACGGATTCTGAGAATTACCTGTCTAAGATACACATTTGATTTTCCTTCATTGTCATCTCCATTATACTTAGTAAAGAAAATCACACCTATTTCACTGTCGTCACTGGAATTCTATGGTCTCAGAAGTTTTGTAAGTAGATTTTGGCTTCAAAAAAGGGTTTTGAGATATTTGACACCTAAATTTTTCTCATGCTTATTAAATCTCGGACTCCTTTCCTTGGAATCTTATTTTACAGGTAAATGTAAGTTCTATTGCAATCATTTTTACAAAACTTCAAATTACCCAATTATTTGAATGAAAGTCATGGGAATGACTTTATAAACTCTTACGAAACTTTTACCTCTGATGTGTGAACGTTTGATGTACTAGAAACACAGTTTTCCTACATTATAAATTTAATAAGCATTTTTTATTGGGCATGATCAACATCGTAAGTTTTTTTTGTAAAAGTTACACAAAAAATTTTGTTCCAAGATATTTCTTTCCTTTAATATTCTAAATATTGGGGCTTCTTATATCAGAGGTGAAATTGAATCAAACTTTCGAAAATAAATTCCACTAGAAACATTATGAAGCAAAGTTTTTATTTATCGGAGTTTTTCCCATTAATATTTTTGAAAAAATGAGCTCTTACCTTTCACTTTGATTCTCTCGGAAACTAATAATTTTAGAACACCAGGTTAAGAATATTCGTAAGTCTTTGATCAATTCTTTCACTATGTTCACATGAATTCCTATTTGATTATATTTGTATATATATTCTACTTTCATGTTATCATGGTGGTACAAATATTGGATGTATTTTAATCATAATTTCTTAAACACCAAGTATTCATTCATCGGGATAAATTTGCGACTATAGGGATATACATTCTTCATGGAGTATGCACATGTTCCTCTTTTACTCTTCTCGGAAAACTGCTTGGCTAATGAGAAATTTCATCACCCGTGGTCTGTTTATGTTTTTTCATTGGACTCATTATTAGATGCACATTTTATTATCTCAATCATCTTTTAGTGAGCATCTTCATTTTATTTTCAAGACAAGCTTGAGCAACCATTATGGTAATGTAGCAAATTGATAAGGAATTTGGAAAAAATAAAAGTAATGGACCATGGTTAATTCATGCTTTAAGTCTCTTTTAATTAAATTTTTGATATATCGCTCCATACTTATCATATAAAAATTCAAGTCCTCTTCATATACATAATTTATACATTATCTGGATTTTGAATCGATTTTAATATTTTGGGGCTGATATAAATTCATAATGAAAAATCAAAGAGAAGAACCGTTGTTGCAATTCATATAAAAGCATATCTTCATCCTATTTTCTATTGAATTTTATTTACTTCAGATTCCTTCGACGTGAAATTTTTTTTTCTTCTAATTTACTGCTTGCTTTAGTTTAAATTAATAAATGATGATTTTGGGTAGATAAGATTTCAAACAAATCAACTTCTTCATTCTTTTAATTCAAATTAAAAGGATTTATATTTTATTGGAGAAGATGATATCTCTTAGGTAAGATCAAAGAAAAAATTTCCAATCCTAAGTTTCACATGCCCACTTTCATTCATTTTTCGTTTCTTCACTTTTGGTTTTAGTTTTGTTTTTAGTTTTTGTTGATATCAAACTCTATTTTTGCAGCTCTCCATAAACTTTTCACATATCTACCAGCTCATATTTGGAGGTCATTCTCCTTTGTTTGGTTTTCTTTCAAGGTTTTGGGAGAAACAACAACGATCCTCATCGAATCAGCTAAATTGGAGATTTTATGAACGTTTATCTATTTCTTAAGCATTGATTTTATTAGAAAATGGTTAAGATGCTTTTATGCGATATTTTTCTTTGGAAAAAGAAAAATTGTAGTGGACAGTTACTTCTTGTTAGCTTATTATCTATTATAATTGCTATTCACCCTTTACATTTAGAGAGCTTCACTGCTTATAACTCCTCCAGATAAAATTTACTAGATTCTCGACAAAAGATAAACATTCACATGATTGTTTTATTTTTCTTCTTTTGTTGAGAGATTTGTATAAGAAATCTTATTGGGGTTTATCTTTTAAATTTGAGATATTTCTTTTAGATTTTCCCTTTGTCATTTTCACATTAATTAGAATATTTATGATTTATTTTTACTTCAGTTTGGAGTTATTTTCCCTTTTATTTGAGTATTGGTTTGATTTTGGTGACTCCTCCATAATTTATGAGGAAGGAATTTTCCTCACTAGTGGTTGGATTACATGGAAATTATTTAAGCTATCTATTTCAATGAATTTTATCTGTCATTAAAGGCATATCTTTATGGAACCATGAAGCCTTCTTGCTTTAAATCGCTTTCATGGAGTAACACATGTCCTTTCTAAGTGATAGGGGTTTACCTTTTCAAGGAAAGAATCGATTTGAGTTTAACACATTGGATCCCTCCCACCCCTCCACTACATAAAATTCTTTGATTGATAGTCGTTGGAAAATAATTTAGGGTCAACACTATGAAAGTATTATATCCATTAACCTAAGTCTCTATTACCATCCCACCTCTTTCACTCAAGTACATCATAAACTAAAAGCTCCCAAATGCGTTTATCAAAAGGGTAATTAAAATAGGAAGAATTGGAAATTAAATTAAACTCGTTTGTTAGAAAATTATATATTACAGAGAAATGCAACATATAAAATATGCGGAAAACACAAGCACACAAAACACATAAAACTAGAGAGACACAGATATATGTGGTTCACCCAGTTTGGGTTATGTCCACCCTGAACAGCCAGTCCTTCCTTTCTATTATCCATCAAAATGAAGAGACACAAACTACAACAGATCCGTTGTAATATCCTCTGTTCTCTCTCATATTCTCCCTATCTGTTTCTAGCTCTGAGAATACACATACAATACACAGCCACAATACAATACCCTCATACAAGCGAGGGGTTAACTTCTAGGGCAAAAAACCCTAAACTAAACATAACTTCTACCATCAGATCATCTGCCTAATGAATGACCTAGATTAAATAGAAATTACTATAATTTTACAAGGCAATTTTACATCCCTGACCCCCCTAGACGCCCCAGGCATCTTTTAATTACGGGTGGCATTGCCGCCCCATTAAGGTACAAGCGTCCAACGCTATGACACAAAATAAATAAGATAATTAGGCTCCACACCCAACACCATTGGGACTATGGATGCTTGCTGGCAACGAGACTAGGCTTGTATGGTATAAAACACAACTTCGATGGGGTATTATTCAGGATCACTGGCACTAAAGCGATGTCAAAGATCATTCATAACAATGGAGATATGCTTTATCAAAAAAATCTTATCTCTAACTTCTTCTATTTCTCATACAAGGTAATTTTAAAATAATTTTTCCCAAATTTGGATTCATGATTTTTATCAAGTCTGCTTTGAGTACTTATATTTTCGAACTCATATTGCTTAATATATTTAAGCGGGACCCATGGAAATTTTTTATTGTTAGAATATTTCATGAACTCCATTAATTTTAGCCTTGGGTAAATTAAATTTCATTATCTTTAACCAGAGATAACGGGTTCTTCCCATTGTGTCGCCAATATTGTAGGGAAAACACAACACCCCCCATTTTCGACTTATTTTTTTCGGCTAATGGGGACCCTTTCCTTAAATTTCTGGATAAACCACCTTTTATGATTTTCATTTGGTTAAGTGTCCTACAATTTTGCTAATTTTTCATTTTCATCGGATTTCTATTTTAATTGTTTCATTCAATTTGATTTTTAGCAAGCTTTCCATCAATACTTATTTCACCTCATTTGGTTATCCAGTTCGCAAATTAAACTGCTTTGAAGTTTGATTATATTGTCACCTCAATTACAAAATGTACAATATGTATATTACTTTAATTTTTGTAAATAAATTAGTAATTCATTGTAAATATTAATCCCTAGTTAATTTTTACTATTTTTTCATTTTTCACTAACGATCCTAAAAAATAACTCAGCCAAATTGTAGAACAGTTAAAAATACGTTTTTGAAAACTTGGTAATTTATTCCAATTCCTATTTTTAAAATAAATTACAAGACCCAAAAAACTCAAAATTGCAAAGTGATTTATTTCATTTTTTATAATTTTTAATTTCAAATCAAGTGGACCTCACTTCACCTCATCTCCTCCCTTCTAATACAAATCTTCTAAAATCCTCTGAAATTTAAAAGTCCCAAAATAAAACTTCCAATTTTTAAAACATCTAATATAAATCTTCCAATATTCAAAACCTTCAATATCCTGATATCGTAATATCGACGCATCATCATTTTGTTTCTGTGCACATTTTAAAAGTTTTGATATTAATCGACCTACAAACTTCAATATGGTTTTATACAGTGACTGTTTTTCTTAATATAAAGTTACGTTCCCTTATGACACCCGGCCTCCATCCTCCATACATCACGGCGACCTCCCTTATCACTCCACCTCACATACACTAACTCTCCTCCTCCTATTCGATTCGTTGAATGGACACGTAAGGATTTTGTAATGAATTTGGATTAATACCTTTTTTTTGTTAATAAATATATTATATTTTTATTATAATATAATTATATGTTAATTAAATTTTAAAATAATTTGTAATTCATTAATTTAATTTTATAATTAAAATTATATTATTATTAATTAGGAAATAATTGTAATTTAATTTAGGAATAGATTTTAATTAAAGATTTCTTATTTTTGGCCTAGGCAACGAATTTTCCAGAATTTTTGAAGTTTTGATTCTTCAACTTTCGAAGCTCATAAGTTGAGTTTTAATTGGACAAATGAGGCCCAACATGGCTCGTTGGATAGATAGAATCATGGAGAATATTTCTAAAGTGGTTTTGTAACTAGATTTGATAATTTAACGAGTCTGAAATATAGCATAGCATCAAGCTCTGGTTTTTTAAACAAAATTAATTTTCTGAGTTTAATTTTATGCATTTTCATTTGCTCATAACCTCTCCTAAATACATATCCATTCGACTATTTACTCCTTGACCAATTAGATATTTATAGGGACCAATGAAAAAATCATATTTATTTTTATTTATTTATTTATTTAAGTTTTTATTGGAGATATTGTGTGTTCCTGATTTAGTATTTTGATTTTAGTTTGTATTTTAATTGAATTTTAATTGGTTTTGACAGTTGAAACAATTTAAGAGTTGAGGAAAAGAATATTTCAATTAATAGGATTTCTCCAACAATAGAAGAATAGGAATTCGGAACAATGAAAATTGTTGGAGAAGAATTAATTTTCAACAACAATCCTATTTGGAATCCATTTTATCAATTATAAATGTTGGTTTGTAGAATGAGAAAATGGGGCTTCTCTTCTTTGCAATTTTGAATTTCATAAAGACACTATTGTAATGGGGACTTAGAGTTGTAGGTGAGAGAAGAGTAAATCTTAGATCTCGAGATAATTGAGTATTTTTGTTTTGTATTCTAAACTATGTATGGAGAGCAGAGCTTGCACTATTGCAACTCTTGTTTTAATTGCATAGTTCAAACATTGTAAAGGATTATTGGAGATCAGAGCTAGAGAAACATATTTAATAAATTGGTATTTATAATACTATTATTTTTAATACTGGTTTCATTTTATAATGGAAATTTGTGTCATTTTTATTCATATTTGTGCACTATTGTCTATATGAGTAATTTTTCTCAATCATCTTCTATTATTTATTTCTGCTCTCATATGTTGAACTCTAATTTTTGAGTAACTATTTACTCAGAAATCAGTCTTTTAATCCTAATTTAACAAACAGTAACATTTTGTGAATTATTTCCTTATATTATTGTTTAATCATTCAATTTATTGATTTAATAATTATCATCATTTTGTGAACTACTTCCTAAATGTTGCTGATAAATTATTCATGTTAATAGATCTCTAAACATAATGTGTTTTAGTATTCATAATATCAGTTAATTGAACTAATTCAATAGCTTGATATTGATCACAAGTTAAACATATTTAAAACTCAATCATTCAATTACTTTTCTCCTGGTTGGGTTAGATCTACATCTTCCTAATCGAGATAGGCTCAAATTTTTTTTATTTTTCTTGCATTCTAGGATTAGTTTCCATTTATATTTAATTCTACATTCTTAGAAGCCCTCTTATCAAAGAGGCAAAATTTAGTTGTGGCTTGGTTGAGCCCCAGATGAGCTTAAAGATAACTTTCTTGCCTGATCAGTAAGAGGGATGATCTGATGTATCCTCTCTACTGGTAAGTGAAAGTCATACTTTAAGTCGGTAGAGATAGAGAGAAGGTAACTAGACCTAGTTTAACCAGTCAGAACAACCATTTCAACGAAATACGAGCTGCTCTAAGTTCTTGATCAAGTGGTCCCCCTTATAATGTTGTAGGAATATATTTTTGAGCCTTAAACACCAAATAAACCTTGTAAATTTTTTTCCATCAAGGCAGAAATCAAAACATTTATTAAGGATGATTTTATCTATCCAATTTTCTTGATGGGATGGGTTTTTATCACCATTCTCATCGTAAATGAAAATGGTACTATTTTTTTTCTATGTTGATTATAGGGAATTAAAAAATGAATTTCCAAATAATAATTACCCAACCCTATTCATTAATCATATTATTAATGAACATACCAAAGTATAAATATTTTCCTTTATGGATGGATTTTATGGCTATAGTCAGATTCATATCAAACTAGAATACCAACAAAAGATGATTTTCATTTCTCCTTGGAGTAATTCTATTGAAAATGGCATCAAGAAAGATTCTAATTTAATTTTCCCTTCAATTAAATTAGAAGAAAATTTTAATTCCACATCACAAGAAAACTTGAATGATTTAACTAAGTTAAATTTAGTTAATTGGTTCAGTCAATTCGATTTTAGGGCCTAACTTGAGTCATGTAGAGTGTTTCCTACTTTATATGAGCCCAGGTTGAGTTTATTTTGAGTTGTAATTAATTAATTCAGTAAATATGAGTTAAATTTAGTTAAACTAGTTCCAACTATTGAGGAAACTAGTGGGAGTTCAAATAGTGGGGTGTGTACTCTGTGATCAACCAGTTAACTGATAAATTAGCCATAAATAACTCATGCATGTGTGATCTATGAGTTACCCAATTGGGATTGGAGTTCAAGGGAAATGTACTATCAGTTGTATAATCATCCAAATTATACATGTGGTGCATGAAATTAGAGGAAGTCCTATGATGGATTGCGTAGTTATGGATGATAAATTTCCCTAATTAATAGGGTCTAATTCCTAATTGAAAAATGCAAGGAAATAGGGACTTGGGGAAGAAAAAAATTAGTTAAGTATTGGGCAAGGCTTGTCTAAGAAGCGGTGAGGTAGATAGAGATAGTGCAGAGGTTTCTCAGGCTTGATAAAAACATTCGAATCTTCTCATATTTTATCACTAATGCAATATACAGATAGTATTCATTTTTATTTTTGGCTTTCCTCGAGAAATAATTGTGTAATGTGTTGATTGATTTATTTCTCTTATATGCTTCGTTATTTCTCGATCGTTTAATTTTTCTGTTAATGAGTAGAGTAGATTCAAGTCTATTTTTTTAGTAAATTGCAATTAGAATTTTGAATATAAAAGGAATTTATACATGGTATAAAAGCCTAAATAAATATATAATATAATAATATGAAGTTATCTTTGCAGGACGAATGAGTTTTGCAGATCTATTCCTCAGAGCTAGCAGCAGGATCGGGATGGCATTTTATGGTCTAAGGCTCGAATATTCCCTTGAGGGTAGCTAAAATTATATTTCCTGGAAGGATCATATGGAAGCAGTCATGGAAGATAATGGGTTGAGTGAATACATTGATAGAAATGTTCTGAAACCAACACTTGTTGATGCACATAATCTAGCAAAATGGAAGAAGAATGTAGGTAAGGCAAGAAGGATATTACTGGAAGGAGTTCAAGATCATATTATCTCTAACCTACATTGGAAGGAGAGTCCATATGTAATGTGGAAAGCCTTAACAGACTTGTTTCAAAATAACAATGACCACAGGAAGCTGGCACTGAAAAAAAAGCTTCAGAAAATCAAGATCTAAAAGGTTACACAATACCACATTACTTGATAAAGATCACTCAATGTCGAGATGAGCTTGGGAGTGTTGGTGTTACAGTTTTTGAAGATGATCTGGTCATCCTGGCAATTGTAAGCCTTCCCAAGAGCTGGCACAACTACCGAAATTTGGTAGAGGGAGAAACTACCAGAGTGGGAGTGTTTGTGGTAGGCTTGGTGTAATAATAGATTAGGCAGAACAACAAAGATGGAACCTCATCCAAGCATGATGATGAGGATAAATGTGCCTTGGATGGAAAGGAAAAGAAAGGGAAGGGGAAGAAATCCCAATCCAAAGGAGATTCTGGCCAGGCAGGAAAGAAGAAGGACTTGTCGAAGATTAAATGTTTTCACTATCATGAGTTGGGACACTATGCCACGAAGTGTACACACAAGAAGGTTGGAAATAAGACCACAGGAGGACTAGAAATTGAAGGTATAACTTCAAAATTCGAGTTGGATTTCACCCTCATTGCATACATGGTGACATTGATGATGGGTAGTGTGTGGTATCTGGATAATGGAGCCCCATTCCATATGACGAGAAACAAAGAATTTTTCAGTGACTTGGAGGAGAAGGACCTCCATATGCACATCAAGATGGGAGATGATGGAAGATATAACACGACGAGTATCAATACTATTACTTTTCAAAGGGGGTATGGTTCTCCTCTAATATTAAAAGATTTCATGTATGTTTCGGGTCTGAAGAAGAATTTAGTTTCAGTTGCTATGTTGGAATAGCATGGCTACGATGTGATATTTAGCAAAGAAAAGGATTTCCTTCGTCACATATCCAATGGGAAAAGTGAAGTGGATTAGGGTTTGAGTGAAGAACATCTACAAATTGGATGTATAATACTATGTTTCTTTGAACACAAAAGCAAAGAAGGTGCAGAGCCAAGACATCAATGAATTATGGCATAGGTGACTTGGCCATTTGCACCATGGAGCTTTGAATATCATGTAACAAATTTCCACAATACTTCTCAAGGTTTCACTAGAGCATCAAGATACTTGCAAAGGGTGTACATTGAGGATGTACACCAAAGCCACCTTTCATGATAAGGACAATCAAGTGCAAGAAATCCTCGAAAGAGTTCACTTAGATGTGTGTGGACCTTTCTTGATAGCTTCCACAGACAATCATAGGTATTATGTGATATTTGTAGATGATTTCTCACATAAGTGTTGGATGTTCTTCATGTAGAAGAAAGACCATGCATTATAATTTTTGTGTGAATTTAAATCACTTGTTGAGAAATACACATGCAAGAAAGTGAAGGCTCTCAGGAGAAATAATGGTGGAGAATATGTGTCGAATGAGTTCAAGAAATTTTGTGCATCAGAAGGCATTTGATGGGAGTTAATAGCACCCCATAACCCACAACAGGATGGGGTTACTAAAAGGAATAAAATAAGTATTGTGGGAGTGGCATGAGCGATGCTGCATGATCAGGTCCTACCGTTGCACTTGTGGGCTAAAGCATGCAACACAACCTTATATATGAAAAACAGGAGTCCTCGTCGGATTCTTGGAATGAGTACACCAGAAGAATATTTTTCAAGTAAGAAACCATATGTGGCACACTATAGGATCTTTGGTTCATTTGTTTACTTTCATGTTTCCAAGGATGAAAATACAATTCTAGAACTGACTATAGATTTGGGAATATTTTTGGGGTACACTGATACACCTCACAACTATCAGGTGTACCTTCCATATCACAATATGACAATTGTTTGTAGAGATGTGAATTTCAATGTAGAGAAGGCCATGAAATGTTCCCTTGAGAGGGAGATTCAGTTGCAAGTAGATGAGGATATTTTAACTCCAAAGGAAGAACCTTAGGATGTTGTGGAGCATCCACAAGAAAATTAGCAGAGAGTGGAAGAACCCACTCATGAAAATACATCCATATATGGAAGGAAGTGCACCATAGAAGCTCACAGATTGATGCATGATGCTAGAGATAATGTGGGAGCACACACATCATAGTGCAAGTAGAGGAGGTCACCAAATTTTTACACTAACTACATGGCTCTGATGAGAGAGAGTGTAGAGACTAATCCGTCCTCATTCGAGGAAGCAGTGCAATAACTGGTATGGGTTGATTCCATGTTAGAGGAATATCATTCCGTTACCAGGAAAATTGCTTGGGAATTTGTCTCGAGGCCATAGGACAAGTCAGTGGTAGGCTCCAGGTGGATCTATAAGGTAAATAAAGCAACATATTGAAGTTTCGATAAAAACAAGAAAAAAATTGTGTCCAAGGGGTTATCTCAGGTGGAAGGAATTGATTATGAGGAGACCTTTTCTCCAGTAGCAAGGTACTCTTCAATAAGATCAATTCTAGCACTTTCAATGTAGATGGGATGCAAGATACCTTAGATGAATGTGAATACATCTTTCCTCAATAGAGTGATTGAGGAAGAGGTGACATAGAGTAATAGGAAGGATTTGAGACCTTCGATAGATATTTGCATGTGTGATGACTCAAGAAAACGTTTTATGGATTGAAACAAGCACCTTGCACTTGGTACACCAGGATCGACAACTATTTCACTGGCTTGGGCTTCACCAAAAGTGAAGAAGATGCAAACCCCACATTGTTGTTGAAGGTAAATTATTGATTATAGTATTACATGTCAATGATTTAATTCTAACAGGTGATGAGAAGATCATAAAATATTGAAAAGAGGATTTTGAAAGATAATTAGAGATGAAATAAATTGGGTCCATGCATTATTTCCTTGGTTTGGAAATTTGACAAGGAGATGGGGAATTGTTTGTCTCTCAGAGAAATTATTCCAATGAGATACTGAAGAAGTTTCACATGGAGAGCAGAAAACCCATGGAGACTCCTCTAGTAGGGAATTGGAGGGAGGAATATGATACTTCAGTCGAAGTGGTAGAAGATATCATTTATAGGCATCTTTTGGGTTCACTTATATATTTGGTGAATATACAAATAAACATGTGTTTTGCAATTAAACAACTTAGTCAAGAAACGGTTAAGACAAGCAAACTCTATTGGAAGGTTGCTAAACATGTGTTGAGATACCTTAGAGGCACCACTTAGTTTGGTCTTTGGTATAGGTGGAAAGAAGGAGTGAAGTTGCAAGGCTTAACAGATGCATATTTGTGAGGGAGTCCATCATACGAGAAGAGAAAATCAAGTGGAATCTTCAGTATTGGTTCAACAACACTTTCTTGGTACAACAAGAAGCATAGATTAGTTACACTCAGTTAAGCAGAAGCATAGTACATGGTTGGTATTCAAGCAGCTTGTGAGGCTATCTAGATGAGGAAGATCCTTGTTGGGTTATTTGGTCAACAGATGGATCCTACATTGATTTAATGTGACAATCAGAGTTGTATCAAATTCTTTGTGAATCCCGTTTTTCGTGATCGATAAAATCATATCAACATTTGGTATCACCATCTCAGAGATTGTCTGTAAAGGTGAATCATGTTTCTAGAGTACATTCCTATGAAGGAACATGATGTAGATATCTTGACGAAGGAATTGAAAATAGGTAAATTCAAGTTCCATAGAGGTAGGATTGGGGTATCTAATAATCCCTTTCCTGCTAAGAGGGAGTGTTGAAAATGGCACCAAGAAATATTCTAATGTAATTTCCCTTTAAATAAATTAGAATAAAATTGTAATTCCACATCAAAAGACAACTTGAACGAGTTAAAAAATTTTAATTGACTTGGTTCAGTTAATTCAAGTTGAGGTCCTAACTTGAGTCATGTAGAGTGTCTCCTACTTTATAGGAGCCTAATTTGAGTTTATTTTGAGTTGTAATTAATTAATTCAGTAAATTTGAGTTAAATTCAGTTAAACTAGTTCCAACTATTGGAGGAACTAGTGGGAGGTCAAGTAGTGGGGCGCGTACTCTATGATCAACCAGATAACTCGTAAATCAGCCATAAATAACTCATGCATGTTTGATCTATGAGTTATCCAGTTGATATTTGATTTTAAGGGAAGTGTACTATCAATTGTATAATCATCCAAATTTTACAGGTGGTGCATGCAGTCAGAGGAAGCCTTGTGATGGATTGCACAATTATGGATGAGGAATTTCCATAATTAATAGGGACTAATTGCTACTTTAAGATCTCAAGGAAATAGGGACTTTGGAAATCATAAAATTGGTTAAGTATTGGCCAAGGCTTATCTAGGGAAGCAATGAAATAGATAGAGATAGTGCAGAGGTTGCTTGGGCTTGAGCAAAGCATTGTAATATTCTCATATTTTCTAACTAATGAAATATACAGACATCAGGGGTTTTTAGCTATGGCTTTTCCCAGGAAATCGTTGTGTAATGTGTTGATTGAATTCTTTCTCTTTTATGCTTCATGATTTCATGATCGATTAATTTTCTCCATTAATGCGAGTAAATGCGAGTTCTTATTTGGTTTTAAAAATGTTAGATCTGCTTTCCAGCAAACCATGTAATGGGATTTTCATGGCATTGAATGAATTGTGGAGGCATACATAGACGAACCTCCTACCCATTCCCAATGACAAGTTAACTATCCAACACATCTACCTACCATATTTAGGCATTGTTGTTGCTATAATATTCATTTGAATCCTCACAACTACATTTTATTCATTGTTTCTAGGGTATTAATATTATTCATCATATCCAAGTATGGGATCATGGTTAATCCTTTGAAGGTTGATTTGATTACCAATCTATCTCCTCCCAAAATTATCAGTCAACCTCAAAGTTTGGAAGGGATTGAAAACTTCTCATATTGTTTCATTTCTAAGTATGTGGTGGACTGGTTGCAGGTTCTAATGATAAGCTTTCAAAATTTGAAACAATTCCCCCTAAATCAGGAGTTAGTTCTGTAGAATTTTGATCTTTCTCAATATCAGTCATTCCATTCTTTCTCTTCTCTTATTCAATTACTACAATTTTACAAACTATATGGAATGCAACAATAACGAAACCAAACATAGCAAAAATCTCATTTTCTCTTTCTGAAAGATTTCAACCCATATTAAACCTCTTCTATGAAACTATCACATCCAAAATTGAGTTTAAAACACATGCAGTTAGTTATGCAAACACCATCGGATCACCGATATGGATACAAGGATCGTCACATCAAATAAATACTGAATGGTCAACTTAAATTATTAAATTGGATTTAAAAAATACGCATCCATTACAAAGGTTATATAACGCATAGTTTTTTATCCGATATATGTCGGATTTCCAACAGATTGAACAGTTACGATCTTGCAGATGTCAAAAATCTGCTTAATAATTCATCGGGTCCAGTTGAAAGGTTAAACCCCACACAAAGCAACGATGTGATAACCATTGGATCACAAATCAACGGTTATCGCTTCCCTCTCTGGTTTTCCTCACAAAAATTTTTATTCGAGTTCCATACACTTTCAAAACTTAGATTAAACACACATAATCACACAATTTAACACGCACAAAATCAATTTAAATAGAGCTCGATCAGAAATTATCAATTCAGAAATTTCGAAGGACAACTAGAATCCTACGTGATTTGACATTCACATGTAATTTCACAGAGATATAGAGGAAATTCAAAAATATGCAATTCAATTTTTCCACAGTCAAACTCCTCTTTCACAATGTCTAAACTTACATAAATAGTGTTCATACAATTATTCAAATCCGATTCTAAGGATCGAATTTGTCCAATTTTGGATAAAATCCCTTTGCACGATATTATCCCTAAAAATATCAACTAAAAACTAAATACATTGAACTAATTACAAAGAGTTTCAAATCCCTGAATACTAGTCAAATCCCTATCTACTCAAACTGTGAATTGCCAGCTAAAGGAACTCACTCCTTTGCTTGTAAACATTTTTGTATTTTTGAATAAAATTCGAAGTCTTTTATCTCGAAGCCTCATGCTCCTGCAGTCAACTCCTGAGGACAAAATTATTCATGGGCTCCTGTCCATGAGCTTCCCTACAGAACTTCCCAACTTTTTTAGCATGGTTTCTGACATCCAAGTAGCCTCTGCAATTCGTTGATCTGTCCACTTGACCAAATACTGAAAATATTCTCGTCCTCTTGTCTTCTTAGAAAATATTTTGTCTAAAATCTTCTTTGGCTACAATGTTTTTGTTGTGGGTAACTATTTCAACCAATCAATCTCTTATTTGCCTTCAGTTGTATCATATATGTCTCTGCCTTCATACATGTACAAATCAGCAACATTAAAAATTGGAGATATTCCAATGTTAGGGGGAAATTCAATTTCATATGCATTTGCAAAAAAAATTCTCAATATTCTGCATGGTCCAATTTTATTAAATTTTAACTTGTTATATGCCCTTTTTCGAAATATTTTCTTCCTCGGGTGTGCTAGAGCCAAATCTCCAACCTCAAAATTAACTTCTCTTTTCTTCATATCTGCTTTGCTCTTGTACTTGATGTTGCTGTCCTGTAACTGTTTTTTTACTTGGTCATGTATTGCTTGAATTTCTGAAGCAAAATATTCTCCTTTAACACTTCTCATTTCTGCTTTTCCCAAATTTATTATTTCATACACTCCTCTTGGGTGCATTCCATAAACTAAATGGAATGGAATTTGACCTGTACTCCTGTTAGGAGAGTCATTATAAGCATATTCAACCTATGCCAAAATATGATACCATTATTTAGGATGTTTACCTGCAAGGCTTCTCAAAAGATTACCCAAGCTTTTGTTCACCACCTCAGTTGGTCCATCAGTCTGAGGGTGATAAGCTGAGCTAAAACTTAGTTTAGTACCAAGATTTTTCCACAATACCCTCCAAAAATGACCAACAAATCTTGTGTCCCTGTCAGAGACAATGCTTTTAGGTAACCCATGCAACCTTACAATCTCTTTGAAAAACAAATTAGCAACATGAGTAGCATCATTGGTTTTATAACATGGAATAAAATGTGCCATTTTAGAAAATATGTCAACTACAACATAAATTGCATCATTCCCTCTCTATGTTTTAGGTAAACCCAAAACAAAATCCATACTTACCATATCCCAAGGTCTATCTGGAATAGGTAATGGAACATACAAACCTTTGTTTTGACTCCTTCCTTTTGCATACTGACAAACTTTACAATTTCACACATACTTCTCCACTTCAGATCTCATCTTTGGCCAAAAATAAAAATGACTCAGCTATTCATAATTCTTGTCTGCACCAAAACATCCACCAAGTCCACAACTATGTTTCTCTTTAATTAAATTTTCTCTCATAGAAAAATTTTGGTATGCACAGCTGATTTCTTCTAAATAATAAACCTTCTTGCAAGAAAAAGTATAGCCACTTACTTTTGTCCAACAAAATAGGATTATTTCATGCTTCAAATGCCTCTTTAAAATCCAAATATGTCATATACAATTCTTTAAGAAAATCAAAACCCAATACTTGAATTTGACTTTCTTGAACTAGAATTCTTTTTCTACTTAAGACATCTGCTACTTTGTTTGCTTGGCCATTTATATGTTTCAATACAAAGTTGAAACTTTGAATATATTCTACGCATTTTACATGTTTCTGATTTAGTTTTGGTTGTTGCATAATGTGCTGCAATGCATGATTTTCTAAATAAATCACAAACTCTTTAGACATCAAGTAATGTCTCCATTTTTTTAAAGACTGTACAACTTCATAAAATTCCTTGTCATAAGAAGAATATTTTCTTCTTGCGTCATTCATTTTTTCACTGAAATAAGCTATAGGTATATCTTCTTGACTTAACACAGCTCTAATAGCTTCCCCACTGGCTTCACATTTCACTTGAAAAGGTTTGTTAAAATCAGGAAAAACTAAGATGGGCTTTTGTGTTATCTTTTGTTTCAACAAATGAAAAAATTTCTCTTCTTCATCAGTCCATCTAAATGGTTGTTTGTCCTTATTTATAGTATCAACAATAGGAGCATTGATCTTACTAAAATTCCTTATGAATTTTCTATAAAAACTAGCAAGACCATGGAAGCTTCTTACCTCAAAAACACTCTTAGGTGAAGGCCATTCTATGATTTCCTTTATATTTTCTGGATCCATTTTCAATCCATCAGCAGAAACAACAAAGCCTAAATATATCAACTCTTCCTTCATGAATGAACACTTTTTTAAATTTACCAGCAACGTTTCCTGGTGCAACTTCGTTAAGACATAGTTCATATGTCTCATGTGTTCTTCTTTAGATTTGTTGTAAATTAATATATCATCCAGATATACTATTACAAATTTACCAATAAATTTTTTCAGTACTTCATTAATAAGCCTCATAAATGTACTAGGAGCATTTGACAATCCAAACGGAATTACCTTCCATTCATACAATCCTTCATTTGTTTTAAAGGTTGTTTTCCATTCATCTCTTTCCCTTATCCTAATTTTATGATAGCCACTATCTAAATCCAATTTTGTAAAATATCTTGCCCCACTTAAAAAATCCATCAAATCTTCCATTCTAGATAAAGGAAATCTAGACATGATTGTTATTTTGTTGATTTCTCTTGAGTCAGTGAACATTCTCTAGCCTCCATCTTTCTTTGGACTCAACACTGTTGGTACTACACAAGGACTCAAACTTTCTCTGATCATTCCTTTATCTAACAGTTCCTGCACCTGCTTCCTAATTTCTTCATTTTCTGTGGGAGTCATCCTATATGCTGCTTTATTTGGCAAATTTTCTCCTAGAATCAAATATATATGATGGATGATATTTCTAATAGGTGGTAATTCATCAGGTAAATAATCTACAATGATATCACAATAATTTTCCAGCATCTATTGAATTTCAATTGGTAAATCAGAAATTTTAGTGGCAGTAATTACTGCCTTAGGTTTGCAAATTAATGCAAAGTTTACCTCATCATCTTCAATCTGCTGTAGGTATTCTTTTCCACTCACTAATATAGCTTTCGGATCAGGTTTTCTTGATGCATCTTCTTCTTTTATAGGCAACAATGTGTGATTGACACCATCTTTAAAAAACTTGTATGTGTTATTTTTCCCATCATGCATAGCTCCTATGTCATACTAGCAAGGTCTACCCAAAAATATGTGACATACGTCCATAGGAATCACATCACACATTATTTTGTCTTTGTAGCTACCCAACTGGAATTCCACTTCACATCGTTCATTCACTAACAGCTGATGTCCTTTCTGAAGCCATGACACCTTGTAGGGTGTTGGATGTTTCTTTGTCTTCAATTTCAATTTCACCACCACTTCTGTAGAGACCAAATTGTCAGTGCTACAACTATCAATTACCAATTGACATCATTTTCCATGAAATTTGCACACACTTCGAAACAAATTCTTTCTCTGTGTTGGTTCAACAACTTCCTTTATTGGTTTTAATAGAACTTTGTTCAATACCAAAGATTCTCCTTTCTCTGGTATATTCTCTGCTTTTGGCACCTTTTCTACTTCCTCTTGATTCTGAGCAACAATTGCATTTATTTGATTTGTCGCCACATTCTCTGGACATTCATAAGCTCTGTGTCCTAGGTTATTATATCTATAACGTCTGATTTCTCTTCCTCTACCTCTGCCTCCTCTTCCTTTGGAAAAAATCCTTCTGCCACTTGCATCACCTTTTGTGGGTGTATGCTAACTTGAGCTGCTACTAGCTCCTTCTATAGGTGTTGTAGATCTTCCTCTACCACCTTGACTTCCTCTTCCTCGGAAAGTACCTCTACCTCTGGCAGATTGTTTCCTCGTGAGTTTTTCTTTAGCCTTCAAGGTCATCTGATAAGCCTCTTCTACTATTTTAGGAGACAACATAATTATCTCATCTTGGATATCCATTCTGAGACCATTCATATATCTTGCAATCTTCTCTGTTGTATATCTTAAATTTGTCTTGCTCTTATGCTTACTTTGTAAAATTCCTCCATATATTCTTTTACTGTCATTAACCTCTGTCTAATATTTTGCATCTGTCTAAATAATAAAAATTGATAATCACTTGGAAAAAACTTACCTCTCAACTTTGCCACCATACTGTTCCAATTCTTTATTGGTTGCTTACCAAGTCTCCTTCTTTCTACCTGCACTCCATCCCACCAAAGTGTTGCATGTCCTTTCAATTTTGTGATAGAAAATTTCACTCTTTTTCCTTCTTCCATTTCTTCATAATCAAATAACTTTTCCATGTCATTAACCCAATCTATCAATTCTTCTGGGTTTAAGCCTCCTGTAAAAACTGAAACTTCAAGTCTGGGTTTAGATGTGGATCCCAACACTGATTTAAAAATTCTCATTTCAGGAGTAAATTCTGTAGGTTCCCCTTCTTCTGCAGATTCAACTTTAGGCACACTGACATCTCCAACATCTGCATCTCTTTGGTTTCCCATTTCCACTGCTTCTAATCTAGCTTGTATCCGTTGCATATCTTCCAACACTTTAGCATTTGCAACTAGTCTTCCTCTTCTTCGACCAGCACCACCTCCTCTTCCAACTCTATATGCCATGTTGGATTTATTTTCCTGATCTTTGAGATCTTGCTTAGTGTCTAAAGGCTACTCTGGTACCACTAATGGTGGACTGGTTGCATGTTCTAATGATAAGCTTTCAAACTTTGAAACAATTCCCCCCAAATCAGGAGTTAATTCTGTAGAATTCTGATATTTCTCAATATCATTCATTTCATTCTTTCTCTTCTCTTATTCAATTACTATGATTTTGAAAACTATATGGAATGCAGCAATAACGAAACCAAACATAGCAAAAATCACATTTTCTCTTACTGACGGATTTCAACCCATATTAAACCTCTTCTATGAAACTATCGCATCCAAGCACAACACTCTTTTGGTGCCTTGAAAAAGGCCTTGGTTTTATCCCTACTATTAATCCCTCCTAGATATAGCTCATATTATATCCTCTATCTTACAACATTTGACTTAGCAATTGGAATATTCTTTTTTCACAAAGATTAATGGAAACAACAGAATGTTCTCTATTACCTCAACAAAGTATTGGTGAGTGTGGAGATTCAATATCTTTACATTGAAAATTTGAATTTAAATCCATCATTATTGCTTAACAATTATGACATTACATCATCTTGTGTAATATCAGCATGGTCATAAACTCCAACCCAATGAAACATTTCTAAGTTGGAAGGTTGTTGTGGGAAATTTCTCAAATTCGAGATTGATCTTGCAATAATTTGGTTTGAAGTTCATAGGCATGAATTAAAATAAATACTTGGTTTACATAGAGATGTTATTTTACATTCAGTGGGTCAGTGGCAAAAAAAAAACTATGATTTTTTTTCCCAGTAGATTCCTTATTTCTCATTAGCTCGATTGATCCATGGTATGAAGAAATATTGCTCTATCTCTTAATTCAATGATTTTGGCATGAGTTCTCATGTGATGTTTATTGGTGCATACACCACCAACCAAACAATATCTTATACTTAAAGATAATATTTATCACTATGAGGTTGATTTGACATTGATTCAATGTCTAATTGATGAAGAAGTTAAACATGTTTTGAATGATTTCAATGTCGTATTTTGTGGTAGTAAAATTTCAAGGTAAGCCATTGCTTAGAAAATCCTACGTTTTGGGTACTTTTTGAATTCAATATTCAATATTGTTTGAATGCATTCCAGAAGTGTCACTCATGTTATATATTTACCCATAAAATGTGTGTTCATCATTCTCCCTCTCATCTTGTGGTTATTATTAGACCCTTCGCTAAATGAGGTATTGATTTCATGCAATGTAAACCGACCTTAGAAAATGATCATAACTACATCATTGTGGCCATCAATTACTTCACCAAATGGTTTGACGTTATGTCTACCTTCTTTAAATACAACACCACCATTACAATTTTCATCTTTAGAAAAAACATTAGTAGGTTTGGTGTTCCCAAGAAAATTGTGACAAAATATGGGTGTCAATTTTGTGATAAAATGATGACTGAATTAGCATCCAAGTTTGGGTTTCATCATGAAATATCCAATCCCTACTATTGTTAGGCTAACACTTAATTCGAGGCCATCAAATGACTCTTGAAGACCATGATGCAATGTATAGTGGGGAACCACAAGTGTAATTGGCATTTAATGTTTTTTTCATTACTTTGGGATTATTACACCTCAGCAAAAACATCCACAAAATTTACACCTTTCCAAATTGTATACGCCATGGAGGTGATATTGTTGGTTGAGTGTGACATCCCATCAGTAAAACTAATAGTTAAACTCATCCCTAATACTTTTTTTTAGGAATAATGCCTCATTTACTTAGCCCAGATAGATTAACAATGTTGTGATGCTTAGTTAGCCAATGAGGCCCATAAGAGAAGAGTCAAAATGTCATATGACAAATCTATTTGACCTCATGTGTTTTTTGAAAGTGACTTGGTCCTAGTCTACAATCAAGATCATGATAAATTAGGTGCATAAAAGTTAAATAAATAATGTAAATGAAATAAATATTCATCTAAAAAATGGAAACACAATGCAATCAAGAAAAATCCTTAAAACTTAAAGAGATATATAATAGAATAATTACATTTTATTATTCTAATAAATTGCTTATACAAAATTTTACTTTACAAGAATATCCATGTTCACAAAGTCGAACTTAATCACTCAAAATTACTTATAATTAATTCAACACATTTTTATTTAGATACATCGTATATTAATTAACCTAGAGAAATGCGTTACAGATTTATGGAAAAATTTCCCTTATGGAAAGGTAGAAATGCACATGTATGTAAGACATCACAAAATAATTATTTTTATATGATTTCCATGGACTTATAAATTAAATATTTTAATCTCCATTTTGAACATTTTAATATTTTAAATTAATTAGCCCATGAGATAAAGTGGTCAATGACAAAATATTTGTTAAGATAATTTATCGCAAAATAACCTCTAGTTTGAAACTTTATAATCACAAAATTAAAGTCATGTTGATAGCTTAATTGGCTCTAAATTTTGGTTTGTCAAATCACATGTTAGTCACACCACAGACAAACTAACAAAAAAATATATATTCAAATTAACACACCAACATAACTTTCATGTAAAACTAAGCGCACATAAACAACATGAGTAACGATGACTCTTAAATAGTGCTCTGAATTTTCTAATATTATTAAAATCTAACTTAATAGAGTGTAAATACACATACTTCATCATAAAACATCACAATGTGTAACATATTTCCTTTATTTTATTTATATCATAATTAATATAGGAGAATATAAAGCCATTTGAGATAATATCATTAATAATATACAAATGTATAGATCTATTTAAATCATGGATCTAACATGAGCTGAGAGGGATTAATTTTTTTGTATTGCAAATTTTTTTAGAGTGCAAAAAACCAATGTGTAATTTTTATTGTTTAAATTGCATTTTTGAATGTTATAGAGATTATATAACATGTGTATTGAATCATTTTATATTATTTCAAATTAAAATATTTTATTCATAATTCACCTTGGATATTTTATTCTATATGACATTAAAATATTTTATTTTAACATATTTTTTTTACATATAAATATATATAAAGTTGATATGACATATTAAAATATTTTTGAAAAGTATAAGGTTTAAACATCTTAATTAAATTTTTTTTTACTTTTAATTATTTTACATAATATTAGGTCATATGGATTTAAAATATATAGCATACATTTTTTTCATTTTTTATTATAGCCTACATTTCTTTTCTATTTAAAGAATATTTTATTTTTATTTTAAGAGAGATGGACATACTTACACATTGCTTTCACACTGGGTTGTAGAACAAGTGTATTTAAAAAAAAAAAGATAATTTCATATTTACATCTTAATTAATCCATTTTAGTGCTTGGTAAATATGTGATTAGTATAGATCTATAGAGGTAATTTTCATTGTTTAAATTGTATATTTTGATATTTTATCACTATTAACATTTTATTATAAAAACTGAATGACTTACACATTTTCCTTTTATTAAGAAGCAAATAATATACTTTACCTTTAATTACTTTTTCCTTTCTAGCTAAGATTAACATTAAAACACACACACATATATAAACACACACTTATATATTGAGATGCTTATAAGAAAAAGAATTATTTTTTATTATTTTTTCTTTTTAAAGTTATATAAAATTATATTATTTAAGAGACATTGAAATATTGTATTTATTACTTGAAGAGTGAAAGTGAAATATAAAAAAATCAGTTAATTGTTATGTGAATAGATTTTTTATTTTTTATTTATATTGCTATTTAATCTATGTATTTTTTGTCAACATGAACGAAAATTATTTTTTATTATTTTTTTGAGGACATGACATATTTACCCATGTTCCTCATACTGTAGAATAAGCCTCTAGGCTCAATTAAAGTTATTATATATGAACATGGTATTATCTTAATTTGTTTTTTACCAAAATTTCCTATCACTTATCTATAGTTTAGCATTATAAATTCAATTTTTGTTATCTTTTATTAGTATCCAAATTGATTTATTTGAAATTGATTAGTTGAAGTCTTATTATGAGCTCTTAAGTAACATTAATTTTTGTTAGTTATTATTTTGTTTTTTAGTTTTATTTCTTTTTATTTAACTTTTTTATTTTGATTTTTTTCATTTTTCTATTATTTCCATTTTCATGAATTATATTTTTTTCTCCATATTTTCAATTTAAGATGACTTATTATTATAAATTAAAAATACAATACAATAATGTATTAGTTGTTTTATTTTTGTGATAAAATCTTTATCTTTATTATTTTTTAATTTAATTAAACAAGTTAAATGTGACAGCAACATTAAAGATAACTAGTTGTTAACTAGTTAAAAGACAATTTTAATTATTTATTTCAAGAAAAAGACTGGAATTATTACTATTTTGCTGAAAGGTTATTTTCCTTAGTAATTAATAATAAATAATAAATCAGTTATGGAATTAGCTTCATAAAAATTAAAAGCTTATGGTAAATGTTTTCCAAGAACTGGAAAGTGGTTGGGGACAGTTGGAAACAGTTACCCACTCCTCTAGGGATAAGAGACTGATTCCAGTGAGGGGTAGGGATTTTGTTCTAGGAGTAAGGAAGAGTGTGTATTTTCCAGAGCTGGTAGAGACTAGTGGAAAACACTCAGTCATCCTGAAAATTATTTCTGGTACTGACTAGACTGGGCGTCCTGAGGTCACAACAGAAATATCCACTGTTAACCCGTACCATCCAGGATTGAACCTTAGGGCAAGAAGAGGATGTAATCGCCTCACTTGATGGTTGGGAGGACAACAGCTATAAACTGTGTAATTCATATAAGTAAAATGTGTAACTTTTTATGATTTAAGTATTGTGATACTTTCAATTTTACAGGAATGAAGTGAACACCCTATGGACTCATGTAGAAGAGGAATGAAGTAAACTATCTGTTTTCTTTTATTTCATTTTTTTTATAAGTTTTTCCAGAATCTGAATAGTTACTGTGAAAATAGTAGTAAGCTGAGAAAGAAACATAGATTTAACTGTGTATTATAGTTCAAGTATTATTTTCATATATATTAAACATGATTAATTATAAATCAAAGTGAAGCTCATAAAATAGAGAATAGCTATTGACTGAACTAAAATATTGTGAAAAGAAGAAAGACACATTTACATAGAACAGTAAGAAGTAAGATTTTTCTCTTATGTCAAAAAGAAACAGAGAGGACTGTTAGTCAAGGGCTTGAGGTGAAACCCAGCCCGAGACAAATCGTCCCTCAAATCATAATTATACACAGATGATAGTACAGGTGGTCCGGTCACCAAACAGAAAATGCATGCAGTCATAAAGTGTAGAATGCGGATAAATATTATCAAGAATTGTAACTGCTATATATAGGAGTATATAATTATTGATTAAATACACATGTATTAAGAGGATAAACTCAGAAATATGTAGCAATTGCACCAAGTAATAAGTAATGAAAAGAAGAATGTCGAGAACCTCAAACAGGAAACAAGAATTATGCAATGAATACTTATAACCTAGGAAGCCTGAGACTTCTAGTTATAATTACAATTGCCTTGCTATTTAAGAGTAATGTATTATAACCTAGTAGAAAAGACAAATCCAATGATGATTTACTAATATATATATATATATATATATATATATATATATATATATATATATATATATATAGATATGTATAGCTAACATTTGATCTTAAGCAAAAGAGTAAGGAAACTAATTAACTATTTCTTTTCTTTTGTAAAGAACACAGAAAGGAGAAATAAGCAACATTGTGACAAAATTTTGTCATTCAAATCAAAACCCAAGAACCGGGAAGGAAAATATATGAAGAACTTGATTCGGATAGATTCTAAATATTAGGCATGAATATATCCCAAGACAAACCGTAAGCGGAATGGTTCTTGGCACAAATATAATAGAACAAAACAACAGAGCAATGTTGTATATATAATTATAATTTGTATTTCAAGTCAAATAGAGAATAGAAATATATTTAAAACCTCAGAAAGCTAGGATTTAGGAGAATCTGAAGTCTATAAGAGTCTGAGATTCATAGCTCTACTATAGAATTGAAATTTCAAAAAAAAATTACCGGACATATAATACCCCTTAATTAATTAAACAGGATTGTTCAGCATTAAGCCGCAGTAGTTTAAAAACTGAAGACCTATTACATCTGGAGAAGAAATCATCTGTGAAGGAAGATCATAACCAAGCTTAACATATTTGAGGCAAGACCTCTTATGAAGTTTTGGAAGGTAACAAGCAGTTTGAGTAACTAGAGTACCTAGTGAAAGAAGCAAGTATTTGTTCAATTAAGTGCGGCAATAGCAGGAATTACTTCGCACTCAAAAAGCGGCTTAGAATATTCCAGGAGATCATACCTACATTAAAGGGAAGAAGTGTTCAAGCTATGCTCCAAAGGAAAACTTTAAACAAATAAATATTCGAACAGATTTCATTAAAACTCAGATTAAACATTTACCCAAAATATTTTATGCCGTTCAAAGAGGAAGCCCATTGTAACCTGTAGAATTCCAACCTGAACAACTCGAAAATGAAGGGAAAACAAGTTCAATCTAAGAGACATGGACAATATTTATATAAGAAAGAATGAACTGGAGCATTGCCTATGGAGGGAGAAGCTTACCACTTTTCAAGCTTGGTGAATCAATTCATGAAGAAAGCCAGAGAGAACCCTCCATCAACACACAATAATAACTCTGAGACAATGTCAAGAGAAAATAACTAGAGTAGAAGAACCTCCGAATAGAACAATCATAAAAATGGATTTGCATAAGAGGAAGTAACACAAAGCACTTCAACTCCAATAATTGGGGCTACAGAAGGAGGACGGGTTTTTTACCCATCTGAGATCTCCCACCGAAATAAAAACCACCGTCGATTTGGAAAATAATCGAACGAAAATCTACGTGATAGGTGGGGTAAGTGATCCTGAGACTAATTCTGGGAGATCCTCCATAGCTCTAATGCCATAAAGGCGCAGTACCAAACCCCAGTTTCTGTCAGTTGTTATGCTGAGGTATTTAATGTGACGTGATGCAGTGCAAACCCCCAAAACATTTGACAGCAGATCATATAATTTGAATACATAGCGGAATAGTTATAATTGTAATGTTTAAATAATGCAAGGTGTTAATAACCCAAATATTCTCTCATATTTATGCAGACAAGGCATTAAAAAAATACTGAGCTAAGATGTTAATAATGGTAATCTATAATTTTTGGTAATTTAGTATGTAAGCTTGTAATTTTTTTTTTTAGATGTGTATGCCACCAGTCGTATCTGAGCATCATTCTTACGTTGGGACCTTAAGGGTCAACTAACAATTAATGTTGTGTGTAAAATGATGCATAGAGTTTAGAAGCATAACAGGAACATCATGAGAAGGGGAACAACACAAAAACCACCCCAAGATACCAGGGAACCCCAAACATAACCAGTTGTGAACCCTGAGATGTGGGTTCAGCTGAGTGTTGATCAGCACCAGCAAACTAGTAGACTACTGGAGGAACAACAGCATCAAACCAGTTTGTTGTTGAACATAGTATAGCAGCTGCAGGAAGAAATGGTTCGAGTTCGGAGGGATGATGAACAATTAATGCAAGATCAAGAGAAGATACTAAAAAAATTTTCAGATAAACAAAATCAAGGAATGGAACATCCCAGTTATGATAGGGACATGCAATACGGTGATGAACGACAAACAAGGGAGCATAATAATAACAAAGTGAAAAGAAGCCCTTCTCAGCGAAGTAATAAAAACAAAAACTACAATGAGGTAGAATCTGGCAATGTGTTAGATCAGCAAGAGGTTAAGAAGAAAAAAGTAGAGCTTGAGGGAAAATTTCGAAAAATAAAACCACCAACATTTGATGGTTAAGCTAAGGAAGTAGCAGAAGAATGGTTGATAAATATGAACAAGTAATTTCAGGTGTACGAGTATAGTAGCAATCGGAAGGCCAGATTTTCCATATAATAGATAAGGGAGAAAGCCACTCTGTGGTGGGAAGAAGTGAAGAATGTTCGCAGCATTGAGGAACAGGATGTCAATTGGGAATCGTTCCAACAATAATTTAAAGACAAGTATTTGATAGAACATTTCTATGATGAGAAAGCTAAAGAATTTCGTGACTTGAGGTTGGGACAGATGATGATGGATGAATATATCACCAAGTTCACCTCTTTGTTGTGATATGTTCCATATCTTCGAGAAGAAAAAGCTAAGGTGCAGAGATTCCTGAGCAACCTGCCAACACATATGAAAGAGAAAATCGAATTTGTAAATCCCAGAACCATGGACGAAGCCATTTGTAAAGCACGAATGTGCTATCAGCAATCCAAGGCTAAAGGGGAGGTTGGAAAAATTTGGTAGCTGAAGAAAGGATAGAAAAGTAACTCAAATTTCAAAGGTGCCAAAAGCAGTAACTTTAAGAATTATGCATATAATTATGTCAGCAAATAGTTTGGCATAAATCACCAGAGAACCAGATGGCCAAGAGAAGAAAATCCTACAGAAGAATCCAGAAAGCCTGAGAAAGGACATGTGACCAAGCCACCTCTACAATGTTGGGGGTGTGGTGAGGCACACTACTACAAAAACTATCCACAGCAAGCAAGAAATGACATAGTTGCAAACTTACAGGAAGCATCTATAGTAGGCGATGTGGCGTGAAACATTCCTCGTATCAACACGTCGTTGGAGGATCGACATGCAGATTATCAACCCACAATGATTGAGCTGGAAGGTAAATTATTGTCTCAATATATTTCTATTTTGGTAGACCCGGGTGCGAGTCTAAGTTATATTAGTCCCAAAATAGTGGAAATGTGTAAATTGAAAGAGCAAAAAATTAAAAACTCATGGCTAGTACAACTATCCACTGGAGAAAAACGAAAGGTAATTGCCAAAATTCCAAACTGTACTTTGGAAAATTCAGAACAGCAGCTACAAGTAGACCTGAACATACTACCATTAGGGTCCTACGATGTTTTTTTGGGCATGGACTGTCTAGAAAAACATTGGACCTTAGTAGACTGCAAGGAAAAGATTATTTATTATCAAATGCAGGATGGAACACACAATGAGATTTAGGGATTCAAGAAGCCATTACAGCCACGTCCAATTACCGCATCCTAAATGAATAATTTTATAAGGAAGGGATGCCAGATATACGCTATTCAAGTGGGATATGATGACTCCAAGGAAAAGTCACCTATGATGGAAAATATACCTATGGTGCAAGATTTCATGGATGTTTTTCTAGAAAATATTCCTGGATTACCACCAAGGTGAGATATTGATTTTACTATTGAATTGATGCCATGACCATCACCTATGTCAAGGATCCTTACAAAATGAGCGTTCCAGAATTAACTGAATTGAAAATGTAGTTATAGAAACTACTGGAAAAAGGTTACATTCGTCCAAGTGTGTCCCCTTAGGGAGCACCAGTGTTGGTCGTGAAGAAGAAGGACGGAACCATGTGAATGCGCATGGATTATAAACAACTTAACAAGTTAACGATTAAGAATAAGTATCCGTTACCAAGGATTGATGATCTGTGTGATCAGGTGAAGGGGGCCACAATGTTTTCCAAGATAGATTTAAGATCTGGATATCATCAGATTCGAATCAAGGATGAAGACATTTACAAGACATCATTTCTTACCACGTACAGGCATTATGAATTTTTTGTGTTACCCTTCGGGTTAAACAAATGCACCATCAACCTTTATGAGGTTAATGCATAGAATATTTCATCCTTTCCTGGATAATTTTTTACTCATATTTATAGATGAAATTTTAATCTATTCTAAAAAGTAGGAAGAACATAAAGATCATTTGAGGATTGTGCTGGAAATGCTAAGAAAACATCATCTGTACGCTAAGTTCAGCAAATATGATTTCTTTAAAACAAAAATACAGTACCTAGGCCATGTCATTTCAACAGAAGGGATTTTTTTTGACCCAGAGAATATTAGGACAATTAGGGAATGGCGAGTACCCCAGAATGTGGTAGATATTCGATATTTTATGGGGTTAGCTAAGTACTATCAAGGATTTATTGACGGATTTTCGAGAATCTCTTTTCCCATTACTTCATTGCAGAGGAAAGGTAAACTCTTTAAGTGGACTATTGAATGTCAAAACAGTTTTGAAAAGCTGAAACAACTTTTGACCACTACACCTATGTTAAGGGTAGTTGATCCCAACAAAGAATTTGAAGTGTGTACAGACGCAAGTAAATAAGGTGTTGGGGAAATTCTATCCTAGGAAGGAAAAGTAGTGGCCTATGAGTTTATAAAGTTAAAGGATCACAAACAAAGGTACTCATCCTATGATCTGGAATTAACAACAGTATTACATGTGCTCCAGGTATGGAGACACTACTTGCTGGGTAAAAATTTTGTGTTAAAAATAGGCCATAGAAGCTTGACTAGTTACTTCAAGCAAGCTGGTATGAACTCTATACAGGAAAGATGGAATTCCTTTCTAAGTGAGTTTGACATGGAAATATAGCATGAAATAGGTAAGGAGAACCAGGTGGCTAATGCTTTAAGTAGAAAACTGCATTGTGTTTATGAACTTTACTACAATCAGCTTGAAATTAAATTCCTAGATCAAGTAAAAGAAGAAGCACAAAAGGATCCAGAATATCAATTCCTATGGCAGCAAATGGAAGAAACCAGTAAGCAAGGAAATACTTCTGAGTATGGTTTAAATGATGATCAGATGCTAACTTTAAGAGGTAAGGTGTATGTACCAAACCGTATGAACTTAAAGGAGTTGATAATGAATGAGTACCATCGTAGCAATTATGAGGGTCACCCAGGATACCAGAAAATGTTGATTGTAATAAGAAAGGTATATTTATGGCCTGGTATGCATAAAAAAATTGCTGAGTATTTAAGTAAATGTTTGGAGTGTCAGCAAGTGAAGGTGGAGCATCAACATCCTGCAGGATTTTTGCAGCCCATACTGGTACCTGAATGGAAGTGGGAAGTTATATACCTAGACTGCATTACAGGTTTACCGCGAATAAAAAAGAAAAATGATTCCATCATGGTGGTAGTGGAAAGATTGAGTAAATCTGCACATTTTATACCTGTACAATCCACTTACAAGACTGTATAGATAACAGACATATTCATGAGGGAAATTTTCAGACTGCATGGTATCCTGAAGACAGTAATCTCGGACATAGATGTTAAGTTTACCTCAGCATTTTGGAAAACTCTGTTTACAGGTTTGAGGACCCAAATAAACTTTAGTACAGCTTATCATCCCCAGACCCACGGTCAAATAGAGCGAGTAAGCCAAGTATTGGAAAACATGTTGCGCATGTATGTGATGCAACAACCAACCAAATGGGAGGACTATTTTCATCCTGTTGAATTTGCTTATAACAATGGTTACCAGGAGTCTCTGAAGATCAGTCCTTTCGAGGCCTTGTATGGGAGGCAGTGTCGCACACCCATAAATTGGAGTAGCCCTGAGACAAAGTTAATGTTGGGACCCAAAATTCTTGCTGAAATGGAATCAGAAATAAATAAAATAAGACAAAATCTAAAGGTTGCACAAGATAGGCAGAAGATCTATGCAGATAAAAAGAGGTCTTATCGGGAATTCGAAGTGGGGGACTATGAGTATGTTAGCATCAAACCCAAGAGGAGTACCTTGCAGTGGACATGTTGAGATTCAACAAGATGATGAGCTTAGTGAAAAGAGTCGCCTTGAATAAGTGGGCCCACAGGCTATTTTTGGCGCAAGTCTATTTTTAGACATGGTGATCATATTTCAGAAGTTGTAGGATGCTATTTATGGATGGTTGGTCAAGTTGGAAAAATAGATGAAAATCTATTTTTAGAATATTAGGCGAAGTCTATTTATAGATCATCGATATAAAAATAGAAATGTTGATTATTATTAGCTCTTAATAATAATCCGACAATAAATAGAAACTTATTCTCTTGGAGCACTTAGTTTTAGTGCACAGATTTAGCAAATCAGTGGGCTGAAGAAATTACGCAATTCCTAGGGTTTACTGGTGGTTCATGCATGGAGGACTTAGTTATAACTGAAGTGGAAAAGTTATGATAGAGTTGGAAGAGTAGTTCATGGAGTTGTTATTCAATTTAACTCAATTATTGGAGTTAAACTCAGTTGAGTCTAACTGAATGATACACTAGTGAGAGTGGAGTGAATTAATTAGTTAATTAATTCACAAATAATAACTCATTAATCAACTGAAAAAATACAACAATTAACTACAGTGCATGTCAGATCCATTGGAGACCTAGTGGAGAGATACGTGAAAGGGCAAGATGGACTATCTGTTGTGACTATAGTGATGCATTGATTGCACCACACACACATTGGAGTTTCCAATGAGGATTGCGCAGTTAAGGCAAGGGTAATTCGAATTCATTCAGAGCTATTTTTCAGCACGGATTGAGCAGTGGAGGCAGGCTAGCAGGTGGCAAGAAATCGGTGCATGGATTTGCATATTTCTTCTCATTAGTGTGTGACGATTGTATTGTACTGAGAGCTTGATGTACTGAGATTTGTATGAGATTGTTACATGATCTCCATGATACATAATATATGGGTTTTCAACTTCAAGCTTTCCCATTAAACAACTGTGTTATGTGCGATTATTTTTATTGCTTCATGTGTTTGCAATTGAATGTTTAATTTCCACAAAAAATTAACAGTGGAAGGATTCTGTATTTAGCAAGAAGATAAATATTGTTAGATCAGGAGAATATGGATATATGCATGCATCTTGTATATTATTTCTACAGGACCTCTTGTGCCAAGTTGGCTCCCAGGTTCTGTGGACCTTTCCAAATTTTGGAAAGAGTAGGACTTGCGGCCTATTGGCTGGCTTTACCCAGTCACATACGAGTACACAATGTGTTTCATGTGTCCCTGTTGGAGCGTTATGTGCATGATTCAAAGCACGTAATACATTGGAAAAATATACAGGTAGGATAGAATTAAAAAAATCCTAACTTGAGATATGATCTATTTATGATAATTTGACATGGAACTTTTCTGTTCGCAGGTAGAGCTGGACGATGAGTTTCTGGTAGAGCCACAACACATACTTGACCGGAGGGAAATCATGCTTCGGAAGCGAGTCATCACCGAGGTTAAAGTGCAGTGGAAGAACTTCGGCCTAGATGAGGCTACTTGTGAGGATGAATATTTTGTGTGTGAGGCTTACCCATAACTCTTTTCAGAGCTAGAGTGAAACACTGAGGATGGTGTTACTTCCAGGGGGGGATTTTTGACATCAGCATTAAGGATAACTAGTTTTTAACTAGTTAAAAGACAATTTTAATTATTTATTTCAAGAAAAAGATTGGAATTATTATTATTTTGCTAAAAGGTTATTTTCCTTAGTAGCTAATAATGAATAATAAACCAGTTATGGAATTAGCTTCATAAAAAGTAAAAGCTGATGGTAAATTTTTTCCAAGTACTGGAAAGTGGTTGGGGACAGTTGGAAACAGTTACCTACTCCTCTGGGGACAAGAGACTGATTCCAGTGAGGGGTAGGGGTTCTATTTTGGGAGTAAGGAAGAGTGTGGATTTTCTAGAGCTAGTAGAGACCAGTGGAAAACACTTAGCCATCCTGAAAATATTTCTGGTACTGACTGGACTGGGTGTCCTGAGGTCACAACAGAAATATCCATTGTTAACCTGTACCATCCAGGATTGGAGCTCGGGGGAAAGAAGAGTACATAATCGCCTCTCTTGATGTTTGGGAGGACCATAGCTATAAATTGTGTAATTCAGATAAGTAAAATGTGTAACTTTCTATAATTTAAGTACTGTGATACTTTCAATTTTACATGGGCACAAATATTTAATTATTTTTATAACAGAGTCAGTGAACACCCTATGGACTCGTGTAGAAGATGAATGAAGTAAACTTTATGTTTTGTTTTATTTCATTTTTTTATAAGTTTTTCCAGAACCTGAATAGTTACTGTGAAAATAGTAATAAGCTGAGAAAGAAACGTAGATTTAACTATGTATTACAGTTCAAGTATTATTTTCATATATATTAAACAGGATTAATTATAAATCACAGTGAAGCTCAGAAAAAAGAGAATAGCTATTGACAGAACTAAAATATTGTGAAAAGAAGAAAGACACATTTACATAGAATAGTAACAAGTAAGATTTTTCTCTCATGTCCAAAAAGAAACAGAGAGGACTGTCAGTCAAGGGCTCAGGGTGAAACCCAGCCCGAGACAAATCATCCCTCAAATCCTAATTATACATGGATGATAGCACAGGTGGTCCGGTCACCAAACAGAAAATGCATGTAGTCATAAAGGGTAGAATGCGGATAAATATTATCAAGAACTGTAACTGCTATATATATGAGTATAGCATTATTGAGTAAATACACATGTATTAAGAGGATAAATTTAGAACTACGTAGCAATTGCACCGAGTAATACAGTAATAGAAAGGAGAATGCCGAGAACCTCAAACAGGAAATAAGAATTATGTAATGAATACTTATAACCTAGGAAGCATGATACTTCTAGCTATAATTACGACTATGTTGCTATTTAAGAGTAATGTATTATAACCTGGAAGAAAGGACAAATCCAGTGATTATTTACTGATATATACATATATAGCTAACATTTGATCTTAAGCGAAAGAGTAAGGAAACTAATTAACTATTTATTTTTTTTGTAGAGAACGCAAAAAGGAGAAATAAGTAACACTGTGACAAAATTTTGTCATTCAAATCAAAACCCAAGAACCAAGAAGGAAAATATTTGAAGAACTTGATTTCGACAAATTCTAAATATTAGGCATGAATATATCCCAAGGAAAACTGTAAGCAGAATGGTTCTTGGCACAAATATAATAGAACAGAACAATAGAGAAATGTTGTATATATAATTATAATTTGTATTTGAAGTCAAATAGAGAAGAGAAATACAGTTAAAACCTCAGAAAGCTAAGATTTAGGGGAATTCGAAGTCTGTTAGAGTTCGAGAGTCACAGCTCTGCTATAGCATTGAAATTTCAAAAACAAATTACCAGACATGTAATAGCCCTTAATTAATTAAACAAGATGTTTCGGTATTAAGCCACAGTAGTTTAAAAAATGAAGACCTATTACATCTGGAGAAGAAATCCTCTATGAAGAAATATCATAACCAAGCTTAACATATTTGAGGCAAAACCTCTTATGAAGTTTCAGAAGGTAACAAGAAGTTCGAGTAACCAAAGTACCAGGTGAAAGAAGCAAGTATTTGTTCGATTAAGCCTAGCAATGGCAGGAAATCCTTTGCACTCAAAAAGTGGCTTAGCATATTCCAGGAGAGCGTACCTGCGTTAAAGGGAAGAGGCATTCAAGATATGTTCCAAAGGAAAACTTTAAACAAATAAATATACGAACAGATTTTATTAAAAATCAGATTAAACATTTACCCAAAATCTTTTATACCCGTCAAATAGGAAGCCAACTATAACCTATAGACTTCCAACCTGAACAACTCAAAAATGAAGGGAAAACAAGTTCAATCTAAGAGCCATGGACTATATTTATATAATAAAGAAAGAACTGGAGTGTTACCTATGGAGGGAGCAGCTTACCACTTCGCAAGCTCGGTGTATCAATTCATGAAGAAAGCCGGAGAGAACCCTCCATCAACACGCAGTAATAACTATGAGACAGCGTCAAGAAAAAATAATCAAAGTAGCAGAAACTCTGGATAGAACAGTCAGAAAAATGGATCTACGTAAGAGGAAGTAACACAGAACACTTCATCTCCGAAAATTGGGGCTGCGGAAGGAGGATGGGGATTTTACCCATCCAAGATCTCCCGCCAAAATAAAAACCACCATCGATTTGGAAAATAATCAAACGAAAATCTACGTGAAAATTGGGGTAAGTGATCTCGAGACTGATTCTGGGAGATCCTCCACAACTATAATGCCATAAATGCACGGTACCAAACCCCAATTTTTGTCAGTTGCTATGCCGAGGTATTTAATGCGACGTGATCTGGTGCAAACCCCCAAAACATTTGACAACAGATCATATAATTTGAATACATAGCAGAATAGTTATAATTGTAATGTTTAAATAATGCAAGGAGTTAATAACCCAAATATGCTCTCATAGTTATGTAGACAGTGCATTAAAAAAAACTGAGCTAAGATGTTAATAATGGTAATCTGTAATGTTTGGTAATTTAGTATGTAAGCTTGTAAACCTTTTTTAGGTGTGTATGTCACTTAAATCACAAATATTAGCTATTATATAACCCTTGTTAATAAAACATTGTGCAATAAAAATAACCATGCATTCACTTTTATCTCTTCCATGATATATATAGACATTTCATATTAGTTAGCTAAAATAATTTTTATTCCTTATCTTTAAATCCAAGGATCATCCTCAATCAAACTATTTTATTTTTCCATTTATTATTCTCATCTCCAAGTAAATCATTCATTTCTCTTATTCTTTCTATTATTTACACCAAATACTTAACAAAATTTTAGTTTTCACATTTCTCACTCTTTTAGACAAGTACATATCAAATTTATTCGTGAAAATATTTTAAATGCATCCCTTTTTTCAACTATCACTAATTCTCATATGGTAAAAGTTTCAATTACTTTTCTAAAAGTTTTAATATCTTGAATTACCTAATCTATGTAATGAATTAGAATTCCTAAAGAAAATTTAAAGAAAATATGATTAATACACATATTTTATTATAATAGTTTTTTTAATTAATAATATTAATGGTGATAAAAAATTGATAGCATCTTATGAGAAGGATTTTTTTGTTATGTAGTAGTAATGTGATTGCTAAGATTTTTTTGTGACTCTTATTAGTCATTCTATCTAAACCAATAATAACTAAAATGGGATTAAAAAATGGACTATAGATGGTTATGGATCAAGGTTGAAGTGGAAATTAGCAAAGGCTTAATTGGGGACATTGATCTAATTCTTATCTCTTTCTATGGGACTCAAAACGTTTATTATTGGTGCCTCCATTTTTAATGTTATTTATGTTGGTAAATTGGGAACTCATTAAAAATGTGAGAAAAATTTTCCCTATTCCAAGTGACCTAGGAGAGTTTAACGAAAAAAGGTGAGTCATCAGAGCATAAGGATGTCATCAATCCTCAACCTTGTAATTTGGTTTAAGTTACAAAGGAATTGATACATATAGATCAACCAATTGGATTGTTTATGCCCATGGATCCTCCTCAACCTCCTCTCGGTATGGATCCAACTTCAAATCGCTCTCTTATTCCTATTATTTCTACTTTTAACATAGCATGTTCTTCTGGGACACTTACCTCTACTTTTGCGGAAAATATTCCTAAAATTATTGGGGTTTCTAATCCTCTAGTGCTTCATTCCCCCTCCCTAGTTGTGTCACCCATATTTTAAAATCCCTCTAATCCTCACTCCATCCCTAATATTTATAATTATTCTCTAGGATCCTTTGCTCCTAATCTCCTTCTTCATAAAACAACCTCTTATTCTCCCCCTGGAATTCCTATTCTCTTTAGTCACTTACTCAACTTAAAGAGGCCTCCACCTCCTAGGGTGGCATGACTATGGATCCCATCCTCTCTAAACAGGTTATGAGGAATCCTACCATCTAATAGCTTTCCAAAATTATATCATTTGGATTCAAAAAGGTAAGCGAATAAATATATAAAGGAACATAGAGAAAGGATGGCCCCCAAATTAGTTATCCAATGATTATCTCTTAATTCTCGTGGGGTTAGGGGTTCCCACAAAAAAATTTCCCACAAGAAACTTATTTCCTCTCTCAAGCCATACATTATACTCACTCATGATACAATGGAGGGTGATTTTTTAGTGAGAGATTCTTTCAAAGAGTTTCTACAAAACCAATCCCTTTCTGTGTTAGATGTGGTTAGGTTATCTAGTGGTTTACTCACGGGCTAGAGTCCTTCTTACAAAAAACTAACTTCCTCTTTTACAACTCAGCCATCTTGGTCAACCTAGAAGCAAAAGAACCCAACATTGAGCTAAAGATACTAAATGTGTATGGTCCTTATGCTAATGAAATCCCCCTCTAAAATATTGTCATAGCCTTAGGGGCCATCTCTAAGTAAAATCTCTTCTTGGGTGGAAATTTAAACTTTAATCTCTCATTAGAAGAATTTTGAGGCTCACTTCCTCACTCACATCCTTTGAGTGACTACTTCTCAAATATTTGGACAAATTTCTCCTAGCTAACCTTACGCTAGCTAATTTATCCCCAACTTGGAGGAAAATTTTCACAAAAATGAAGATGTTTTATCCAATATACTTGATTGCTTTTTGGTGGCAATTGAGCTATTACACTCTCTGATCTCCTCCAAATCTTGGTTCTCCTTAGGAAAGGATATGTCTCCTCCTCTACTCCTATAAAACCACACTTAGTTTCTAGAGGATGATTTGAGAAGTTGGTTAAGGATTCATGGGTTCATCTAGAGGCATCCTCCATTGTCTCCTTCATGGAAAAATTTTCTAAGAACGTCTACAATCTAAAGATTGATGCAAAGCAATGTTCTAACATATTCAAAGAAAAACAACAGGAAAAAATTGTTTAAATAGAATAAGGTATTTAATTATTATTTTTTATTACATCTCATCAAAGTTTATCATGCACCAATGTGTAACTCAACTTCCATAGCTATAATTAGAAACATGATCACTTAAGAAAAATGGATATTAAAAGGTAAGAACACAAAAAAATCACCATTTGCCTCACATAGGAAGAACCACAACTACATCTGGAAAATCCATGGTCTATATGGATCACTAATGCACTCCTTTAGAGTCAAAGTGACTAAAAGTGTGAGATGAAGTGTAATATTTTTTTTCAAATACCTTTTTTATCATCCCATACATAAAATGCTAAATATTATTTCACTTTTTCCTTAGATGATCACTAAGGACATGAATGTTTCCCTATAAGAAGAGGTAATTGAAGATGAGGTAAATGCTACTATTTTCCCCATACAAAAGGGAAAGATACCTAGGCATGATGGTCATTCTATGGAATTTTATGACTCCCTTAAATAAGACATCCTAAAATATGTTTAGGAATCCCACTGTTCCAAAAAAAAATTAGGTACCTTAATTCTACTTTTCTCACTCTTATTCCTCAAAACAAGATGGGGTCTCTTTTGATGATTTCTAGTTGATTTCTTACTAGAATGTTATTTATAAAATTATTTCTAAGGTCATTCCTCTCAAATTTAAACATATCCTTAGAAAAATAATATTGAAAGAAAAATTTTACTTCCTTTGCAGCCAATAAATCCATGATGTGCTTTCATTGGTGCAAGAATCCGTTCACTCTATCAATTCTCAAAATTTCCACTTGTTGCACTCAAATGGTATCTTTCAAAAACTTCTAATTTCGTTAGTTGAACCTTCTTAAGGATATTTCTTCTCTAATTGTGCATGAGACTCAACTTTGTTAACTATATTATGGGATTTTTTCAATTGTCTTCTTTTGCAGTTTTCATAATTGGAGCACCTTCTCCCTTCATTAAGTTTTTTTGTGGACTCCTACATGGTTTTCTATTCCACTTCCGTTTCTTCTCATTTTTGATGCCCTAGAAAAACTAATTGTATAATTGACAGCTAGCACCTATTATATCTTCATTTTGTTGATGAAATTCTCATGTCCATTGTAGCTTCTCTAAGGAACCTTTCAACTCGTAAATCATTACAAGATATTTTTTGTACAACAATAGGGATGCACATAAACAATGAAAATTGTGACTCATCTCTCATACCCTCAATACCCATAGTATCTCTCAAATGGCGACTCTTTTCCCTTTCTAGCAAGAAACCTTGGTATATGGTTTTAAATACCTTGTCTTCTTTCTCAAGCAAAAACAACTATATATTCATAAATTGGCTTTGGATCTTCAAAAATATTGACTCGTATGTTTCCTTCTAGGTTATTCATCTTATCTCCATAGGTTGTCATCTCAACCTTCTTAATAAAATCTTAGAAAGAATCCCAATATACTAGAAGTTGATTTCAAATGTTACTAATATCATTTTGACAAAAAGACACAAAATCATGGTCCATTTCCTCTCAGTTGATTCAAAAAATTAGTTGGAATCCCTCTAGTCAAGTGGATGACGTGGGTATTCCAAAATAGCTTGGGGGGTGGGGAATAAAAAACATTTTCTATTTCAGTAAAGCTTTGGTAACCTATAACCTTTCATGCTCGACATAAAACTCCTATCTTTTGGGAAAGAGAATGATATTCGGGTATTTTCCCGTGATTTCTTCAAGGAGGCTCTATTTACCATAAAAATATCTCAAAGGATCAAACATTCACAAATTTCTTGTTTTTTCATCGACCCTAATCAGTTCTTGGATTGCTTGGCATAGTGGGGATGGCAAAAAATGGAAGCTTGGCCAAGACCTTGGGTCAGGCGTGAGAAATGACTTCCTCTTGTATACCTCCCTCCTAAAATTGCTACATATGGAAGGAATATATTTTCTTGTGAATGTTAAGGCATAGTCTCCATAATTGTGGGGTCATGCAGACTGGAAATTATTTGATGATCTAAGCCTCTCTAGAGAGGAAGACATAGAATGGGCCACATTTGTTGGTTTACTCCAAAAAAAAATTATCAAGTTAGAATATGATAGTGAAGATGCCCTAATATGGACAAAAAACTGACAAAATTCATAATACATTTCCAAACTTGGATACACCACTTATGTAGAATCTATCCATGCAAAGGAAAAGAAATGGTGGTGTAGCACCATTTGTAAGATGCATGCCACTCTAAAATTCAAAGCTTATTTTTAGTTGGAACTAAACAAAAAACTTCTAACATGGGATAATGGCTTAAAAATATATTGGAAAGGGCCTAAAAATTCCCCATGCTATAAATCTACAAAGAAAATTGTCTCACACCAATTCATCTATTGTCCTTATATAATGTAGTTATGCTGTAATTTTTCTCCCAATATGGGCTTATGTGTGTCTTGGTGTCAATTCGATATCGTGGCCTATTACAAATTATGGAGCAAAGAAAAATATATAGGTTCTTTTGAATATCTCTCTTGCATTCTCATATGTGGAATATGGTGGGCTATAAATTCTATTGTTTTCAATTTTTGTGACATTTCTATTAAATTAAATGAAAGTATGATTATTAATCTATGTTGGGAGTTTACGGAAGACATATAAAAAAAAAGGATCCCAGTCATGCTTCCATTAGATGTAGGCCTTCCTTGAGGATTCCTGAATGGGACATCTTGAGGCCATCCTAAAACATGTGATATTTGTGTGGTTTTACATATTAATCAATCACAATTTTTTTAATACAACTACTCTCATGTGCATAGCCTCAATAAAAGATATTGAAAATATCCAAGTCTTGGAAGTTTCCAAGCTAGTTATTGATTGGGCCAACAAAAAGTTCATCGTTGAAAACATTTATCTACATTCTCTTCTTCACGACATATAAGAAGCTTTGCTCCATTTTGAGGGGGCTTCTTTTACACAATTCCATAAGGAACTAAACACCACTATTGGCACCCTTTTTAAAGAGTATCTACAACTCCAACAAGGCACCATGTCCATTATAGATTTTGATGAGAGGGTGAAATTGGACTCCATGGAATTTCATTTCTAACACTATTTTCTTTCATTTTGACAACTACTTAATGAAAACTTATATTGAAGGTTTATTTCTTATTCTTATCTTAATATTGATTATTATTTTTTAAATATAGGGATTGGTTATAAAATGAACTATAAGAGAATAATCACAAAGTAATAAAATTGCTACAGACCCATCATATTTTATTTTATTTTTTCATAGAAAGGAGGGAAATAGAGATTAAAAAATATGAATTTGTTGAAAACTAGTTGTACACCTAATGAATACAACCACATAATAAATTTATATCATTTTATTCAATAAATCACTATAGATAACTTCAAATAGTATGCATTTTACAACAAAACTATATATATATATATATATATATATATATATATATATATATATATATATATATATATATATATATATATATATATATATATATATATATATATATATATATATATATATATATATATATATCTGTTAAATAGTGTGTGTGTGTGTGTGTGTGTGTGTTAATTTTCCTCCAGTATATCCTAATTCAAATATACATAGCATATTGATAAACTCCCTCATTTTTAGGGCCTACCACAAAGGAAATTAGACCAACAAAAATGGTGGTATTGTATCAATATTTTGTCCAACAAAATGAGAAAACCACATCTAGTTGTTATACACCCTTGTGTAAAGACAAATGTTTGGCACCTTTGAAAAAAATATTACATACTATTTTTTGAATAAAACTAACATACCATAGTTATAGATTATATAAGAAAACAAAATGGAAGTTTATGATTATAACCAAACAAAAAATTTGTGCATGCATCAATCATTAGAAGTCGTTGTTGAGGCCAAATCCTATGCACTTGGGCCTGGTGAAGAGTGATTCCCACACATAATATGCCTTACAATGTGGGTGTAATATCCTGAATGTAATATTTGGCTAATTTATCAAAATTTAACTATAGTAGAAATTATTCATCCAAAAATATCATAAATATTTCATATAAATTGCTACTAAAATAGAAACTTAGAAGATGAAATGAAATACTGCAACTCAAATAACAAAATGAATGGAAAAAATCTCAGTTATATTATATCAATATGAGATATTATTTTACGTGTCAATACAAACTAGAAAATAACTTGGATAAATAATTGTAACTAGAAATGTTGCTCCAATTGAGCATCTGGATGATCCTCACTCCAATCTTCAGATCTATTTCAAATCTAATCTCTAATAACATTGCTAATGCTCAATTATGTTTCCACATGAAATCTTCCTAATGGTGGGTTGGGTTTTCATTCAACTCACAAGAAATGGAAACCCAAGGTTTTTTCATCCTAGAGCTTATTTAATTTCAAGAACCTCATTCCCAAACCTATATATAAGAAAAACCCTCAACTCCAATATGTACCAAATGATTTGCTTCCCCTCCTTTTACAGATCTAATGGATCGCTCTCCATCCTTCCTGAAGCATTTTATTTTATTATTTTATCTCCATTCTAGAATATTTTCCCCTTTACATTATCTAAGTGACTTTTATTTTATTTTATTTATGTCACTTTTCCACTTCTCACTTTTTTAAGAATCTTCCCCTTCTTTATTTAACTAGTGGCTAATTTAAAAGTCACATTTAATCTAGTAAAATGGTAAATCTTCCTCCATGATCTATCCACTCATTGAAAGCCACTTTTGACCATCATGTCCTATAGATGTCTTTGTTCTAGTTCCAATGAGCTATTACACTAAGGTGTTTCATCAAATACTCCTCCCAAAATGGCACCTTAAGTGTATTTAATTAAGATATGCTCAATAATAACCCCATTTTATGGGATTTGTTAGAATGCAATGAAACCGAGAATAAACTGTGCAAAATTCTCCCTGATGATGAATTATGGCAAGCGAACTCTATCAGAACCCATAAGACTCCTCCAAAACCCTTAGGATCCACTGATAATGAAATATTTCTCTTGTGATGAAGATGTCACCAACCCTAGAAATCCCTCATAGCTAGTCGGGCATCGAGGATGACCAAACAAGACCATTTTTGTCTTTGAATCTACTGGATGTTGCTAAAGCGGGCTATAATTTCATTGTGATCTTCATTTTTCTCTTTGAGCATACATCTCAACAGATTTTTCAATTGCCACTAAACGATGATGGAATGGAGATATTAGATCCTATGCCCCCGAGTATGGCCAAGATCAGGAACCCATCTAGAGACCTCAAAGTGAAATTTTGAAATGGAATAATCTCGTTAGTCAAGAGTAATTAAGGCTTCAATATTTTGGATTTCCTCTTGAACTTCAGAAGGAGTTATGAATAGATAAATTTTAGTGGTTGATTGAGCTTGCTTCTGGCCTTTAGGTCTGCACAAAAATAATAACCCCCATACCCATGCCTTGGGTTCATTCTTTGCATTTTCATGGAACTTGGAAAGGACTAGGTCTTAGGGGATTTTGAAGAAGGGTGTGCGGGAAAGGAAAGGCTATATGGTGGTAAAAGTGGAGGAGACTTAAGGGTAGGGAACTAAGACCTACCTAACCAAAGGAGCTAAGAATGAAGCAACAAGGAAGGTAATTACAAAGGGAAATATATTTAAAGAAAGGAGAAAACGAGCAAGATAAACAACTATAAAAACCATTGAGAAAATAACAACAGTCACGCAACTCAAGTTCCTGGGCTTGAGAAGTATAAACACAACATTATACAGACGATACCGATAAAATTTTATGGCCAACTGATATTTTAAGAGATTTGGGCCTACATTCTCACTCCATTCATTATCTAAAGGTTCCTCGCAACAACATTACATTGGAAATCATTCAATCTTTTCACTTGTGCCCCAAATATTGTGAGTGGGCATCAAATTGGCTAAGCAACAATGTCAAAAGAGCAATGGAGGTCAAGGGAAGGAGGGCTTGGGTCTTTCAATAAAGCACTAAGGACCCTGATGTTGACAAGGAGAAATCCCCGTTGTAACTTGGTGAAAGAGCATAACTAGTAGAAAATGATGGAGCAATCTTGAACATGATAAAAAAAATGCAGTGGGCACAAGGGTTGTCATATTAATTCACTATAGTGTCATGATTTAAAACAAGTGTGACTACATGGTGGAAGATGGCCATGCCATCCCATCTTTAATGCCTTGAGAGGTCATGAAGTGGCAAGTCTTCTGCCCCTATTTAGTTTTAAAATTATTAAAGTATCTCAAGTAACAACTTTAATCCTTATATCTAGTACATAAAAATGAAGATTATTTAATTTAAAATTAAGTTAAATAATTTATATTTGAATATATAAAACCTTACCTATTTTATTATAATAAATATTGATCACTTACACTATATTATCTTACCTGATTAAATGCAATTAGTATTAAAAAATTTCTTGTCTTTCCATAAACAACTTAAAACCTTACATCATAGTACATAGAAATGACATAAGGCCAGTAATAATTTTGAAAATTGGCTGCACCCTCATTGGACTTAGTGTGTTGCTCTTTTAACTGCATTGCATATTGACATTCAATCGTCCTCACTTTCGCTTTTATACTTTTTTCGATGGCATTTTGACGAGGACGTCCTGCAACTACTAGCGAAAACCACTTTACTCTCTCTGAACATTATTTGATTGATGGTGATGAGTGATGTCATTGTATGAAGTAAATTGCAGCAGCCACTGTCATTGTTCTTTTTCAGTTTCCCAGCCTTCAACCTACATATGCTCCTACCTAAATTTATGTTCCTTTTGCTAAGCAACTACAACCTGCTAGCAAATATTAATAGTCATTCAACACCAACCACATCACATGAAAGGTCTTAGTCACACAGGGTGTTGTCAAAATATTTTCGTAAATTAAACTATACATCAAACAAAGAGAAAACCAGGTTGGGTGTAAACAACGATTCTATCTATGATTCACTAGAAAGGGAAATGCGCTGAATGTGTCTGAAACGTCCACATTTCATTAAACCATTAATCCCGGGCATCCAGCTATTTATAGTTACAAGTATGGTGTTCCACCAACTTTGAGTGAGTCAGTGCGTCACGAGAGTGACTAAACGTGAATAACAACATAAATACCTGACCGAATATATAACTACCAGCCATCTGGTTGGAAATATGGGCTTCCATCAATTTAAGTGAGTCACGATAGTGACTGAACAACACGAATATACCTGACAAAACGTCTCTGGCTTTTTCTGATAGTGACTGCAAGAGAACAACAACACCAATCGGTGCGACCAACGATTTATGGTAAGAAGAATCGGAGTCGACCAACGTCCACACAGTGAGGTCATCACGACAGTGACTGAATGTGAATGACAACATGGCATGAACACATTACTAAACGTCTATGGATTTTCCCTTTTATACTAAAGGACATGTCATAACTGAATAATATGTGTTATAATTTTTTTTTAAATATTAATATATTTATAAGGCGTTGATTCTTTTCTATTTAAAATGTATTTTGATTATAAATATTGATTTAGTACTAGAAATATTCTAATTGGATAGAGTTTACAATTTTAACTCGTCACTTCAATTCTAAACAAATTCAATTAAAAAATATACCCAAAAAATTATAACAAGAGATTCCTAATCTTTATAATAATTTAATATATTCTATATATTATTAATATAAATAATTAATTAGTATTAAAACTCGATTGTTTCATTTTAAAAGTGAAAAAACAATAAAACATATTCAATTAAAAATATACCAAAAAAATATTACGGACTCCTAATATTTATAGTAATTTATTATATAATATAAATAATTAATTAATATTAAAACTCAATTGTTTCATTTTAAAAGTAAAAACATTAAATATGTAACACTGATTCGATTTTATACGAAGAACAATAATTTAGTTATTTTATGCACATAAATATTGTTGAATGGTTTCATAAATTTAATATCGTAATTAACAAGGTGAGAATAAGTTTACCTATATTTATTAATTAAAATAAAATAATTTTTGATTTTCAATAGTTTATTGAAGGAAAGAGCCTATAATATAGTTATTTCATTTTTAAGATAATGTAATTTTTGAAATTATTTATCAACATAGTTATATAAATTAAATTGTGGATAAACATCAATAATTATTAATACACTTATCTCATCATATATTCTATATTATTATTATTAAAACAATTACTGAAATTAACCAAATTATAATTTTATTTTTAATTATTATTATTAATTATAAAAAAAATTAATATATGAATCAAACACAAAAACATATAACAAATAAAAACAATCAGAATAAAACAAACAGAATAAAATGACAATAAGTAATAAGAGTTCAATGTTATAAATAAAAGCTAAATGAAAATCAAGTCTAACCCTTGTAAATATCAGATTTTATTAATTAAATTCAAAAGTTAAAAAAACATCAGTGCCTTAAAAATAAATGTCAATCTTTCATTTTGTTGATATAATTTTCTAGATATATGTTGTGTGCAGGTTTAATACTATCCCACTTTTGGAGTGGACTTGCCACCATAAATATTTCTTTAATATTCTTAATTTTTACTAAAAATATTTCTTAAATATTTTGTAGTTAAATCCTTATGATTGAGCCAAGAGACTCATTTTACAACCAAGTGTGAAGGCCTTGTGTAAGTGTGTTTTTTCTGGAAAAGGGTAATGGTGCATGGTTGCACCAATATGATATTTTGCTCTTCAATTGGTAAGAGTTTTTCATTTTTCTTTAATAGGTAAGGTAGTTTTAAGAAGATTCAAGGTAAACGATCTTTCCGGACTCCTTTCCGCGGGGCCTCAAATGGTAACACTGGTTTAATTTTGTTTCTTTTGGTCATTGAAGTCATTGTATAACTGTTGATGTCGGTGGTATTAAGATTTATGGGCATGGATATCCTTCATGCAGAACTGAAACTCATCATAGTTTATCTCTTGATCTGGATCTTTAAGAAATGTTTGAGAAACATTGAATTGTAAGGTTTTTTGGAAAAAGATTATAACTTTTGATATGGTACTTTATATAAATCAGAAGTTGTTTTTTCTGTTCGAAAAAAAAAGCGTGTTTGTGAGGATAAAAATATTCTCTAAATAGAAAAAAAATATGAGCTATAATAAAAAAGAAAAAAAATATGTTATGCATATTTAATTAGTGGTCCATATGACCTAATATAATTTCATATAAAGTAATTAGAAGTAACACACACACACACATATATTACATATGAATGTTATATATGAATTAATATTGATCTATAATTAAAAATATATTAATAACAAAAACACCACTTTAAAGTGCCCTATAAAATGACTCGATGCACATGTTATGAAATCTCTATAACATTCAAAAAATACAATTTAAATAATAAAAAATTACACATTATTTATTGCACTCTAAAATAAGTTTGCACTGAAGAAATTTGATCATTTTATGTTGGTTCATATCATCCATCTAGTTGCACCACTCCCAATATGGAAGATATGTTGTCTTGTTTTGCCCTATCATGTATGTTATGCAAACATTTTGATTCAATCAAAGTACCCAAAAAAAATAACAATAACAATAACAATAACTATAATAATAATAATAACGATAATTAATTAAAACATTTTGACTCGCTCAAATTACATTAAAAAAAAAGACAAAAAAATTAATAATAAAAATAAATTCAGAATATATATATAATCAATAATTAAACCTGCCTAAATCCATCTTAATTCCATATCTAAGTTACTAAGTTCTAAGAAGAATCAAACCTCTTGTGTTGCAAACCTATTTTAAAGTGACCCCTCTCTCAATAACACTTAATAGATAAGAAATTAAAAATAAATCTACAGTAATAATTTTCTTTAATTAAATTAAAACTTTGGAATTCTAATTCCAAAACAAACACAACTATATACCTACTACCGATGTAATTAATTCCATTACTTCCCCTTTTACACAAAACGATGTTTATTTTTGTCACAACGAAATGCATCTCTTCTTAGACAATGGACAAGTGTCACCGGTAGCGAAGAAGGATGAAGAAATATTTTGAGGGCGCTGACAGAACTTAGTGGCATGATGAAACAATACATGATCCCATGACCTTCTAATACCAGATATACCAAATTATCAACTTCATCTCTGAATCATAACATCCTTGACAATGCGTTCCATGGCAATGAACTCCGCGTTTTTGTTGTAGGAAGGTTACTAGAAAATTGGCAGTTGATTGGTAAGTGTGTCGTCAACCATTCTCATTAATTTTTGTAAATGTGGTAAATGATCTTACGATAGGTAGATTCCATGTTGTTGGCTAATGAAAATGAGAAACTAAAATCTATGTGGTCGGGATTGGCACAGATCACCAATGTCGGTCTCTAAACAAGAGGAAAATTAAAATGTGTGTTGTTGGGATTGGTGCAAATTCAAGGTCAGTAGCTGGTTGAGCGGAAAAATTAAAATGTGTGCACTTGGGACTGGCAAAAATGTAGGGCCGATATCTAATTAACTTGGAAAAATGTAATTGTGTACCAATGGGATTGGCACAAGCGACTAGACTTGAGTTTGTAAATTCGGTAGTAGGTTTAGGTTAGTAAATGTGTCGGTTTACATGCACCTAGATTAGCTTTAGTTTGACTCTAGATATTGCATGTGATGTGCATTTGGGTTAGTTAGTTAACTTACTGTTTGCATGCCATGTGCACTTGGCTTAGTTAGTTAACTTATTGTTTGCATGTGGTGCATGTGCACATTAGCAAAACATAAAGCATACTTAACTTCAGTTAACTTTAAATATCTATAGTTATTTCATGTACAACTAAGCAATAACTATAGATATTGCATGTACAACTATTTTAAGCAATAGTTAGCTTTAAATATCTATAGTTATTGCATGTACAACTATTTTGTTTTTCCATTTATTATTCTCATCTCCAATTAAATCATTCATTTCTCTTATTCTTTCTATTATATACACCAAATAATTAACAAAATTTTAGTTTTCACATTTCTTACTCTTTTAGACAAGTACATATCAAATTTATTCGTGAAAACATTTTAAATGCATCCCTTTTTTCAACTATCACTAATTCTCATATGGTAAAAGCATCAATTACTTTTCTAAAAGTTGTAATATCTTGGATTATATCTTGAATTACCTAATCCATGTAATGAATTAGAATTCCTAAAGAAAATTTAAAGAAAATATGATTAATACACATATAATTTTATTATAGTAGTACTTTTAATTAATAATATTAATGGTGATAAAAATTTGATAACATCTTATGAGAAGGATTTTTTTTGTTATGTAGTAGTATTGTGATTGCTAGGATTTTTTTGTGACTCTTATTAGTCATTCTAACTAAACTAAGAATAACTAAGATGGGATTAAAAAATGGACTATAGATGGTTATGGATCAAGGTTGAAGTGGACATTAGCAAAGGCTTCATTGGGGACATTGAGATAATTCTTATCTCTTTCTATGGGACTCAAAATGTTTATTATTGGTGCCTCCATTTTTAATGTTATTTATTTTGTTAAATTGGGAACTCATGAACAATGTGAGAAAATTGTTCCCTATTCCAAGTGACTTAGGAGAGTTTAACAAAAAAGGGTGAGTCATCAGAACATAAGGATGTCATCAATCCTCAACCCTGTAATTTGGTTTAAGTTACAAAGGAACTGATGCTTATAGATCAACCAATTGGATTGTTTATGCCCATGGATCCTCCTCAACCTCCTCTCAATATAGATCCAACTTCAAATCGCTCTCTTATTCCTATTATTTCTACTTTTAACATAGCATGTTCTTCTGGGACACCTACCTCTACTTTTGCGGAAAATATTCCTAGAATTATTGGGGTTTCTAATCCTCTAGTGCTTCATTCCCCCTCCCTATTTGTGTCACCCATATTTGAAAATCCCTCTAATCCTCACTCCATCCCTAATATTTCTAATTATTCTCTAGGATCCTTTGCTCCTAATCTCCTTCTTCATACAACAACCTCTTATTCTCCCCCTAGAATTCCTATTCTCTTTAGTCACTTACTCAACTTAAAGAGGCCTCCACCTCCTAGGGTGGCATGACTTTGTATCCCATCATCTCCAAACAGGTTAGGAGGAATCCTACCATCTAATAGCTTTCCAAAATTATATCATTGGGATTCAAAAAGGTAAGTGAATAAATATATAAAGGAACATAGAGAAAGGATGGGCCCAAAATTAGTTATCCAATGATTATCTCTTAATTCTCATGGGGTTAGGGGTTTCTAAAAAAAATATCCTACAAGAAACTTATTTCCTCTCTCAAGCCATACATTATACTCATGATACAATGGTGGGCGAATTTTTAGTGAGAGAGTCTTTCAAAGAGTTTCTACAAAACCAATCCCTTTCTGTGTTAGATGTGGTTGGGTTATCTAGTGGTTTACTCACGAGCTAGATTCCTTCTTTCAACGAACTACCTTCCTCTTTTACAACTCAGCCATCTTGGTCAACCTAGAAGCAAAAGAACCCAACATTGAGCTAAATATACTAAATGTGTATGGTCCTTATGCTAATGAAATCCCCTTCTAAAATATTGTCATAGCCTTAGGGGCCATCTCTAGGTCAAATCTCTTCTTGGGTGGAAATTTAAACTTTATTCTCTCATTAGAAGACATTTAAGGCTCACTTCCTCACTCACATCCTCTGAGTGACTACTTCTCAAATGTTTGGACAAATTTCTTGTAGCTAACCTTACGCTAGCTAATTTATCCCCAACTTGGAGGAAAATTTTCACAAAAATGAAGATGTTTTATCCAATATACTTGATTTCTTTTTGGTGGCAATTGAGCTATTAAACTCTCTGATCTCCTCCAAATCTTGGTTCTCCTTAGGAAAGGATAGGTCTCCTCCTCTACTCCTATACAACCACACTTAGTTTCTAGAGGATGATTTGAGAAGTTGGTTAAGGAGTCATGGGTTCATCTGGAGGCATCCTCCATTGTCTCCTTCATGGAAAAATTTTCTAAGAACGTCTGCAATCTAAAGATTGATGCAAAGCAATGTTCTAACATATTCAAAGAAAAACAATAAGAAAAAATTGTTTAAATAGAATAAGGTATTTAATTATTATTTTTTATTACATCTCATCAAAGTTTATCATCCACCAATGTGTAACTCAACTTGCATAGCTATAATTAGAAACATAATCACTTAAACAAATGGATATTAAAAGGTAAAACTATTTGGATAAAAGATGGTGATAATAACACAAAAAAATCACCATTTGCCTCACATAAGAAGAACCACAACTAGATATGGAAAATCCATGGTCTATATGGATCACTAATGCACTCCTTTAGAGTCAAAGTGACTAAAAGTGTGAGATGAAGTGTAATACTTTTTTTCAAATACCTTTTTTTTCATCCCATACAATAAATGTTAAAGATTATTTCACTTTTTCCTTAGATGATCACTAAGTACATGAATGTTTCCCTATAAGAAGAGGTAATTGAAGATGAGGTAAATGCTACTATTTTCCCCATGCAAAAGACAAAGATACCTAGGCATGAAGGTCGTTCTATGGAATTTTATGACTCCCTTAAATAAGACATCCTAAAATATGTTTAGGAATCCCATTGTTCCAAAAAAAAATTAGGTACCTTAATTCTATTTTTCTCACTCTTATTCCTCAAAACAAGATGGGGTCTCTTTCGATGATTTCTAGTTGACTTCTTACTAGAATGTTATTTATAAAATTATTTCTAAAGTCATTCCTCTCAAATTTAAACATATCCTTAGAAAAATAATATTTAAAGAAAAAATTTACTTCTTTTGCAGCCAATAAATCCATGATGTGCTTTCATTGGTGGAAGAATCCATTCACTCTATCAATTCTCAAAAATTTCCACTTGTTGCACTCAAATGGTATCTTTCAAAAGCTTCTAATTTGGTTAGTCGAACCCTCTTAAGGATATTTCTTCTTTAATTGTGCATGAGACTCAACTTTGTTAACTATATTATGGGATTTTTTCAATCCTCTTCTTTTGCAGTTTTCATAATTGGAGCACCTTCTCCCTTCATTAAGTTTTTTTTGTCGACTCCTACACGGTTTTCTATTCCACTTCTGTTTCTTCTAATTGTTGAGGCCCTAGAAAAACTAATTGTATATTTGACAACTAGCACCTATTATATCTTTATTTTTTTGATGAAATTATCATGTTCGTTGTGGGTTCTCTAAGGAACCTTTCAACTCTTAAATCATTACAAGATATTTTTTGTACAACAATAGGGATGCACATAAACAATGAAAATCATGACTCATCTCTCATACCCTCAATACACATATTATCTCTCAAACGGAGACTCTTTTCCCTTTCTAGCAAGAAACCTTGGTATATGGTTTTAAATACCTTGGCTTCTTTCTCAAGCAAAAGCAACTATATATTCATAAATTGGCTTTGGATCTTCAAAAAAAATGACTCGTACATTTCCTTATAGCTTATTCATCTTCTCTCCATAGGTTTTCATCTCAACCTTATTAATAAAATCTTAGAAAGAATCCCAATATACTAGAAGTTGATTTCAAATGTTACTAATAGAGATTTGACAAAAAGACACAAAATCATGGTCCATTTCCTCTTAGTTGATTCAAAAAATTAGTTGGAATCCCTCTAGTCAAGTGCATGACATGGGTATTCCAAAATAGCTTGGGGGGTGGGGAATAAAAAACATTTTCTATTTCAGTAAAGCTTTGGTAACCTATAAAATTTCATGCCCAACATAAAACTCCTGTCTTCTGGGAAAGATAATCATATTCGAGTATTTTCCCGTGATTGCTTCAAGGAGGCTCTATTTACCATAAAAAATATCTCAAAGGATCAAACATTCACAAATTTATTGTTTTTTCATCCACCCTAATCAGTTCTTGGATTTCTTGGCATAGTGGGGATGGCAGAAAATGGAAGCTTGGCCAAGACATTGGGTCAAGCGTGAGAAATGACTTCCTCTTGTATGCCTCCCTCCTAAAATTGCTACATATGGAAGGAATCTATTTTCTTGTGAATGTTAAAGCATAGTCTCCATAATTGTGGGGTCATGCAGACTGGAAATTATTTGATGATCTAAGCCTCTCTAGAGAGGAAGACATAGAATGGGACACATTTGTTGGTTTACTCCAAACAAACATTATCAAGTTAGAATATGATAGTGAAGATGCCCTGATATGGACAAAAAACTGACAAAATTCATAATACATTGCCAAACTTGGATACACCACTTATGTAGAATCTATCCATGCAAAGGAAAAGAAATGGTGGTGGAGCACCATTTGTAAGATACATGCCACTCTAAAATTCAAATCTTATTTTTAGTTGGAACTAAACAACAAACTTCTAACATGGGATAATGGTTTAAAAATATGTTGGAAAGGGCCTAAAAATTCCCCATGCTATAAATCTATAGAGGAAATTGTCTCACACCAATTCATCTATTGTCCTTATATAATGTAGTTATGTTGTAAGTTTTCTCCCAAAATGGGCTTATGCGTGTCTTGGTGTCAATTCGATATCGTGGCCTATTACAAATTATGGAGCAAAGAAAAATATTTAGGTTCTTTTGAATATCTCTCTTGCATTCTCATATATGGAATATGGTGGGCTATAAATTCTATTGTTTTCAATTTTTGTGAAATTTCTATTATAGTAAATGAAAGTATGATTATTAATCTATGTTGGGATTTTAAGGCAGACATATAAAAAAAAAGGATCCCAGTCATGCTTCCATTAGATGTAGGCCTTCCTTGAGGATTCCTGAATGGGACATCTTGAGGCCATCCTACAACATGTGATATATGAGTGGTTTTACATATTAATCAGTCACAATATTTGTAATACAGATACTCTCATGTGCATAGCCTCAAAAAAAGATATTGAAAATATCCAAGTCTTGGAAGTTTCCAAGATAGTTATTGATTGGGCCAAAAAAAAGTTCAACGTTGAAAACATTTATCTACATTCTCTTCTTCTCAACATATAAGAAGCTTTGCTCCATTTTGAGAGGACTTCTTTTACACAATTCCATAAGGAACTAAACACCACTATTGGCACCCTCTCTAAATGGTATCTACAACTCCAACAAGGCACCATGTCCATTATAGATTTTGATGATAGGGTGAAATTGGACTCCATGGAATTTCATTTCTAACACTATTTTCTTTCATTTTGACAACTACTTAATGAAAACTTATATTGAAGGTTTACTTCTTATTTTTATCTTAATATTGATTTTTTTTTTTAAATATAGGGATTGGTTATAAAATGAACTATAAGAGAATAGTCACAAAGTAATAAAATTGCTATAGACCCATCATATTTTATTTTATTTTTTCATAGAAAGGAGGGAAATAGAGATTAAAAAACTTAAATTTGTTGAAAACTAGTTGTATACCTAATGAATGCAACCACATAATAAAGTTATATCATTTTATTCAATAAATCACTATAGATAACTTCAAATAGTAAGCATTTTACAACAAAACTATAAATATATATATTAAATAGTGTGTGTGTGTGTTAATTTTCCTCCAGTATATCCGAATTCAAATATACATAGCATATTGATAAACTCCCTCATTTTTAGGGCCTACCACAAAGGAAATTAGACCAACAAAAATGGTGGTGTTGTATCAATATTTTGTCCAACAAAATGAGCAAACCATATCTAGTAGTTATACACCCTTGTGTAAAGACAAATGTTTGGCACCTTTGAAAAAAATATTACATACTATTTTTTGAATAAGACTAACATACCATAGTTATAGATTATATAAGAAAACAAAAAGGAAGTTCATGATTATAACCAAACAAAAAATTTGTGCATGCATCAATCATTAGAAGTCATTGTTGAGGCCAAATCCTATGCACTTGGGCCTGGTGAAGAGTGATTCCCACACATAATATGCCTTACAATGTGGGTGTAATATCCTGAATGGAATATTTGGCTAATTTATCAAAATTTAACTATAGTAGAAATTATTCATCCAAAAATATCATAAATATTTCATATAAATTGCTAGTAAAATAGAAACTTAGAAGATGAAATAAAATACTGCAACTCAAATAACAAAATGAATGGAAAGAATCTCAGTTATATTATATCAATATGAGATATTATTTTACGTGCCAATACAAACTATAAAATAACTAGGATAAATAATTGTAACTAGAAATGTTGCTCCAATTAAGCATCTGGATGATCCTCACTCCAATCTTCAAATTTGTTTCAATCTAATCTCTAATAACACTGCTAATGCTCAATTATATTTCCACGTGAAATCTTCCTAATGGTGGGTTGGGTTTTCATTCAACTCACAAGAAATGGAAACCCAAGGTTTTTTCATCCTAGGGCTTATTTAATTTCAAGAACCTCATTCCCAAACCTATATATAAGAAAAACCCTCAACTCCAATATGTACCAAATGATTTTCTTCCCCTCCTTTTATAGATCTAATGGATCACTGTCCATCCTTCCTGAAGCATTTTATTTTATTATTTTATCTCCATTCTAGAATATTTTCCCCTTTACATTATCTTAGTGACTTTTATTTTATTTTATTTATGTCACTTTTCCACTTCTCACTTTTTTAAGAATTTTCCCCTTCTTTATTTAACTAGTGGCTAATTTAAAAGTCACATTTAATCTAGTAAAATGGTAAATCTTCCTCCATGATCTATCCACTCATTGAAAGCCACTTTTGACCATCATGTCCTATAGATGTCTTTGTTCTGGTTCCAACGAGCTATTACACTAAGGTGTTTCATCAAATACTCCTCCCAAAATGGCACCTTAAGTATATTTAATTAAGATATGCTCAATAATAACCCCATTTTATGGGATTTGTCAGAATGCAACGAAACCAAGAATAAATTGTGCAAAATTCTCCCTGATGATGAATTATGGCAAGCGAACTATATCAGAACCCATAAGACTCCTTCAAAACCCTTAGGGTCCACTGATAATGAAATATTTCTCTTGTGATGAAGATGTCACCAACCCTAGAAATCCATCATAGCCAGTCGGGCATCCAGGATGACCAAACAAGAGCATTTTTGTCTTTGAATCCACTGGATGTTGCTAAGGTGGGCTATAATTTCATTGTGATCTTCATTTTTCTCTTTGAGCATACATCCCAACAGAGTTTTCATTTGCCACTGAACGATAATGCAATGGAGATATTAGATCCTATGCCCCCGAGTATGGCCAAGGTTAGGAACCCATCTAGAGACCTCAAAGTGAAATTTTGAATTGGAATAATCTTGTCAGTCAAGAGTAATTAAGGCTTCAATATTTTGGATTTCCTCTTGAACTTCAGAAGGATTTACGAATAGATAAATTTTAATGGTTGATTGAGCTTGCTTCTAGCCTTTAGGTCTGCACAAAAATAATAATCCCCATACCCGTGCCTTGGGTTCATTCTTTGCATTTTCATGGAACTTGGAAAGGACTAGGTCTTAGGGGATTTTGAAGAAGGGTGTGTGGGAGAGGAAAGGCTACAGGGTGGTAAAAGTGGAGGAGAATTAAGGGTAGGGAACTAAGACCTACCTAACCAAAGGAGCTAAGAATGAAGCAACAAGGAAGGTAATTACAAAGGGAAATAGATTTAAATAAAGGAGAAAACGAGCAAGATAAACAACTATAAAAACCATTGAGAAAATAACAACAGTCACGCAGCTCAAGTTCCTGGGCTTGAGAAGTATAAATGCAACATTATACAGACAATACCGATAAAAATTTATGGCCAACTGATATTTTAAGAGATTTGGGCCTACATTCTCACTCCATTCATTATCTAAAGGTTCCTCGCAACAACATTACGTTGGAAATCATTCAATCTTTTGACTTGTGCCCCAAATATTGTGAGTGGGCATCAAATTGGCTAAGCAACAATGTCAAAAGAGCAATGGAGGTCAAGGGAAGGAGGGCTTGGGCCTTTCAATAAAGCACTAAGGACCCAGATGTTGAGAGGGGGAAATCCCAGTTGTAACTTGGTAAAAGAGCATATCTAGTAGAAAATGATGGAGCAATCTTGAACATGATAAAAAAATGCAGTGGGCATAGGGGCTGTCATATTAATTCACTATAGTGTCATGATTTAAAGCAAGTGTGACTGCATGGTGGGAGATATTAATTCACTATAGTGTCATGATTTAAAGCAAGTGTCACTATTTATAGTTACAAGCATGGGGTTCTACCAACTTTGAGTGAGTCAGTGCGTCACGAGAGTGACTAAACGTGAATAACAACATGAATACCTGACCGAATATATAGCTACCAGCCATCTGGTTGGAAATATGGGGTTCCATCAATTTAAGTGAGTCACGATAGTGACTGAACAACATGAATATACCTGACAAAAGGTCTCTGGCTTTTTCTGATAGTGACTGCACGAGAACAACAACATGAATATACCAATCGGTGCCGACCAACCATTTATGGTAAGAAGAATCGGTCTCCACCAACGTCCACACAGTGAGCTCATCACGATAGTGACTGAATGTGAATGACAACATGGCATGAACACATTACTAAACGTCTATGGATTTTCCTTGTCATAACTGAATAATATGTGTTATAATATATTTTTTTAAAATATTAATATATTTATAAGGCGTTGATTTTTTGCTTATTTTGATTATAAATATTGATTTAGTACTAGAAATATTCTAATTGGGTATAGTTTACAATTTTAACTTGTCACTTCAATTCTAAACAAATTCAATTAAAAAATATACCCAAAAAATTATACCAAGAGATTCCTAATCTTTATAATAAGTTAAAATATACTATATATTATTAATATAAATAATTAATTAGTATTAAAACTCAATTGTTTCATGTTAAAAGTAAAAAACAATAAAACACATTTCAAAAAAAAATCTCAAAACAATATAACGGACTCCTAATATTTATAATAATTTATATTCCATATAATATTAATATAAATAAATAATTAATATTAAAACTCAATTTAATATATTCTATATAATATTAATATAATTAATTAATTAATATTAAAACTCAATTGTTTCATTTTAAAAGTAAAAAACATTAAATATATAAAAATATTCTATTTTATATGAAGAACAATAGTTTAGTTATTGCATGCACATAAATAGTATTGAATGGTTAAATAAATTTAATATTGTAATTAATAAGGTGAGAATAAGTTTATATATATTTATTAATTAGAAGAAAATATTTTTTGATTCTCCGTAGTTTATTAAAGAAAAGAGCCTATAATATAGTTATTTTATTTTTAAGATAAAATAATTTTTGAAATTATTTACTAACATAGTTATATAAATTAAATTGTAGATAAATATCAATAATTATTAACGCACTTACCTTATTATATATTTATATATTTCATATTATTATCATTAAAACAATTATAGAAATTAACCAAATTATAATTTTATTTTTAATTATTATTATTAATTATAAAAACAATTAATATATGAATCAAACACATAAACATATAACAAATAAAAACAAACAGAATAAAATGACAATAAGTAATAAGAGTTCAATGTTATAAATAAAAGCTGAATGAAAATCAAGTCTAACTTTTGTAAATATCAGATTTTATTAATTAAATTTAAAAGTTAAAAAAACATCAGTGCCTTAAAAATAAATTTCAAACTTTTATTTTGTTGATATAATTTTCTAGATATATGTTGTCTGCAGGTTTAATGCTGTCCCACTTTTGGAGTGGACTTGCCACTATAAATATTTCCTTAATATTCTTAATTTTTGCTAAAAATATTTCTTAAATATTTTGCTAGTTAAATCCCTATGATTGAGCCAAGAGACTCATTTTACAACCAAGTGTGAAGGCCTTGTGTAAGTGTGTTTATTTTAGAACAAGGGTAATGGTGCATGGTTGCACCACTATGGTTTTTTGCTCTTCAATTGGTAAGAGTTTTTCATTTTTTTTAATAGGTAAGGTAGTTTGAAGAAGATTCAAGGTAAACGATCTTTCCAGGACTCATTTCTGGGGGGCTTGAAATGGTAAGACTGGTTTAATTTTGTTTCTTTTGGTCATTGAAGTCATTGTATAACTCTTGATGTCGGTGTTATTAAGATGTATGGCCATGGATATCCTTCATGCAAAACTGAAACTCATCATAGTTTATCTCTTGATCTGGATCTTTAAGAAATGTTTGAGGAACATTGAATTGTAAGGTTTTTTGGAAAAAGATTATAACTTTTGATATGGTACTTTATATAAATCAGAAGTTTTTATCTGTTGAAAAAAAAAAGTGTGTTTGTGAGCATAAAAATATTCTCTAAATAGAAAAACAAGATGAGCTATAATAAAAAAGAAAAAAAATATGCTATGCATATTTAATTAGTGGTCCATATATATATTTTACATATGAATGTTATATATGAATTAATATTGATCTATACTTAAAAATATATTAATAACAAAAACACCACTTTAAAGTGCCCTGTAAAATGACTCAATGCACATGTTATGAAATCTCTATAACATTCAAAAAATACAATTTAAACAATAAAAAAATTACACATTATTTATTGCACTCTAAAATAAGTTTGCACTAAAGAAATTTGATCATTTTATGTTGGTCCAGATCATCCATCTAGTTGCACTTCCCAATATGGAAGATATGTTGTCTTGTTTTTCCCTATCATGTATGTTATGCAAACATTTTGACTCAATCAAATTACACAAAAAAAATAACAATAACGATAACTATAATAATAATAATAACAATAATTAATTAAAACATTTTGACTCGCTCAAATTACATTAAAAAAAAAAAATTAATAATAAAAATAAATTCAAAATATATATATAATCAATAATTAAACCTGCCTAAATCCATCTTAATTCCATATCTAGGTTACTAAGTTCTGAGAAGAATCAAATCTCTTGAGTTTCAAACCTATTTTAAAGTGAAAAGAGATTTGAGCCCTCTCTCAACAACACTTAATAGATAAGAAACTAAAAATGAATCTACAGTAATATTTTTCTTTAATTAAATTAAAACTTTGGAATTATAATTCCAAAACAAACACAACTATATACCTACTACCGTTGTAATTAATTCCATTACTTCTCCCTTTACACACAATGATGTTTATTTTTGTCACAAAGAAATGTGTCTCTTCCTAGACAATGGACAAGTGTCGTCGGTAGTGACGAAGGATGAAGAGATATTTTGAGGGCGCTGACAAAACTTAGTGGCATGATGAAACAATACATGATCCCATGACCTTCTAACACCAAATATACCAAATTATCAACTTCATCTATGAATCATAACATCCTTGACAATGTGTTCCATGGCAATGAACTCCACGTTTTTGTTGTAGGAAGGTTGCTAGAAAATTGGTAGTTGATTGGTAAGTATGCCTTCAACCATTCTCATTGATTTTTGTAAATGTGGTAAATGATCTTACGATAGGTAGATTCCATGTTGTTGGCTAATGAAAATGAGAAATTAAAATATATGTGGTCGGGATTGGCACATATCACCAATGTCGGTCTCTAAACAAGAGGAAAATTAAAATGTGTGTTGTTGGGATTGGTGCAGATTCAAGGTTAGTAGCTGGTTGAGTGGAAAAATTACAATGTGTGCACCTGGGACTGGCAAAAATGTAGGGTCGATATCTAATTAACTTGGAAAAATGTAATTGTGTACCAATGGGATTGGCGCAAGCGACGAGACTTGAGTTTGTAAATTCAGTAGCAGGTTTAGGTTAGTAAATGTGTTGGTGTACATGCACCTAGATTAGCTTTAGTTCAACTCTAATATTGCATGTGATGTGCACTTGACTTAGTTAGTTAACTTACTGCTTGCATGCGATGTGCACTTGGCTTAGTTAGTTAACTTACTGTTTGCATGTGGTGCATGTGCACATTAGCAGAACAAAAAGCACACTTAGCTTCAGTTAGCTTTAAATATCTATAGTTATTGCATGTACAACTAAGCTTAACTTAGTTGCTTTAATATATTCATTCCAAAACTAATATTTCAGAATTAATTTCATTCTTTTCTCTATTCTTGCTCACTCCTTCCTTCTCTTGCAAGTTTTTTCATTGTTTTGCAAATCTATATCTTTGTATCTCAAAATATTACATGGTATCAAAGCACAGGGATTTGTAGCAAGCAATTTTTATTTGCAGGTTCAAAATATTGAAGCAACAACAAAGAATGGAGTCTAAATTGGAGTTTCCACAATCGGAAATTCTTAATCCATATAATTACTTCGAATGGAAGCCAAAGATTCTACTTCATCTCAGAAGTAGAGGCTTATTTCGAGTAACCATGGAAACAGAAGTTGAACCAACATCGGCAGTGGAGAAAACAAGATATTTCAATCACATGGACGAGGCCTTCGGCATCCTATGTTTACCTATCTCTCCAAAATTTCTATTTCATGTTGAATCATGTTCAAATCCAAATGAATTATAGAAAAAAATGGAAGGATTGTTTGGAAAAAAAGATGAAACGCAAGGTCACATTCTCGAAAATGAGTTAAACTCATTAGATCCAAGAAATTTTGAGAACATTCAAGATTTTTTCACAAGGTATAAATCCTTGTTGCTTTAGCTAAAAGGATGCAAGATCAACAAATCCAAGCAAGAAAATCAGTTGATTCTTTCCATTTTATCAAAACTTGGTCCAAAGTATGCAGTATTCGTCTCTACATTCCACACAGTAAGATTTGCAACTAGTGTAGCTTGGAAGATGCCCTCACTAGATTCTTTTATTCATTCTTTGATGCATGAGCAAGATAAGCTCATCAAAATGGGCACACTTAAAAATTCCAAAGCGCATGCACTTACTGTGCATGCAAAAGGAAAGGAAAATTCCAAATACCATTAGAAAGGAAAAGGGAAGAAGGATCCTGATCCAAGAAAGGGAAGAAATCCCAAACCCCTTGATGGATCATCCGGCTCAAAGGAAAGGAAAGGAACGAAAGGGCAATCAATGTGCAATTATTGCCACTGTGGTTTTCACCCTGAATCTGCATGCATGAAGAATACTATAGATCTTATGGCGCAGACACTCCAACAACAAAATCTTGGAGACCACATTCCTGAGAAAGCCAAGTAGAAGTCTGGAGAAAAAGCACCAGATCCAAGAGGTAACAGGCATGCTTTGATTGCTCTTCATTCTGCACTGCAATAATGGATCATCGATTCAGGAGCTTCACATCATATGGCTTCTTCAAAGGAATCATTTTCTTCTCTACATGCATACTCAGGACCTCCTATTATCATGGAGGATAATTCTGTAGTTGCAATAACTGGACAAGGAAGAGTGAAATTCAAAGATGGAAGTTTTGATAATGTCTTACATATTCCAAGGCTTTCTGTGAATCTTCTCTCGGTGTATCAGATGACACACACAGGTAGCGGAAGGAAAGTGGAATTTACCCTGGATTATGTGAGCATTTATGACATGCAAACCAACTTAAAGATTGCATTTGGCAAGGTAAATAATCAATCTCGTCTGTATACATTTTCTAATTTTGTTCCTCAATCAAATTACATTTTGCTACTTATGCATGCAAATGAAGAAAGTAGGATTTGGCACGAGAGATTTGGGCACTTGAATTTTAGATATATGCAACATCTTAGCAAGCAAGGGATGGTCAAAGGATTGTTGACCATTGAATTTTCAAATGGTGTTTGTAATGGATGTGCTCTTGGAAAGCATCCACAAGACAAATTCGAGAAGAGGCATGCATGGAGAGCCTCTTCACCTTAGGAGCTTATACAAAGTGATCTCATGGGTCCATTTCCAATGCTTTCAATGATCAAAGCAAGATATGTGTTGTCATTTATAGATGATTACATGAGATTAACTTAGGTTTACTTCTTGAAACTCAAGTTTGAAGTTTTTTGACATCTGAAGATTTTCAAAGCGCATGCGGAAAATCAGTCTGGAAAACACATCAAGATACTCTGCATAGATAATGGGATGGAATATGTCAACAAAGATATCAATAATATTTGTAATGAAGTAGGCATACCGTTGCAACATACAGTTCCTTACACTCCATAGAAAAATGGCGTGGTTGAAAGGAAGAATCGATCTTTGAAAGATATGGCTAATTGCATGTTGCATGCAATATCTCTTCTGTCGAAATTGTGGGCTGAAGTTATCAACTGGTCCTCATACATCCAGAACAAATCTCCTCATAAATATGTTACTGGAAAAACACCTTTTGAGGCTTGGATTGGCATGCAACCTGAAGTCAGTCATTTCTGCACTTTTGGATCTCGGGCATGGGCCCACATTCCTACAGAGAAAGGAAAGGATTTGGAGCCTCAAATTAAAGCATGCATGTTTGTTGGATATTCTGATGAAGTCAAAGGGTACATATTTCTTGATATCAACACTGAAGAGCTCTTTATTGAAAGGAGTGTAAAGTTTGATGAAGATATTTTGCATGCACCAGCAGATGAACTTGTTACCAATTTTCCATCACCACTCATTGATGAGTATGCAGATGAAAATTCAGATCAGAATTTTGATGAAGATGAGTCTTTTCCTGTGACGCCTGTTGGACCACCAGTTGTTGAACATCGAGATCATACTTTCGCATGTAGTTTGGAAGATTCTCGACCACCTTCAACACAAAAATGGTGCAGCATGAGTGATATCCTTGATGATCTTGCCTCTATACCTCTGTTTGAGGAATATTCGCAAGCACTTTTAGCTATGGAGCCATGCATGCCCATGCATGCTTATATGATGCAGGCATCTAATCCACGAACTTATACAGAAGCAACTGGGCATCCTGAATGGGAATCCACAATGGATGAGGAATATAAATCTCTCATTGAGAACCAGACTTGGGATTTGGTTCTGCTACCTTCCAATCGTAAACTTGTGAGGTGCAAGTGGGTTTACCGTACCAAGAAGGCAGCAAATGGAAAAGTTAGTCGATATATGGCACAGTTGGTAGCAAAAGGTTTTCAACAAGTACATGGTGTTGAATATGATGAGACTTTTCCTCCAGTGGCAAAAATGGATTCCATTCGGCTATCTCCCTCCATTGCAGTAGCAAGAGGATGGGAGGTGCATCATATGGATGTGAAGAATACCTTTCTTCACGGTGATCTCGAGGAGGAAATATACATGGAGTAGCCACAGGGATACATGCCCAATTCATCTCTGGTATGCAAACTAAAGAAGTCTCTCTATGGCCTCAAGCAGGCACCTAGAGCATGGTATGCAAAGATGGATTCTTATTTGTTATCTCAAAATTTTGTACACTACAAATCTGATTCCAATGTTTATTTTTTGAATAAAATTGACTCCTTTTTTATCATAGTACTATACGTAGATGATCTTTTGATAACCGGTAGTTCAACTTCTGTCATTACTAAGATTAAAACTACATTGCATAAGCAGTTTTCTATGACAAACATGGGCTTGCTAAATTTCTTCCTTGGACTAGAGATCAATCAGAGTGATTCTAGGATTACCATTTCGCAACCAAAGTATGCTAGAGATATTTTGGCACGATTTCACATGAGTGACTGCAAGCCAACAACCACACCTTTCTTATCAAGGATAAAGCTTGAGAATGGAAAAAACACATCATTGGCTGATTGCACATTGTACTGTAAACTTGTGGGAAGTCTTATTTATCTCACTCACTCCCGTCTTGATCTCTCATATGTCGTAGGAGTAGTTTCTAGATACATGCAGGAGCCACATGATTTACATTGGGACGTTGCAAAGCACATCCTTCGAAATGTCTAGGGGAAAATCACCTATGGGATTCATTATGCAGCCAATTGTTCTTTGAATCTCATTGGGTTCACAGATTTAGATTGGGTTGGCGATAACATTGATCGCAAGTCCACCTCCAGTTATGTACTTATTTTTGGATCCGGCCCAATTTGTTGGTCAAGAAAGAAGTAGGCTACCATTGCTTTATCATCAGCAGAGGCCGAGTATAGAGGAGCAGTCAATGCCACTATTTAGGCCATTTGGCTACAAAATTTCCTATCTGAGCTTGGGATCAATGTCCATCGTCCAACTGTCATCTGGTGCGATAATCAGAGTATGCTAAAGTTTTTCAAAGATCCAGTGCAGCGTCAATGGAACAAACACATCGAGATCCACATGCACTTCATTAGAGAACTCATTCATGATGGGATCATCAATCATCAGTATTGTCCTAATTCTGAGCAGACTGCTGATATCTTCACCAAGACTTTCACTGAGCAGAAGTTTCGATTCCTGTGAGATTGTCTCGGGGTGAAGGACACAACTTCCTAGCAGTTGTCTTTTCTCTACTTTTTCATTATATTTTGAGGGGGGGTTTTCTTCCCAATGGGTTTTCCCTATTTCCTCATTTTTATGCATTGTATATGGGTACCTAAAATGGTCGTATTGACGGGACTCATTCATTTTGCATCACACTCACCTAAGTTATACTTAAGGGGGGGTGTTTATGTACATGCACCTATATTAGCTTTAGTTCAACTCTAGATATTGCATGTGATGTGCACTTAGCTTAGTTAGTTAACAACTGCTTGCATGCGATGTGCACTTGGCTTAGTTAGTTAACTTACTACTTGCATGTGGTGCATGTGCACATTAGCAGAACATAAATCACACTTAGCTTCAGTTAGCTTTAACTATCCATAGCTATTGCATGTACAACTAAGCTTAACTTAGTTTCTTTTATGAATTGATTCCAAAACTAATATTGCAGAATTAATTTCATTATTTTCTCTATTCTTGCTCACTCCTTCCTTCTCTTGCACATTTGTTCATTGTTTTGCAAATATAGATCGTTGTATCTCAAAATCTTACAAAATTTCACTCTCAAGAAATCACTTGTATGACTAACAGATATTAAAGCAGTTTCTTCAATAGAAAATACAAATACTTGGATGGTCCAAAATCCGTAACAACCTAATAAATGTAACTTATAACGAGATGATTACATCAAATAGATAATAATTATGAAACAAGTAAGCTATGCATGGGATGGAATGGATGATGTGACATCCCCTCTGGCAATTTTCTCATGCCCTCCCTTCACCCTATGCCTCTTCCTCCTCTGGTCCCATAATCCCCTCCTCCCCTTCCCACACCCTCTTCCACCCTCCATTAACTACGACCGCCTACATTTCATTAACTTTAAATTTCCCCATTCAAAATCCTCCATATGAATCACCAATTCAAACAAAGTGCACCTTCTTTTTTATCCCTTGCGACCTGACGCTATAGAATGGAGCTCACATTCCAAATGCTCCCTCATGCCTTGCTCTTCTTTGTTCTCACAATGCGATGCCTTGCAACCGTAGAATTCACATCAGAGCATCGCACCAATGCTGGAGGTCTCTCCCATAGATTTCGCCCTGTGACACCAAAATTTCCCCTACGACCAAATAATTCACATCTAAAATTCACGCCAATTTCAGAGGTATGCCACTATATGTCACCCTGACTTTAATCATCTTGAACCAGGCCGAATCCATGTTCACAATTCTAAATTTATGTTAAAAATAGGGATCATTTTACTAATAGAGCTACCATGGGATTTGTATTGTTAATTACTAATAGAGTTGCCATGGGATTTGTACTAGAAAGAAACATAGTGGAAGAGAACAATTTTCACCATAAATAAGTTTTATCTAAGATACTTCATGTACCAATATATGAATATTTGTGCCTTCATTTTTTCCAAATGCATCGTGACATAATGGAGTCCTTTCCATAATTAGAAAATAAATTCCATTGGTGGTAGATGCAATAGTAGCGATACTCATGATTTTCGTAAAAATAGTGTATTCCATCATAAATCATTTTTAGAATGGAACAAAAAACTTGGTGTGTTATCCTCTCTTAGTATCCTCGACTTTGTCATATTTCTCAATATTTTATTCATCTATGTTGTCCTATGTAGCCATTTTGGGAAGCGAAATAGAGCCTGCCTCAAGGTTCAAGTATTATGTACTGCTACCATTAGGAGAATCGAATAATTTTACCATTTTGGATCGACACAAATAAAAAAAAAAATCTCTCTAATTAATTTGGGTTTGTTCGACTCTTTACTTGCATTCAAAAGTTTCAATTATCCCTAAAGATGAGTGGAATATCCACTAGAAACGACTCTCTTTACTCTCATTCCAAAGCTTCCATTATCCTTAATTGTGCATTTCATCTTTATTTTTGGACTCAAATCCTTAAGTTATTGTGATACCAAACTCTTGTGGATGTGATATGTAAACCCCCAAAATGAAATTTGTTTCCCATTCACTACACAATACTATATTCATTTTTGTTATCCCTATCTCATCATTTCATTTTCCTTATTTGGCCTATTTTCATGCATATGATATGATATGGAAATTGTTTGTTGTAGAACTTGGCATTGATACCACTATCAATGACATGAGTTTACATCATTTATATTGTGCATTTTGACATGTTCCATCCAAGGGCGAGATAAGTAGTATACATTGACTTGTTGGGAAGTTATATCTCTTCATGAGTAAATTTTATTATCTGTTTGCTATAATTGTTAGTAGAGGGTATACATTATTTTGCATTATGTGGTCCAAGGACCAATCTTAGCAGAAACTTAGTATAGAATCTGTTAATAGTAGGCATGTATAGTAATTTTTATTGTTAATCCTTAAATGGTAATTCTTCCTACAATTATGGAGGAAAATTTCTTGAATTTGTATGCTTTCCTATTTTTTCTAGTGATATACATTATTTTCATTACTTGGGTGGACAACCAGTTCTCTAGAATCCATTTTAGCATAAATCTTGTCCATAATATGTTTAGTTTGTACTGGAAAGCATGCATGGTAATGCACCTTGTTGATTCTTTAAGGGCAGTTTGCTATAGCTATGTAGCAAAATAATTTGAATATGTATGCTTTCCTGAGTTATTTTCTTATGTTATTGCCCTAGTCTTAGTGCCACTTCTAAATTAATAGTAATTTTATTGTATGTTTTTCTCTTCTCTTCTCCATGTAATCTTACAAATTATGCAGATTTTATTATACCGTTCCATTGTTTCAACTTTCATTTTGGATTTATGCTTATGAATATTTGGAGAACTATCCTTTGTGAATGGTTGGAGTAGTCATGCTTTTGTAATGTTCCCATGATTTTTTTAGAAATATGAATTTCTTGGTTTTTTCTAGGGAATATGCTTAAATGCACTGTATCCTCATTTATTATTAGCACTATAGGTTGTTTAATGTTAAAATTTAAATGTGTAATTTCTCATATGATTTTATTTTTATCTTATTTTATAGCTCTTGTAAGCATAAATAACAGTGCAAAAGTGGACCATGTGCATTGAAGTCTCTTGTTTTCCTAATCTGGGACGCGAAATTGTTTAATGTTTCCTTAATAATAGTGCAACAAAACATGTGAAACATAGAAATAAAGAAGTCCATAGAAGGACTAAAAATAACGAAGAATACTATATTTCCCTTGTCGAAGGGTTGAAAGAGGCAATAAATATTGGTGTCAGTGATATTACCATATTCACAAATTCTAAGTTAATTTGCAACCAGATGAAAGGCACATATCAAGTTATAAAGGACAATCTCAAACCCCTTTATAAAGAAGCCAAAATATGGAGTTATGAATTTCAATATTTTTAAACATAGATTACCATGAAAATATTCAAATAATGTCCACTCATCTACTGTGTGGAGATATCAATGATGACATAGGATCATCATCTGTTACACCAAAATTCATTGATCAGCAGCAAGACATGTCCCCATTATAAGAATGCTTGTTTGTTGTCATTTTTGTGGGGGGCCTCTTGGCTTTGTTCTTTCACTAAAGAAGAACCCATTAATGTAATATTTCCACCAACCTGCAATGATTGGGTTATGTTGTATGGGAGAAATTTATATGGAAAAATGTGATATATTCCATGTATATGGAGAAATGTAATACTTGCATGGTTTGTGAATAAATAATTGAATATTGTTCAGGTTATAAATATTTTTTTTTGTGTTAATTTACCTTGTTAGTGATTTGAATTTTCTAATGCATTGAGGCAATTATGACTAGATTTAAATTTTAAATGAGTCAAGGGGGCTTAAAATGTTAACAACATTAATCTGAAAATGTTATATTTTTGTGAGTTAAAATACAACACCTAGAAACCTCCATTGCCCTCTTTCATGTTTTTTATTGGAATCGGAAAATTAAGCTTAAATTATAAGAAAGAAAACAATATTAAAAACATTAAATCCAATGACTTTCAAATACATTCAATTGAACGAGATGTGGGAATTATGTTATACATTTAAACCTTCTATTTAAATTGTGCACAAATTTTTCATTCTACAAACCATAATTTTATATATCAAATATAGGCTTATACTCACCATTAATTTGACAATCCAAAATTTTATCCATAGAGTATAGGGGTAGTCTTACCTTCAAGTTTTAAATCTAAAATTTTTATCTATGAGGTACACGTTAAGACTCACAATCCAGGTTTAGTCTCAATTTTCACATTGTAGTGTGTTATGTTTCCTTGGAATTTTCAAATTGCAAGACATATGGCTTAAAATGTTTTATCTCTTATTTTAGGGGGTTTGTTTCAGAATTTGATTTATCCTTTTTTCCAAAACACGTTGAAATAAGTGAAACATAAGAAAGTGGCCATGAAAATATATAAATCATGTTGTCTCAATCACAAACATGATTAATTTTCAATGTAAGTACTATTATTATGAATTTATGCAAATTATATGTATTATTCAAAACATCCATATTAGTCTTTAGATATCTTCTTGCAAATTTCAACGAATTACTAATTGCAGTTCAAATTACCCAATAAAGATGTTGTCTGGATGCCCATCTCATTACATGAGGAATCAAATGGATCATTATGACCCATACAAAACTTCAACTTGAAAACTTGATAACAACTTGGCCTAACTAGCATGCTCCCTCTTTAACCAAGGATTATATTTTACATGTAAAAAAGACACATTGTAACAAAACGAATACTTTTTAAAATAAAATCCTCATTAAACTTACTTTACTACGAAAATTTTGTAGAAAATGTTAAATTAAAACACAAGAAATGTACTGACTACAATTACAAAAGTCTAAGATCGTTGTATGATAATCTGAAGGTCACAAGAAACAAAATAAGTATTAAAATTTGGAAGAATCAAAACAATACCTTATTTACATCACCTATCAGTGGCCAGTAATAGAAAACTACCTAAGTATTATTTGTTTTAAGCATTACTTACCATCAATATGAACGCCAAAAAACTGACATGTAAAATATTCTAAAAAAGAGACAGAATATTGAAGGAAAAGTAAAGAAATTTGAAATACAATTTGTGTAATAAATAAAGAAAAACTAACCACCGCAAGAACTGTTATAGAGATAACACACAATGCATAAAATAAAATGAACTGACATTTTCAAAAGGCCCCTATTAGAGGAAAACTACTATAAAGGGGGTGCATAAGTTACCATCCCCTTCCAAAAATCTATTAGTGTAAATAGTTTGCAAAAAATAAGTCTTGTAAAATCAATAAATAATTTGAGAAACCCAAAATATGTAGCATTCAAGGTCATAGTATATATTTAGCTTTAGTCACTTTAATATTGAAATTTCATTTGTTAACTTGATGTCTGGGACCCTTTTATTGGATATAACTATAGCTTTCTATCCCTAAGGGTAAAACTCGACTTTCATGGGAGAATGTCTGTAGGTGATTGTTTGCAGACTCTGGGCGTTATCTTGAGAAAGGGAAGAAATATGAAAAAGTAGTTATGTAACAGAGATCGTTTTGTTCCATACATAGCTATTCCTTTCCTTTACTTGGTTGAATTCAATAAAAATAATCAATTGTAATGCATATCAATTATTAACATGATGACTATTGTGAAAAACTCTTAAGTATATCCTCTATTTTCGTGTTTCTTGAACGCATACATTCCCTTCTTAGTTAAATTGGTTTGATATTTACTTTTCAAATTTTGTGGTTCCATTTTAGAAACTTATACATCCAAAATTATGACATGTATATTTCCATGTCGAGTAGCCTTTTCTTAAACAAAAATATGAATTCAAAGGCCATTGGCATATCCCTTAATAGATTGGACCTGATATAGACAAGTCTTGAGAGGTTGAATAGGAAACCACCCTCTCGGAGGCATAAATATGAGGCCATCTAAACATGATCCTACAGACCATTCTTGTATAGGGAATGGCTTGAACTCGGGAACGTTAACTTCAAACAACAAGTAGTTAAGAAAGATAGATACAATTTCCTACAGGGGTTGGTTGGAAGAAACTGGGATTTTTAGTAAGAATTTCTTGCAAATGACACTGATAACACACATAATGAATATTTGTAGCACCATGAAAACAAAATTCCAGATACAACCAAGAATCTATTTAGCAAAGTTTCAAGGGAAAAAGGGAAGGGGATTACTAAGGGGGAAATTATAAGTCACTCCATTAAATGTTATGAATTTTGTTACCATGATTTAAGGGTTTTCGTATAGTGATGTGTTTTAATGGGAAAATGTGGCTTCAATTAAAATGTTATTTTAAAATTATTTTAATGATGGCTTCCTTCCACTAGATTTTAAGCACACATATGAGTATGGACATGTTATCCAAATTCCTTGTCTTCGAGTGAGTATCCCTTTTCAAAATTCTTCGTCTTGTATGCTTGGTAAAAGTGCTCTATGTTTGTAATTTGTCCTTTGAAGTTTATGGTTATGCTCTGATCCCTTAAGAAATTCATGATTGTCCCTTGTATTATGAAATAACCTACATAGTTACTGTTGTATTTATTGAATCAGAAATTTTTGTTCTATGTTGGGTCATTGATTATAAGACAACAAGGGGGTATGTTATTTCTTTCATTTCATAGCAAGAAATTATCCACCTTGTTGGTAATTATGTACCAATGATATTTTTTTAGTCAAAATTATTCAAAATGTCCTTCAGAAAAGCATTGGGAAATCATTTTCCAGTGCGTACAGGAGCATTGTAAAATCATTTTCCAATGCCTACAGGAATGTTTCAAAATCATAAAATTGAGAAATTTTGTGCAAATTAAGTTATTAAGCGTTGGAAAATGCTTTTCCATGAAATATTAAAGAGTGATAATTTCATGTTTAATAAAATACACATTAAAAAAATTGGATTAAACATATACTAAAATGTTTATGAGCATATACAAGGCAACAATTTTGAAAACAGGGGAAGCAGCATCCCCACTCATGTTCATAGTCATATGTGTGATTATTCTTACAAAAATGAGTAACGGTTGTGAATTCTTCAAAAATATAGTAGAGGCAAGACAAGTATTAGATTATTTGTTCAGATTGTAAAATTGGGATGTAATAGAAGAAAAACATATTGATCTAAAAAAAAAAGAGCATCACACCATGAATTTTGTAACCTTTAGAAGGAAAAAAACTTAGAGCATTTGAATATTATGAGAGTGAGCAATCAAACATGAATCCTAGTTCATTACAACTATGTTTTAATACTGAAGATATGAACATATGAGCAGCAAAAAGGAGAAAAAACATGTAGGAGGACATACAAAAAACTAGTAACACATGAATCTTTGAAACCTTTCAAAGTTCTGCAGAGAGAAAACTATATTGATCTTGAAAAGTATAAAATACACACAAGTTTTTTCCCATAGAGTTATGAACCCTGTGTCTTTCTTTTTCATTAATTATATATCAAAATGTACAAAAAATTAAGATCCATAATAACCGGGAAAGAAACGATAAAATATAACAATATTTTTATGATAAAATTTACTAAACAAAGTCTATCCCTATTGAAAAAATTATGTGTATTCCATGTCGAGCTCTCAAACTAGGAATCTGAATATATGAATGTTTTTATAGAAGTTCTCTCGAAATCATTTTTTGGATTTCCAAACCTTTCTCTTTGGCATGTTGCTTGTCTGTCGGGAAATTGACCTGCACAACATAACCAACTCTTGAGACACATCACAATTTTTCAATATATGCATGTCAATATTGTTCTAGGAAAAATGCTCCCAAGATGAGAATTTGGAATCACATGAAACACAAACCTATTTCAAGCTTGATAGCTAGATTAGAGCTTCAATGAATGAAAATTGATGAACAAAATAAACATGTGACATCCATTATGTTGTGTTGGCTGTAATTTTGGAAACCAACCATTATAAATTGTTGAAACCCCTTGTGCTATACTAATACACCCCTTGTTCTTTACTTCATTAGGAGGGGGGGATAAATCTCCACTGTTGATTGGTAGTAATATTACAAGCAAATTAAGAGGAAATATATAGCAACAAACCTTGAAAATAACCAATTGGACAATTGTCAACCAAAGAAGCATGGTCCAATGGAGGATGATCCATAGGAGAAGCTTTTACATCTGTAAGATAACAATGCAATTTTCATCAAAGAAATTAATGCCATGGAAAGTGTTAGTATGAATCCTTTGTCGAAGTGTACGAAAAAGGACCACTTTAGCTACGCATAACTAACAGCCCTAACAACAAAAGTGGCTGCCAATATCTTCAGATCTGCGGTTAGTTAAACAAGAAAAGAGCTGCAAACAACTAGATCTATGCATGAAAATACATTAAGCAGTAAAAACAAGGGTTTTCTCCATATACCAATAGACAAGACAAGAACAAATTTTTGAAAGAATTTTTGTATTAATTGGGCACCTGGGAGGAAATCAAGAAGGCGTATCCAATTCTCCTCAGTGGGATGGGTTCTTGGAAGTCCTCAGCACTTCAGATCTAAGATTTATCTCTCTTGTTGGTGTAGAAAACCCACACAAAGAATGGAACTCAAAGGGAGCTCACACAGCAAATGGTAGAAAAATGGGACCAAGTGTATAGATCGAGAGTGATCTAATAGGCAACAAAAGGTGAAGAATGGTAGGAAAAACCCTCCTATTTATAACAAAATATTGGGTCATTCTAGATCTTGGTGCATGGGTTAACCAAATCTAGATCCACTTTTTATGGAATATTTTATTATATTTGTTGGAGGGAAAAGGTATTTGACTTGGGTCAAATCCCTTGATTAGTTAAAAATAAATAAATAAATGATTTATTTATCTTTTTAAGGAAGTGGTTGGAAGATAGTCAAATAAATAATGATTTATTTAATTATTTGTGGGTGATTTGGTCATATTTAACAAGGAATATTATCTAAATAAGATTTAAATAATTATTCCTAGAAAATAATAAGAAAAATAAAGGTTTATCTAATTAATTTCTTTGTTTTTGGGTTAAACATGACTAGGAATAATAATTAAATTATGGTTTAATTAATTATTCCATGAGGAAAATTAAACAAAATGGGTTTGTTTAATATTTCCTTTTGGGGTTTCCTGTTTTGACCATAAAAAACCTAATAAATGTGGTTTATTAAGTTATTTTACATAGTGAAAGCAATTTTACTTAGGGTAAAATTGGTCTTACATGGTGTACTTGGGTCCATATAATGATAATAGGTTAGATGACCAAAAAATGGTGTAACAGATTTCCCCCCAGCGTGCGAGTGTTAGGAGAAAATCGTATGACCGAAGTACGTTGTAAGAACTCGATCACCAGACATCAAGAGGGAAGTCAGAGAGAGAAATGTAAGGTAGACGAGTGTGCTGAAGAACTAGACCCTGAGGAGACGAGACTCGCAGGTGCAACAAGTCTCTTTTTATGAGAGGTACTGTCTTTGAAGAAGAGGCGGCGGGAGAGCATACCTATGCCGGCGAGACAAAAAATTAAAAAAAAGAATAATTGACATCGAGTAAAAACGAGAATAGAAGACATAAGTACGGCAAAGCATAATCAGAGCCGGATCAAAATACAATGGGGAATCCCATATACATGTTGTGCCTGGGATAACAGCCAGGACTTGTACAATAATATCTGAGTACATGAGATACAAATACAACCCAAATGCCCCCTAGAAATGGGGAAGGGCTCACAAAATCTGACTGATACATGCAAATCAAAGAGGTGCTGCAAGTGGTGAAGGCCAACATCGTCAAATATCTGGAGCTGCATCGAAGGCTACAAAGAGGAGGTCAGTTGGGCATGTGGGGGGCTACCTGCAGGGCCACCCCCTCATGAGGGTTGATACATCTCACACACACCCGGGAATCATCAAGAGCTGCTGCTGTATCACTGAACCATCAAGTCTACGGATCTCGGTCATGCTGCAAGGAGCTGGCGTGGAGAAACAACCAAGTCAAAGGGAAAGGAGAGATCCCTTTGCCTGATCCGAGGCACCGAACAAGAGTGGAAGCTGGAACCAAGGTACACCGCCCTCTAGACCTGGCTTCTGGAATGGATGAGCTAATGTCGACAGAAGAAGGTCCGCCATAGGTGAGGCGATGAGAGAACCTCAACTAAGGCACGAGAGAAAATAGTAGAGCGATGGACAGACTGACACTAATGGTGATAGTGAAGTGGAAACGACTGAGTAGCGAATGGACGACTTCCCTTGTTAGAGCATAGAGGGCATGAATGACCTAGAAGTGACTGACACAATATCATAAGGGATAGGGGATAGTGGGACTGAAGGTTATAAAGTGTGACACAAGAGACAGACCAAGCAATGAAGGATCGAGGGCTATAGCAGGGTACAAAGGGACTCGGGATAGACTCCATGAATGCGATGATGACTCAACTTGGATGCTCTAAACAAGGGCGACTCGATGGTGCTGCCATACAGTAAAGGCCCAATGGGGGACCATAAAAACATGGAGGCACAGATGGTAACTCAACATAAATACGGTGAAGACAAGATCCCGCAAAATGGTGCCCTAAGTACAAGTGTCGTAAGTGAGGAAATTTGATTTTAAGGAGGGGTGAAGTGACCCTTCTTGGAAAAAATGTGTCCTGGTGAAGTATCAAATCAAAAAAAATAAATAGATACCCATTTGAGGGCTCGGGGATAGCTTTCCAACGGTGCAGACGGTTTGTCAAACGGGGCTACGGTATGATCGCAGGTACAAAGAAAGAAGAAAACGAGTTCTCTTTTTATAAATGAACATTCCCTCCCAAGTTACTCCCGACATCTGTTAACTGACGGGTGAATGTAGAGGAGAAGAAAGCCCTAAATCTTACGTGACGTAGCGGACAAATAAACCGATTGGAGATCGAAAATCCATCGATTTGCGAGTAGAGAACGCTTACTCTTTCATTTTGATGGATTGAAAGTTCAGTTTAGGGCCCAAAATCTCAGAAACAGACCCTCCTTCATCTCTACGGCCAGGTTTCACTTTTTGGGCCAAAAAGTGCGACCTGGGACGCAGGTTTCAAGGCAAAAACTGCGACCTGGTCCAAAATTGGGCAGACAACTGCGACCTGGGAGATGAGGGGGTTTTGGTGTTGTTTTATGGCTAAGAGTTGGGTTTTTGTGTTTGGTTATGGTATTCCCGATCTGTATGCTGACAAAGATGATGTTTTTGTGTAGGTATGGCAGGTGTACGGGTTAACTGGAGAGAGAGAGACCTGGGTACATTACGGGCAGAGATCCAGGCGGATCAGGGTGTCCGTCGTGTGTTGGCCAGGTTTGGGGTTCTAAAGTTTTTGGAGAACCCTTTGATGAGAGTAGGAGAACCTTTGTTGGCCCGGATTATCAGTTACTTGGATCTAGAGCATGAGGTCTTTGTAGTGCAGGGGCACAGGATCGAAATGACAGTCCAGGATGTGTATTTCCTGACGGGTCTCCCACCACTAGGGATGGTGGGAAACACACAGCCAGTATTACCACGGGGGCGGCATATCATGGAGTTTGTGGAACGACATTGTCGACCGGGTCTCCAAGTCAAGGGGACTCGGATACCGATTGGGGATCTAGAAGGGAGAGGCCGTCTTTTGATGGCCTTGTTGTCTTGTGTCACCGAGCAGCAGGCGTTCCATCACATCACCGGGGGGCAGATGATGCTTGTAGAGAGTGTGTTGAGTGGGACCTACTATGGGTGGGCCCAAATGATGCTGGTGTCGTTAAAAAGACAGTTGTCACTCTCTAAGCGGAAAGTGAACCACGATTGCTCGTATGGGACTTTATTGTGCGCCTTCTTCTTTGAGAAGATCCCGACCTTGCGGCCTCGTATACAACTTCCAGATGGGGGCCCGAGAGAGCCCAGGATGCGCCGGTGGGGGCGGCTACTGTGCAGAGGAGGAGGAGGGGCAGTCGGGCGTGTGTTTTGACCTGAGTTCTTTGCCCATTGGGATCAGATGCCATTATACATAGACAACTATCCCTATAGTGGGATGAGTTATTGTGGAGATCCGGACCTGCCACTTCCGCCTGGTCGAGTATGGGGACCCGATGGTAAGTGACAGATTGCTATTCTTGTATGGGCATGTTACAGTTTTTGAATAGTAGATAGGGTACTGATTCATGTACTTTTGGTATGCAGATATAGCTCTGGTAAAATCGGCCAGATATATGGGACGACCGACAGCATCTGGAGCTGCAGGTCCGAGTGGGTCGAGAGCAGCGCACAATGAGGATGCGGCCGCCCTCCTGGAGGACATCCGCCGTAGATGCGAGACGTTGCTGACTGGAGTTTCAGAGCGCGGGTGGCAAGACTTAGATGACCACTACGTGGAGGCGTGCATTGGTCTGCCCTTGGAATGGCGAGGTGTCATGCGGCGCATGGCGATGGCCGGTCAAGGCATACGTGATCTACAGGCTGCAGGGGCAGAGCCATTAGCTCGAGATCCGCCAGATAGTGAGTAGGTGTGGGGCATGTGGTGCCCCCTAGTGTGTATGTAGGGGCAGGTGGTGCCCCCAGTTTTGGGTTTTTTGTAACATGCTATGGGCATGTCATATATATCAGAGTAGATGGACTCTAAACACATGTTTTGTGACACATATTATGGATATGCATTGTTTTTAATGATTATAAATGTTATTTTCTTGTATGAAATGCGTGTGATAAATGCCAATCTAGAACATGGTTTGCAATACTATCTACATAATGATTATGTTCTCGAGGTACATGGTTGAAAGTTATGGTTTCAAATGCACGTATCAAGAGTTTCACTTGTAAATAGCATCTAAACAGCACAGGGTTATGCACACGATAAACACCATTTAGTTGCATGACAAGAAGTAGGGAATCCAAACGAACATGCAGATGGAGGATGCGATGGAAGAGGGCATCGACTAAGAGACCACGCACTGCATCATATTCGGCCTGATTTTTGGTGGCAGAACCAATGCAGACCCCATTTGAGAGAACAAGGGAATGCAAGGGGGTGAAGATGGCCCAACCTGCCGAGGCTAGATTCCGGGAATAACGACTTGCACCATCGGCATAACCGATAAAGGGTGTGGACGGGGGGTCCTGTGGAATGGTGTGACAAGACAACAAATGAGGGGAGGGGAGACAATGACAACAGCGTGAGTGGACAGAAGACATCGGGCGGCAACTGCAGGAGGGAGTGCAATGAGCAGGATGACTATGACTCATATACAAGCTAGAGGGTGATATATTAGGGCTATCGGAAGTATGGAGAGGACTCGGGCTGCGAAGGTCAATAGAGATACGGGTGGAGGGATCTCGAGTATGGGTAGAAAAAAGGTGGTCAGGCGAAACGACAGGGGAGGATGCAGAGGGGCTGGGCTCTAAATGTCTCGCAGAGGAGGATAGGTAAAGAATGGTTGTGGTAGACTCCGTCATCTGAACATCAGGGGGGGAATGTCGATGGGGGCGGGGGGATCCTCAGGCTGGCCTGAAGCATACTGCGCGAGTATGGGAGAGGCGGATTGATTCTGTTCAACCTCATACTCTCGGACTACCTCTAAAGAGGCGCGGTAATGCGTCAGGTGAGGACAATGGTGGGAGTAATGGCCATGAACACCGCACAAAGCACAGGGTTTGCTGGTGCGGAGAGTCTTGGGGTTATTGGTTACGGACAAAGAAGGAATGGAGGCTTCATGGACCATAGCTTCAGGGAACACGACTTTAACCATGGGCTGAATACGGGGCAACTCGGGACAAGCATGGGTGGCATGACCGGCGACATCACATAAGGCACAAGGTTTTGCTGGCAGAGGAGGGGCCGGGTCAGTCGTGGTGGTCTTGTCTTTGGGTGCCCCCTTGTGAGCTTTGCCTTTCTTCTCGGGAGCCTTCACGACAGGAGAAGGGTCTTGTAGAGGTGCTGGGGGCACAGGGGCAACGAAGGAAGCGAGGGGGGGACCGGTTGAACCGGTGTCAAAGCAAGATAGGGTTTGGGGTGACCAGGAGGGGTAGCGGCTGGAGGGTCAAGGTACCAGACGGGTATACCCAGGGTCAGGTTAGGGAGAGAGAGTGTGGCCATGACGGGGACGGTGCCTCGGGGAGGGGGGAACCGGGGAAAGGTGCTCTGCCCTTGTTGAGGTAGCGACGGGAAGGGACGGCTCCAAGATGGTTAAGGCCTGGGGGAACCGATCCAGGAGGAGAAAGGGGTTCAGGGATACCAGCTGTAGGGGAGGGCCAGAAGGAGGAGGTCCGGCTGGCTGAGATGAATGGCTAGGAGCGGGTTGCGGAGGGCGAGGGGGAGGTTGCTGACTAGCCGAGGCAGGCCGCTTACGGGCAGCCTGAGAATATTGCATCATGCAAACATTCGATAAGCTGGGATCAGTGATGGTAGGAGGAGGGAGATTAGGAAAATTTCCAAGCAGGGAGGAATCTTTATAAATGCTGGGGGAGACACTGGTCAAGGAATCGACGGTTTGCTTGTTGGCTATAGAAGAGATGGTCATCTCAGGTGAGGTCTGAGATTTTGGCTCATGATATGTCAACTGGTCAATGGTGACTATCTTTCCATTATGGGGGAAAGACATCTTGCGGAAAATGTGGGATGGACGACAGAGACATAACGCTAATGGCAAAGCATAGCCTAATATGATATTGTAGTCTAGAGGGGCGTCAATAACTTCGACGTCAACGCAAACAGTCTTGCCTGCAAGGGTGATAGGACAATTACAGAAAAGGCCAATGGGCTGGGAGGCGTGGCCGTCCCACGCTCGAAGGGTGATCGTGGAAGGAGCCAACTCAGGAGATCCGAGTTGCTTCCAAACCAAAGCAGACATGACACAGGTGGATGCCCCCTCATCAATTATACACCGAGAAACGTTGGATTCTGGATTTTGAATGTGATTTGGAAGGCGACGGAAGTAGGAAGAGGAGGATGGTCTGATTGATGAGCATCGAAAACAATCATTTGGTCATCGGCAGGATCTACAGTGCCCACGGCAGATAGTAGAGGCCTTCTTTGGGAAGAGGCACGGCTGAGTTCCGATTATTGGGGAAATGACGACGGAGGTGTGGCCAAAGTGAATACTACTTCTCTGATGGCTTGTTCAATAGGAGGCATTTGGTAGTATGGTCCCATAAGAATCTTGGTATGAACCTCAACTTTGGGTTGGGGATATGTGAGGCAACACAGGATATGAAAGAACTCTGTGGGAAGGCACAGAAAGGCTCAGGCAGTGGGAAGGGCTTAGAATACAGCGAGGAGGCAAGGTTTTGAAGGTGAAGGTCGACGGTCGGGGAAGGATCGGAGTGCATCATAAGGATCTGGTAATCGGAGGAACCAGAAAGAGAAAGGGGAGTGGCGACCTAGCTATCAGGCGGTTGGGTAGCCACGAATCCTTGTTGAGGGAAAGGATCAGTAAACACAGCTGGTTGGGTAGTGGCCACATTAGGAGGAGCATGAGGGAAGGCGTGTTGTCCGTGCAATGTGGCTTGAGACTCCCACATCTGCCGCATCTGGGGTAAGAGGGGACAATCATGGGTGTAGTGACCATAAACACTTGTAACCACGAACAAGGCTTATTTGTGCGAGCGGCACAGCACGGCTTGAAGTTTAGTGCACATTATCTGGTTGGCAGTGTTAGGGTCCACACCAGGATTGGGTCCACGGGTACCAGGGGCAGATTGGTTTGGGTTGCCTCTCCGCCTTCTTTGAGAAGAAGGGGGATTAGTCGCGCCCTGCTATGCAAATACTTGCCCTGGAGGAGGCTGTAAGTGCTATTGCGGGTTTGGAGGAGGCAAGGGAGATGGAAGCGCATATTTTGGAGGAGCTGGTGCACTAGGCTGCGGATAAAGGTAGTGGTTAGGTTGGGCAACATTGAGGTAAGCAGGAGGTTGGGCAAAAGGAGGAGGCATGCCGTATCCTGGATACATGCTATCGGGAGGGGGAAGAGTGCTGGAGGAGCTGGCCCCTCCCTGAGGGAGACCATAGCCCATAGGAGGTTGAGCGTATGGATGGGAAAGGGCTCCAACGATACCGTCGGTGGAATGAGATGCCCCCGGGGCATTAGCACCACCGGGCCTGGGGAGGTCAGGAAGAACGGTATAAACATAACCAGATTGAGCGTAGATCAGGTCATATTTCAATGCTATTTGGAGGGTGGCTTCTTCAGTTTGAGGAAAGTGAGAGGCGACATCTTTGCCGATAGGAGCTAAGAGGGTGTGAAGGAACCAGTCCATGTAAACTCGATCTTCGAAGGGGGGGGCTCGACATAAGCTCCGTCTTCGTCGCCATTCCTGAACATGGGCGGAAAGGCGGGTCGAAGAGATTTGCTTGAATGAAGTCAAGAGCTCCGTGCCAGTATCGTATCGGAGAGGGAGCTGGAAATAAGATAAAAAGGCTTGGGCAAGGGTCGCAAAGGTGGTATGGGAAGAGGTGGCTTGGTCGACATACCATTTAGAAGCTTCGTCGGTAAGCGTGCGTTGGAACAAACAAAGACGGATGGAGTCATCGGTAATGGAATTGGAGAAACACCACATGTGGAAAGATCGGACATGATTGGTTGGATCTTCTCCAGCAAGGCCTTCGAACTTAGGGATGTCGGGGGGGAGCTTGGTTGGCATAGCAGGCCAACCAACATCGTGGCGGATAGGGTCATTGATCAACTGATTGAAATTGGGGAGGCTAAGGCCTGCAATGTACGGCAGCAAGGGTATGGCCGAGGTAGTTCCTATGGTGGTTCCGCTAGTAGTGGTTCTGGTATTAGGGCCTGGAGCAACGCTAACGTTAGGCCCTGGACCAGACATAGTGAAGGTGGCAGGGGGAGAACCAGGAGGAGAGGGAGAACCCAATGAAACCTAAGAGGAGTTGAGTGCGTACCTTGGGAGAGGACCGTTCGACGACATGATCGAGTGTGTCGATCAACCGGAAACTGAGGGTGAAGGCCAAGAAGTCTCCGGGAACGGCGCCTTGGGGGCGCAATGATGATAGGAAGAAGGAAACCGAAAAGGGCAGGAAGGGACAGAATCAAGAAGGTCAAGGGCAGATAAGGTGCAGTGACAATTGATTTTAGAGTCTTTGCCGGCGGTGTAAACCAGGCGCTTCTTCACTTAGGGTCGGTGTGTGGCGTGCGTTAATTTTAATTTTTAAACCCTTTCCGTTGTTGAGAGCAAGAAAATACCAAGTAAGAATCAAAATAAAATCGAGAATGGGAAGGCAATGCTAAAATAAATGCAGCTTATTATTGCATTCATCGACCCAAGAAGGCGGCTCGCTCAAAACTAATGTAAAAAAGGGCAAAAATCTAGTCAAAACACACTTAAAAAGAGGCCAATTGATCTAGGGTCAAAAGGGACAGGGATCTAAAGGGTAAAGCTACTGAAAAGAGGTGCAGATCACAACCAAGAGACAGAGGCAAGGTGGCTGGAAAAAAGGGAGGAAATCAGCAAAAAGCGGAAAGGAGAGGGAGGAGATCCTAAAGAGAGGTCCAAAAAAAACGACAAGAGGTGATTTGAAAGGAAGGAAGGCTGATTTAAAGGGATCTGAGAAGGAGGTTCCAGATCTAAAAAAAGGAAGGCTGAAACTCTGACAAAAAAACGGCTGAAACAGCTAAAACTATTCCATAAAAAGTGGAGGGTACTAAAGCCATAGGGGGCTAGGCTCCCACTTAGATGAGTAGAAACAGATCAGAACTTGGTCAAAGCGGCTATGACGTAGGCCGGAAACTCTGACAGAAGTCAAAGAAACCTTAAAAATTGCAGAAAACCATCAAAATTGGCAAACGTGTGTTCACTCAAGTTGGGGCTATGTGTCGCAGAAAACAGGCTGAAAAGTGCGACCTGGAGGTCCAGGTCGCAGGTTTAGGGCCAAAAAGTGCGACCCCCCTGTTCCGGTTGTCTCGGCGGCATATTTTCAGAAAAGTTGCCGTCTCAGTTGCGGCTGGTGTCGCTTACCTGCGCAATAGGGCCAGAAACACACGGAAGTTAGAAATTTTAATGTTTTAGGGTTTTATGTGAGAAAAACAACATAAAAATAGGGAAAATAAACAGCTGAAAAGAAACCCTAGGGTCTGAAGTAGCTGGATATGCAGGAATATGAAAAACGACAGTGGTCGTAATTTAAAACCCATGTGGAGTCTCCATTTGTTAGTATGAATCCTTTGTCAAAGTGTACGAAAAAGGACCACTTTAGCTACGCATAACTAATAGCCCTAACAACAAAAGTGGTTGCCAATATCTTCAGATCTGCGGTTAGTTAAACAAGAAAAGAGCTGCAAACAACCAGATCTATGCATGAAAATACATTAAGCAGTAAAAAAAGGGTTTGCTCCATATACCAATAGACAAGACAAGAACAATTTTTTGAAATAATTTTTGTATTAATTGGGCACCTGGGAGGAAAACAAGAAGGCGTATCCAATTCTCCTCAGTGGGATGGGTTCTTGGAAGTCCTCAGCACTTCAGATCTAAGATTTATCTCTCTTGTTGGTGTAGAAAACCCAATGCAAAGAAAGGAGCTCAATGGGAGCTCACACAGCAAATGATGGAAAAATGTGACCAAGTGTATAGATCCAGAGTGATCTAATAGGCAACAAAAGGTGAAGAATGGTAGAAAAAACCCTCCTATTTATAACAAAATATTGGGTCATTCTAGATCTTGGTGCATGATTAAAATAATGTTAACCAAATCTAGATCCACCTTTTATGGAATATTTTATTATATTTGTTGGAGGGAAAAAGGTATTTGACTTGGGTCAAATCCCTTGATTAGTCAAAAATAAATAAATAAATGATTTATTTATCTTTTTAAGGAAGTGGTTGAAAGATAATCAAATAAATAATGATTTATTTAATTATTTGTGGGTGATTTGGTCATATTTAACAAGGAATATTATCTAAATAAGATTAAATAATTATTCCTAGAAAATAATAAGATAAATAAAGGTTTATCTAATTAAATTCTTTGTTTTTGGGTTAAACATGACTAGGAATAATAATTAAATTATGGTTTAATTAATTATTCCATGAGGAAAATTAAACAAAATGGGTTTGTTTAATATTTCCTTTTAGGGTTTCCTGTTTTGACCATAAACAACCTAATAAATGTGGTTTATTAAGTTATTTTACATAGTGAAAGCAATTTTACTTAGGGTAAAATTGGTCTTACATGGTGTACTTGGGTCCATCTAATGATAACAGGTTAGATGACCAAAAAATGATGTAACAGAAAGTAATACACACCTAATAATATTAACTACATGAGCTGAGAATCCCATCCAATGCACCTTGAATGATATGATAACTAGATCGATGGTGCATCCATCTATCTGATTGAATTGAAGGCACATTGGTGGGATGTTTCACCTCTGCAAACATTCAAAAAATACATTAAAAACATCAATAACATCCAATACACACATTTAAGAGAAAATTGAGAAAAAATATATAACAAAAATATCAGGTACACATATCTAGACTGACCATGTGCGGAAAACGGTGATAAGAAATATCAAGGAAACCATTTCTATCTCCTGCTGGTCAGAGGATTATTGGAAAGCAAAGGGCGGGGAATGATAAATTCTGCTTCCTCTTGATCTTAGCCCAGAATCTGTTTTCCTGAGACCTACAGGTTTCCAGCAAATGTAAGATCGTTCTCCAAACACCTTCTTACGACTGCCTCAGGGATTCTAGAAATGCAAATTTGATGTTGCCTCCAAGGGAAATCTGGGATCGACAGAACTCGGGGGAGTAATCCTCAATGATGGAGGGAAAGCAGTCAAATTTTATATAGCCTCATCTGGTAGCTTCACCAAGAATGTGGTTGAATTCCTAGCGATGGATAAAGGATTATAAATAGCTATGGAATTGGGAGTGAAAAATCTGTAGGTCACGGGGAAATAAAAAATCAAAATCACCATGCTGCAGAATTGATTAATGAGTTTCCCCCAGAAATAGTGATTAAGATTTGGCGGTTGGAACTTATTGGCGAACATATTCACTCTAGGCTTTCCTGCTTTGAATATGTAATCACTGAGAATTTTGATTGGGAGGGTAACAAAGTGACACACAAATTGGAAAACTGGGGTAGAGACAATTAGGGTCAGGAACTTATACAGGACTGGGCCCCACCCCACCAAGATGCCACCCTTAAGGATCTTAGAAGGATTGTGGCTTCAAAAGAGGCCTCCTCGATGGGGCTGATTAACCAAGTAGCTGAAGTTCCCAAGGGAACACGTGGGCATTCATGATGAGATCATGGCCGCAGGTGGGAGGGATGGCCTCCTCGTCCTCTCCCCACACCTTCTGTATGAGAGGGTATAATGTTACTTGTGTGAAAATTCATTCTATCTTGGTTCTCAAGGGAGGTGGCATTCATTGGAGATTTATGGACGGTGGCAAGGTATGCTACCAAACATTATGTGTTTTCCTAAGTTATGGAATTGGTAGTGTGAGCTTTGAGCAAGGAAGTAGGTTTTTTAGAGGGCACCCTCTCTGGGAGAGTTGATGTATTCACCACCGTCACACCCTCCTCTACTTGTGGGTGTGTATTATCGTTAATTGAAAGTTTATTTTTCGGTTCATGTTTAATGCGCACCAGAAATGACTCAACTTTCTGGTTCTTAATTTTTTTCATTAGTCTTGTTGGGGTTGGGAATAATCCCCTTCGTGCTGGAGGGAAAGTGGATTCGTAGCCATTAGCAGTCACTTCTCAATATCCTGTAAGGCTTCGTGGTGTCTGTGGAATGGGTATACTAAATTTTGGGTGGTTTGGATAGTGTGGGTTGTTTTATGGAAGGCTAGCAGGATGGTGAATTTCTCGTGGCTGGGGTAAAATTGTGGTTCTCTATGTATACTATGGGTCGATTGGTGGTGGTCGCACCGGCGAGGGTGGTGTTTTTCTCCTTGCTGACAGTTAAGGTTTGACATGGTTCTCATTGTTCCACCTTTGTTATTCTCTGTGGTGTCGGGTTGATCATCATACGTTTGGTTCCCTGATTGTGATACTCCTCTTCTCATATTAAGCCCAATTTGGGCAGCTCAGGGAGTGGTGAATTCTTCCCTCATATGGAATTGGCGACCTATACCATTACCTCGGGGCGAGGCAGTACCAACGGTATTCGGGTGGCTTCGAGTGGTCAGGGTTGTGGTAAGGCGGGGCACTCAGGTCGAGTGGGGTTTGAAGCTCGTGGTGGCAACAGTCAGGGTATATCAGTGACTAGTTGTGGTTGGTTCATAGCAACAGTTTAGGGAGATAGGGGATGACACATCATGTGGGATGATGGCAGTATAATTTTTTTTGTTGAGCTATGTCGGGATCTGATACAATTTGTTCTTGAATGCTTGGAAACCTCGAAGCAGGTGAGCCAGGAGGAACATGTTGAGCTAATTACTACTTTGAACAAAATGCACTATTTTTAGTGCCATGTCCGGGAATGTGTAGTGGTGGTCTAGCAAGGTGAGAAAATTTTATCTGATAAAGTAGAGAAGTTGGAGGCCTGGATGGTCCATTTTGAAGAGCACATTCAATGCTCCTTCCATTAGGGGAATTTTGAGGTCTAAAATAGGCCTCCTAAGAAAAATGTACAACCAAAATAAACTTTATAAGAACCAATAGGATTCAATAAGATGATGTCAACCATGGGGGATGATTCACCATTTTTTAAGTAAAAAGGTAAAAAGGTTAAAAAATAATAAAATAATAAAACTACTTTTTCAACTCGTATTTTCAACTTATCTCCCAATGTTTTTAATCAAATTTCGAGCAGGAGTACTCGTTGGATGCAAAATTTAATTCCTCATCCAAGGAGTACCCATGTTGCATACTTTCGATAGAACCTGCTACTTGAAAACTGAGAAATACATGAAAAAACATGATTGAAATCAAGTTTTTCATGTATTTCTCATTTTTCGTGTAGTAGGATCTATTAAAAGTATGCAACATGGGTACTCATTGGATTAGGAATTAAATTTTGCATCCAACGAGTACTCCCAGTCGAAATTTGAGTAAAAACTTTGGGAGATATGTTAAAAATATGAGTTGAAAAAGTAGTTTTTCCTTTTTTCCCTCTAAAATTTGATGATGTAATCTAATATTATTTTATTGTTTCCACTATTATTTTATAATTTCCTTAGGAGGCCCATTTTAGACCTCAAAATTCCCTTAATGCATCCTCCTCTTCCTCCAGGAACAACTCTGGACAAACCAACCTCCATTACCTCCAATGATTAGCATGGTTACAGGTGTTTTACTTGTTTTGTGTGTTTACTAGTGCTTTTGGCCTCCCAAGTTGTGGACTTTGTCTCTTGATTTTTTTCTTTTTCATTTTCATATGCTAATAGCGGTAGTCAACAGACTTGGTCACGGTGAGACTACCTGCATTTTTCTACTAATGTACCTATTTTTGAAAGAATGAATAGAATCTCAATTTACAAAAATAAAATGCACACATCATATTATTGACTACACGTATTAGGAATCTCATCCAATTCCCCTTGAATGATATGATAACTAGATCGATGGTGCATTCGTCTATGTTCTTTAATTTAAGGCACACTGGTGGGATTTCGAACCTATGCAAACATTCAACACTACATTAACAAAATCAATACCATCCACTACACACATTTAAGAGAAAATAAAGAGAAAAGATATAGCAACAAACCTGAAATATCTTTTATCACATTCGGGTCTGAATTATGCTGGCAGGAAATATCCATGTTATCAGATACCATGGCAGCAATAACAACCATTCCCACATTATCATGCTTATCCAAGACCTGCTCAGCAAACCTACCCCTATATGGGTTACCAACAACATAATCCATTTGTTGGTATGCAAAGGCCTACTGCTCAGGCGATTCCATCTTATCCTAGTTATGCTCAACCTGACCTTAATCAACAATTTCCATTTGTTGTAACATTAGAATTACCATATTTTAATCGGCTCACCAATGATGCAATTCATTATTTACCTTAGTGGTCGATGATTCCACATAAATTACCCTCGGACATTCCAAAATTCAATGGAAATTGTAGAGAAGACCCCTCTACGCATGTCATGACTTGTCATTCATGGTGCTCATCAAACTCCTTAAATGATGATTTTTTTAGATTGCATCTTTTCTAGTGAACGCTTATTGTTCTGGCTGTGAAGTGATACATTGAATTACCATGAGCTTCATTTGATAACTTTATAGCTTTAGCCACTACCTTTTTAACCCACTTCTAGTTACCCATCAAATACGAAACTGGAACGGAACTTTTGACCAGCTTTAAAAAAATCACTGCTACTCATATATCGGATCATATACACAAGTGGCGTCATCATCATCAAATGGTTAAAACATTTGTTCCTAATCAACTTTTAGTTGAGTGGTTTATTAAGTCCTTGTTTCCATCTATCACCGACGACGTAGCCAAAGCAGTGTTTTCACTGAAGAGAAAGTCATTGCTCATGCCCAGTATCTGGATCTAATTTACACTTTGTCTAGCATGCTCTACGAAAATATTCCAAATACACTGCAACCAAATTTTACTATTCCTTCTGCTTCATCTAGTCAGGAAATTCATTCCGGCGATGTTGTGATTGGTTCTGCTAGCGCTCCAGCATTAAGTTGACTATCTGTTCCTACACTTGCTATTTCAAATCAAAACCCTACTACATCTGATCTAGCATCTTCTTCCGAAATATATGTCATGTCATCTAACAAAAGAAAAAGTGATAAGCAACCAGGAAATAGGAAGAAGGGGAAAGATAAGAATAAATTAAATTCACCCCCACAGGAAAAATCATCTGATTCATCCAGTTTTTTCGGAAACCTCGTTACACTTTCTTTATATGTAATGAGGAGCATTTTACGCAAGATTGTCATCATCACTCGGAAGTCCCAAAGCTTCTTAAGAGTTATTCTGCATCTGCAATGTTGAAAAATCCTTTTCTAAACCCGAAAACACATATAGTTGTGACAGATCCTACTTCTAGTTCGCAAGTACCACTTCGACTTTGACCTCATTTGATTCAGCTCTACCACCTATCCTTCCAGAGTTAACAATAAAGCCACCAAAGGGAGTAGTTCATAAATCAACATTCAACCCTCGAGCTTGGGTAGCTCAAAATTATAATGTAGTAGAAGACCTGGCTCAGTCACCATCTGCTATGTCAATGCTTTAGGTACTTCAGAATTGTCCCTCCAAGAAGCAGGATTTGTTGTCCGCGATTGGTGGAATTGATCCAACATATTCAAATCTTGTAGTCTTTAATCACGAGTCGTATGTGCCAAAATTACTAGCAGAATTAACATCCTTGATTAAAGTACATGTCCTGAATCGCCTCATTCATTGCACTATCATTAATGAAGGCGCATCTACTTGTATCATGTCAATGAGTTGTTGGAAGTCACTTGGCTCGCCGACTTTTTCACAATGACCTACGACATTTAAATATTTTTACGATCATACATGTAAGCCTTGTGGAATTCTTAATAACCTGCAACAAGAACTATGGGGAAAATCAGTTACTGTTGAAGCTGAGTTCATTGACGGACCCCTCAACTACAAAATATTACTTGGAAGACCATGGGTTTAGGCTATGATTGCGGTAGTATCTACTTATTTTCTTATGATCATCTTCCCCCATAGAGGAAGTATCACATCCATTGATCAACTCTCATTCTTGGCCTCAGATTCCCAGGCAACAGGAAGAATTTCGTTAGTTCACGGATCCCCACCTTCTCTTCAGAACATTGGTGTAGGACTCTTTAATATTCCTTCCCTAATGGGCACCTTTTCGTTACCATCACCTGAGACATCAACATAAATCACACATCTAGAGACTTGCAACATGATACCTTCCACTTCATCTGACTTAAGGAAAATACCCAATGATTTTGAATTAGTTAGGTTGGGCGACATCATGCTGCTAAGTCCAATTGTGCTAGCATAGAAATCAATTTTCTTGGGTTATGCAGCGAATCCAAATCCATTGTCGCTGACCATTTGGGTTGATCGTTCTTCAGGTTTTGGTACTTATTCTGATCCATTTTCACACGTATTCTCGACTGATGAGAAAAATATGGAATCCATGATGCTGGAAGAAGAACCATGGGAATCATCACATCAATGATTCCATCTTCTAGATTACAGTGAAGATAATCCATCTGAACTATATCACCCTACTGTCATTGAGTTCTTGACAAATTGTATTCCTATACACGCCGTAGATTCTGAGAAAAACCCATTAAATATCAAAGAAACAATTTCAATCGATATTTCGACCAAACCCAGTATTGTAGAAAACATTCATGTCGGTGCGTCATGTTCTCCATCTGAACTTGACACTTATTGCGCTCCTTTTCGTGAATTCTGGGATGTATTTTCTTGGTCATATGAGGATATGCCATGTATCGACTCCACCTTTGTTGCACATGAGATTAAAATTATCATAATGTTAATTCGCTACGACAATGACTTCTTCCTGTTCACCCAAATAAAGTTTTTTCCATTAAAGCAGAGGTTGAAAAACTTTGCGTGTTGGATTCATTTACCATGTTTCGCTTATCGATTGGGTATCTAACATTTTTCATGTCATGAAGAAACATGGGAAAATTAGAGTGTGTGTTGACTATCGGGATGTTAATCATACTTGTCCAAAAGACAACTATCCAACTCCATTTATCAACCAAATTATTGATGAATGTGCCAGATCTGAAATATTTTATTTCATGGATGGATTCTCTAGTTACAATAAAATTAATATTCACCCAGAGGAACAATATAAAATGGTGTTTATCTATCCCTGGGGCACATTTTCCTATCGTAAACTCTCTTTTGGTTTAAATAACATTGGGGCCACATTCCAGAGGGTAATGGATTATTCTTTTCATGACATCAAGCACATAGTTCAACAATATCTGGATGACTTACCTACACATTCACGGAAACGGGTTGACCACCTGCTACAACTGAAAGCGATACTTTTACGATGTTGTTACTATAAAATACGACTCAATCCACAAAAATGTGTGTTTAGTGTTGGTTTTGGTCGTTTTCTTGGATTCTTCATGTCGAAAGACAGAATTCCGCTTGATCCATTGAAGTTCCAAGCTATTATTGATTTTCCCACTCCTTCCAATCTACTCCAGTTACAGAGACTCCAAGGGAAGGCTAACTTTCTAAGGAATTTCATTCCTAACTATGCCGAAATAGCTAAAGGATTTACTCGACTCTTGAAAAATGGGGCACCCTTCCATTGGGATGAGGTTGCGCAAGCTTCCTTTGATGTTCTTAAAGATTCCCTGATATGGGCATCATTAATCTATCCCCCAAATTATTAGAGTGAATATTTCATGTATCTCGTCGCTGTAGATACAACAATCGCTATGGTTTTAGTGGAAGAAGATGATGGGATTGAACATCTGATATATAATTTGAGTCGTAATATCAATGATACGGAAGTTAAGTAATCATACATTGAGAAGCTTGCTTTGAAAGTAATTCAAGGTGTAAAAATATTTCGCCACTATATCCTGCTCTGAAAGACCATTGTCATTTCAGATTGCAACCCTATGACATACATTCTGTCATGTCAATTGCTGGGGGGGGAATTTTCAAAATGGATTGTCATTTTTTAGGATTTTGATTTGGAATTCATCAAATCGAAGTCAAAGAATTCTTTGGTGTTTTTTGAACTTATTTGTGACCTTCCTTTGATTAGTACCAATCCTACTATGGAACCATCAATTCTATATGAGTCTTTGTTTCTAATCGAGTCATCTAACTCGTGGTATGGATATTTCATCATCTATCTATAGGCCCACAATTTTTGGCCTAATACCTCTCGCTCGCAACAATGACGTATTCGATACCAAGCCAAAGATTAGCTAATCGTTGGCGATACACTTTATCGTCGTGGTGTTCATACAATATTACGTAGGTGCCTCACTCATGGGGAAGCCAAAAAAGTTTTAAATGATTTCCACTCTGGTGCATGTAGTGGAAATTTTTCTACCTATGGTACCGTGCAGAATAATCTCTGCACTGGCTACTTCTGGCCTACCATATTTCACGAATGCATTATCGTGGTTAGAAGTTGTCATGCTTTCCAAATATTTGATCATAAAACCCACCTGCCTTCAACACCAATGCATCCTGTTGTCAATGTTGGACCATTTTCAAAATGGGACATTGACTTCATGACATGTAACCCCCACTCGACCGGGGGGCATGGGTATATTATTGTCGTCATTGACTATTTTACCAAGTGGGCCGAGGCGATGCCTACACTCAAGAACACGGGGCAGACAGCTGCATTTTTCTTTTTTAACCATGTGGTTTCACGATTTGGTGTACCACAGGCAATAGTAACAGATCATGGAAAACATTTTCACAATCACATCATGGATGAGTTAACTACCAAGTTAGGATTGTCGCATGATAGTTCTACCCCCTATTATCGATATGGTAATGGACAAGTTGAAGCTATCAATAATATTCTTAAGTATATACTTCAACGCTTCATTGGGGTTCATAAACTAAACTGGCATTGATACTGTACTCAGCTTTGTGGGCATATTGAACCTCAGTGAGAAATGCAACCAGATTCACTCCCTTTCAGTTGGCTTATGGTCTGGAAGCTATCTTACCAATACAATGTGAAATACCATCGTTGAAAGAGAGGCACGTCTTTTAGATCTCATCCATCTAGATGAAACGCGTCGTGAAGCCGCATTGGTCAAAGAAGCGCATAAGAGATGAATCGAGGCACAATATGACCATAATGTCAAGCCTCACACCTTCTCGAAAGGAGACCTGGTCTTGCTTTATGATCAGGAAGCTGATAATATAGGAACAGGGAAATTTGAACCATTATAACACGCCCCCTACATTGTCAAGCGCATTATGGCTAAGGGTGCCTACGAGTTGGTAGATTATGGTGGGATTCCATTATCGCAACCTCGAAATGGGTTGTATCTTAAATGTTACTATGCCTGATTTTGCATAGTAAACACTGTATTATATGCTTTGATTGCATGTGTAGCAGTGTGCCTTTTAGATTTTTTTATGTCGTTAGTAATCCGCTTTGCATTTTTTGTAGATGTTAGAATATTCAGAACCATTTGTTGGATATGCCGATCGTGCTATTCATGGTACTAATAATTTATCCTCTGCAACATGGGTCATATTTTCTCCAAGCGGTGAGTTAGAGAGCTTACAAGGGATTTGTATCGGTCGATCGACCAACAATATTATTGAGTATAGAGGGTTTATTGAACTACTCTCTAATAACCTCTAAGTTCCATCTCAGGCATTAATTCCTGGAATTCAAACTTAAGGGACTACACTAAAATTTCCAAAAATGAAATAAATAAATAAAAGTGTTCCTTGTTGCAATTATTTTCAATAACTCCCTCATAATTATTATTTAAAAAGAATCTCTTATATAAACTTCCTAACTTAACCATGCATGCATATCATCATATCATTAGCAGGGATATATGTTGTTAACAAAGACAAGAAAAATTATCTAATTCACTGACAAGATGTCCAAGATAACTGACTAAAGGTGAGAAATTTTCCATCCAACATCAACATAGTAGCGCCTTGTTTCTATACAACTAATCACTACCTAGCTAAACAATGATACCACTAGGATGAATTTTTTAGTGACTCTTAACAAATATGGCTAACTAAAAAACTCTTCAAGGCTCAAATTCAGAGTTAAATTGTTATGAACATGAATATATAATAATACAAATAATAAATAATAATAATAATAATAAATAATTATAAAGGGGTATGTCTTAAAAGACATGACTCCTTACGAAAGGGAAATACCGTTTAATATTTATATGGGGCACGTCATTCTATTAAACCATATCACTTATACTCAAACATTTTATACAAAAATATTATTTATCCTATAATACATATCTAAATAATCCACATATTCTAAATATAATTTTGTGATAAAGAAGCATGTTTGTACCATTTGGTATTAGAGCCTTGTTTTCTAATTCTGCCCATTTTTCATATAGGATTTTTAGCCATTCAACAATTTTTTTTGGAGTTTCTTCATATTATATAGGTCCTTGACCATATTAAAGAGGTTCTTTTCCAAAAAAAAACTTAAAACTACACAGGTAAACAAAGGAAGAGTAAATAAGATAATTTTGATTCCTCATTAATTTCCATTGGTGGTTTAGAAGCTCGTGCAATCCATGGTAATTTTCCATGGTATCTGTAAGGTAAATAAATACAAATATCTTTTTATGTGAATTATAACTTTTATCTCATTAAGTTGAGGAAATTATTGAAGGAGTTAAAGGTGGTAATTTTCCATGGTATTTGCAATGTAAAGAAAAATAAAAGAAATACAAATATCTCTTTACATGAATGACGATTTAATAATTTTAGGTAGATGAAATTATCCAAGGATTTAAAGGTATGTAAATGGATATATGTTTAAATGGTGAAGGTCTGTGTGTGTGTTAATGTTGAGTTACTTAAATGACTATGAAGAAGGAATGGAATCCTCCCCACACACACAGATATAATATATATATATATATATATATATATATATATATATATATATATATATAACTCACAAGATCATTGTCATCATATCACATCAAATCTTACCTTCATTTTAGAAAATCATTATCATATTTCGTTGAACAAACTCCAATTGCATAAGACCCTTCTGTGAAAATATTGGACCATAGTACTATGATGTTGGAACAACAAAGCACTCTTTTGCGAAATAAATACACCAAAATGTAAGTTGATAAAGCGTGTTAGTAGATGTCACTAATGAAATTCAAGTTGAACATATGACATGCAGCTTCCTGGAAAATTTGAGCACAACAAGCTCACATTCTCCATATTCCATGGAGAGATTGGTACAACAAGTGCACATTCCCCATATTCCATGGAGAGATTGGTTAACTGATAGTAAATAATTACCAGATCATGACATTCATTCACATGGTAATTAATAATTGTTCATTTTTTTTTGTTCATCCCATACCTTAGTCTCATTAGGATTATTAAGATTAATTTTTAGCCCAATTTACATGTTGATGGGTTTTCGATGGGAAATCCAGGGGAGGGGGCAACGAGAGGGGTTTTATTTTTCGCTAAAGAAGAAATTGTATTTCAATTTTCCTTGAGTTTGTGTCCTTTGAAAAATAAAAAAGATATTTTTTGGCAGTGTGGAAAGGTTTAGCCTTTAGCTATGGATATGCAAATTCTTATTTCATTAATATGTCATGACTCATTTATATTTATTCGTCAAATGATAAAGGCTATAAATTTAGTATGTCTGAATAATACTTCCATTCTACAAAGGATCTCATTTCTCACTTCTTAGTTTGATTAACTAGAGTTTTTTCATGTGTTTAGACATTTAAGCATGGTGGCGGAAAGGTTGGAAAAACACGGCTTGTCTTTAAGCCAAGGAAGAATTGTAATAAATCAGATTATTTCAAATTTTGCACCCATTCCTTAAATATGACAAGATGGTCAAGATTTATGGTTTTTGACCTAGTACTTGCCTTAATTAGAAACTTAAGTTACCTTGGGAGAAGGCTCCACACATTACATCTGAGTGAATTCTCGATGCAAAATTTGAAGCTGAAAGGTTTCGTGGTAAGGCAACATTATAAATTTTATTCATGAAATTTAAAATTTATCCCTCGGTGGCACATCCATCGTAACAAGTGGCAGTGGCTCAAAAAAATTCTTGTGAGTTTTGGTACAAGTATTTACTATGGCCTTAGTTAGAGTGGGTGAGTTTTAAACTAGACAAGATGGATTTTTATTTGAACAGAGAAATGAAATTAATGATTTTAATTGTCTCCTTGCTTCACTGGTCCTTTCCTCATCCTTCTAAATATTTTTATGAAATTATTGTTTATTTTCTTCATTCTCCCTTGTGGATCAATGGCATGCATTGTTTAATGGCCTTTAGTGCTCCTGTAGGATCAGTTGGGATACTACTCATTTAGGATTACTATTGTAAGATTGATAAGGTATTGAGTTTCTTATAATTGAAGCTCTTGAAATTGGCACATTCGAGTAACAATGCCACGATATTCGATAAAATTTTCGATGCGAACAAAGCATTGTTAGATGCTCGACAACAACACAATGAAATGGACGAAAGGAAATACCAATCCTTCTAGCTTCACATGGAATCAAAGCTCATGTACCACCTTAGTGATAAGGAAAATTCCTTAAATGGATTATGGGAGGAGATTGTTTCTCTCAATGATCAGGTTCAAACTATAGAAAACATCATTGTTGGAGGTTATCAACTTGGTTTGGGTGGTATTGGCATTGGGGTCATTGCAAATATGAAGTGACTCCATTGCCCGCATGAAGATGCTACCTCTGGAATCGGTCCGAGATGAGGTACAAATTCGTTGAAGTTTTTGTGGTGCTCATCTCAATCTTTTTTTTTTTATGTTGCAATGTAAATTTTGTTTGTTTCTTGGGACCTTTTGTTTTGTTTTCAACTGTAATGTTTTTTTTTTCATGCATAACTGGAATGGTTATGGGTTTTATTTTGGATGTGATCGTAGATAAATATATCTGGTAAAATTATAGTCAACTATTGTAAGGGTTCTGGCCCAAAATCTAGATCTTTGTTAATATAAACCCCTTACCCATTTATTTAAAAAAATATTTATTTTGTATTAAATAATTTGATGCATGATTATTGGTTGTGATCTTTGACTTGAGGTTTAGTGGGATTAATCTTTTGACACTGGTTTTCCAAAGAACCCAGAAACCATTTGTGAAAATTCCACCTCAATTATGTTTTATTGTAAAAAATAATTATTTTTAATGGGGGCCCTAAGTCTAACTTAGGGAAATTAAATAGTTAAAAGCTATTAATAAAACAGAGTGAGAATGATATAGAAAGCGAAGATCAAGCCATGTTATAATATTAGTCATTGACTAGAGATTTAAGCTCGACCGTTGATTTCTCAACAACAAGACTGCAAAGGAATGCTTGAGGGTCATTTGGAAAGACACACAGAGTGAATCTTGAGATTGAATTATTTTGACAGAGTATTTCTTGGATGAAGATCAGATCTAAGTGATTCCAGTTGCAGTGAGGGGCAGAGACAGTTATTGGTCAAAGGATCTTCTCCAAGACCAAGAATACATAGCAGAGAGGCAGCAGGACCAGTAAACAAAGTAACGCAGCCTCCAGTGGGTGTGACGTAGGCCCCAGAAAGGGTGATTTAGGCCCATGCAGGGCTCACGCAGAGACTGCATAGTGCTTTCGAGAGACAGTGTGAGATTTTCTAGAGATCAGGGTTTTTGAGCTGGGAAGGCTGAAACTCGATTTTCCGAGAGGCAGATCAATTTAGAGAGGAGGTGATGTGTCCATAGAAGTCCCCACTTAGGCCTATGAATCTACTATGTAGAGACAACACAGAGAGATCTAGGGTTTCACCAATTCATACCCAAATCAGCTAGGACTTACAGTGTGAGGTAAAACTCACTATGTTTTTTTCTGTTGTGATTTCTATGAACTGGATAGCTAGAAAGGCATACAAAGATTGTATTCAGAAACTTTTTCTTAATAATATAAAACCCTCAGATTTGTTGCACTAGTTTTCTCGCATTGTGTTTTTCCGGGTACTTAGTCCAAAATAAAGGTGTCCTATGTGTGATTTAATTCTTGCTCATTTTCCTTGTTTCATAATCATAAAGTATTAAGTGTAGGCTACTTCAGTAATTCATGAAGAAATTTGAATTAATTTTGTAATGTAATTTACATAATAGGAGAAGTAATTTCAGTTAGTTGTATAGGATTCCTAAGATTGTCAAATCTAGGAAGTTTCACATGGTTTCATAGCATTTGATGTGAAATAGGAAGAGTAGATTTGAATTTGAAGTGAAGGTCGAATTGTTGGAGTAGCAGCAGTAGATCGAATCCCCAAAGGAATTGCACAGTTCTAGGAAGGAGGGCTATTTTTTTAGGTTGTCTCTCTCTAAGTGAGTCGAAAGAGAGGCAGGACTTCTGATTCAAAATTTTTCCGAGGCAAAGGGAGAAGTGCAAAGCCTTCACATAGATCCAAAGGGACACAATTTTTCTGCATGTGGTTGACAAGCAGAGAAGCGTCAGAAGAAATAAAATTCACATAGCGAAGAATTATTCCTCAATGAGTTCCTAGCTGAGGAATTCAACATTTTTCTAGGATCTGAGCAGCAGATCAGGGCAACATATCTACGAGCTCCAGAAGGAGTGCGTAAGCATGCCTAGGTTGCACAGAGGGGGATAAAGAGGAATCAGTTCTATATTTTTTAGCTGAGATGGAAACTGATGGTCTTCGAGATTAGGACCAGTTGTAGGGTTCCTCCAACTATGTAATTTGGAAGGAAAGGATTTAGTTCCTTCTAGATGAATTTGATCTCAAGACGTTAGTGGAAAATTTGGTTGTTGTACCTACAAATCCAAATCAAATTAAGAAGTACAAGTTTGATATGGAAAATTACAAGAGGATAATCCTTGACGAGGTCAAGCATCACATAGTCTCTCATTTAGCAGGCAAGGGAACTGCCAGGGAGATGTGGGAAGCCTTTTCTTTGTTGTACGAAGGAACTTCTAAGCAACGGAAGATGTACTTGGAGCATAAGCTCCACATGATCCAGGTGCAGAAATGGGATCGCATTGCTTTGTTCCTTAAGAGGCTTTAGGATATTCGAGATGAGTTGGAAGTTGTGGGATCCACACCAACTGCAACAAATATGATGAGGCTGGCCCTTAACGCAATCACTTAGGAGTGGCAAGTTTTTGTCCAGAGAATTCTTGGCATGGCTACGCTTCCTATTTGGGAGCAGATGTGATAAACACTTCAGGAGGAAGAGCTAAGGAGAAATCTAGTCAAGTACAAGATTGACGACAACAACAGGAGCAGATCTAAAGGTCTGAAGGAGGAGGAGAATGCGGCCCTTGCATCAAAAGTGAAACAAGGGAAGCATAGACAAAAGAGAGATGCCTCGAAGGTGAAATGCTTCAGATGTGGTGAGATGGGCCACTTTGCATCACAGTGTCCTTTGAAGAAAAAACTATAAGGATGAGAAGCATGATCTGACAGTTGCAACCACAAAGATCGAGCATGATGAGTTTGATATGAGTACTCATGCTTCTCCAGGTGAGAAGTGGGGAAACATAGAATTTTATTTCACCTTGAACTTAAGTTGGGCAGGATCCTTGAGGAGCCCACCTCATAGATCATTACGTTGCTACAGGTGCCCATAATTAGCAGTAGCGGGATGGAGGAGTTTTCAACGGGAGCCAAGGAATGATGGAGACAACATTGCAGTAGTTAGCAGTGCCTACTTCTAGAACAACACAAAGCATAGCAACAATAACGTAGTAGTAGTAGTGTAGTGCATAGAATTTCACATCAGCAGCAGCGCAATGCATCATAGGGACAACATAGTACTTATCAAAAGTCAAAGTCTTTAGCATCGAGGTGCATCCACTGAACACCTGTTCAGTTTTTGGGTGATTTCAGTTTCTTCTCTCAGCAACAAAGTTACAGTGTAGATGCAGTGTTAGTAGTGGCAGTGCTAGCATCATAGCATATGTAACACTTGAGAGGGAGTTGTGGTATGGATGCACCAGTGGAAGTGGAAGTGTCATGGGCAGTATTACAATTGTAGCATCAATGCAATGGCTAATGGACAACTTGTCAGACTTCAACAGTGTAGAGGATGCTTCAGGGTCATAGCAGTATGCATCAGGAATGTTGTTAGAGCACTTTCCTCGCTAAGAGGGAGTGTTGATTTTTGGTAGCATCGGAAGTGCTCTAAGTCTCAAATTTTGTGGAGAGGCTTAGACACTGGTATTCCAAAGAACTCGGAAATAATTTGTGAAAATCCACTCGGATTATGTTTTATTGTAAAAATTAATTATTTTAATGGGGACCCTAAGTCTGACTTAGTGAAATTTAATAATTAAAAGGTAGTAATAAAACAGAGTGAGAATGATCTAGAAAGCGAAGATCAAGTCACGTTGTAATATTAGCCATTGATTAGAGATATAATATCAGTCGTTGATTTCTCAACGAGAAGACTATAAAGGAAGGCTTGAGGGCCATTTGGAAAGACACACAAATTGAATCTTGAGATTGAATTCTTCTGATGAAGCAGTGCTCAGACGAAGATCAGGTCTCAATGATTCTAGTTGCAGTGAGGGGCAAAGATAGTTATTGGTCAGAGGCTCTTCTCTTGGACCAGGAATACATAGTAGAGAGGCAGCAGGACCAGCAGAGGAATTAGTGTAGCCTCCATAGGGTGTGACATGGACCCTAGAAGGGGTGATGTAGGCCCATGGAGGGCTCACGCAGAGACTCCACAGTGCTTTCGAGAGATAGTCTGAGATTTGCTGGAGATCGTGGTTTTTGAGCCCAGAGGGCTCAAACTCAACTTTCCAAGAGGTAGATTGATTTAGAGAGGAGGTTACACAGTCCACAGAATTCCCCACATAGGCCTATGCGTCTACTATGCAAACATAGCACAGAGGGATCTGGGGTTTCGCCAGTTCAGATCTGGATGAACCGAGACTTGCAGTGTGAGGTAAAACTAACTATATTTTTGTCTGCCATGATTTCTCTATATTGGATAGCCAGCAAGGCATCCAGAGATTGTATTTAGAAACTACCACTTAATATAAATATCAAACCCTCAGATCTATTGCACCTGTTTTCCTGCATTGGGTTTTTCCGGGGATTTAGTCCAAAATAAAGGTGTCCTATGTGTGATTTAATTATTTCTTAGCTTCCTTGTTTCATAATCATAAAGTATTAAGTGTAGGCTTCTTCAGTAATTCATGAAGAAATCTGAATTAATTTTGTAATTTAATTTACATAATAGGATAAGTAAATTCAGTTAGTTGCAGTAGGATTCCTGAGATTGTCAAATCTAGGAATTTTCACAAGGCATATACATCAAATTTTTGCAAAATCCAAAGTAATAATCTCATTGAACAATTGTTAAAACTTGCTCCAGGAATACTAATCTGTTGCAAACCAAATTTTGAGATCTTAAAAAATGGGCATGTCATTCACGAGCTTCGTTGTTTTCTCAAGTATTATATCTTTATTCAAGGGAAACCAAAACAACTTGGATTTAATATTATAACGAGAAACATTATAAAACCAAAATTTTCACTCCTTTTGAATGGATGACCACGGCTAAACATAATGGATATCCATAGATATTACGGAAGTGGATGTTGTTTTCCATGAAGCAAAAACCAAACTTAGTGGAAAATAATTTCTTTCAAGGTATTAAAGTATTTGGGTTACTTTTTGTAAAGCTGCAAGGGTTAGGTCATACCATACATTTCAGTTTTATTCAAACATCCATTTAATTTGTAATGTTACATCTTTCACTTCCAAAAAACTTTGCAAGACTCCTTAATAAAAACGCTAGATATTGATTTTCCAGTGCCTACAAGAGCGTTGGAAGATCATTTTCCAATGCCTACAAAAATGCTAGAAAATGATGAGATTGAAATGTTAATGCGAGGTTATAGTTTTCGAACCTTGAAAACACATTATTATTATTGTTAAATGGTCAATAAAGTACTTATATGTAACCATGTGTTGATGTCTTTTGGAGTCTAATGTTTCAAGTGAGTTGCATCACCCCTCACCAACACTAAGAGAAAAATGACATATATGAAGGACTTATATAGATATATTTATTAACTTAGAGGAGAGGGATAATAAATATTGATCATATAGAGTATCTATAGGAAAAGGAAATGAGAATAAATGACTTAGAAAAACGAAAATTGGAATGCCAATAAAAGAGAGACAAGGGAATAAAAGGGATGAAAATCGATGTTGGAACTTCAAAATGGAGATGATGGAAAGAAAATGTATGTTATGATAGCTACCCATGATGTGATTACCTCTTTATCATCTAATGTATTTTCTCCAAAAAATAGGTTTAATAAAATAATAGTTATATCTTTGTGGTCAAAATATCCATAACAATCTAGATAAAAAAATCCTTGTATATGTATCTCTATGAGTTATAGGTATTTTCTCGTAAATAATTGCATTATCTAAAGTGGCAATGTTGGCCCAATAACAATTTTCTAGCCCAAAGTCCTGAAAATATATTTTTGAAAAGCGCTGGAAAAAGAGTTTCTGACACTGTTGTAGGTGCTGGAAAATGATTTTCCAATGCCTACACGAGCACTGGAAAATCATTTTCCAACGCCTACAACAGTGCCAAAAAATGATGAAACTGAAAAAATTAGTGCAGATTTAATTGCGAAACATTAAAAAAAAAACCTTTACACGAACGTATAAAGGGTGATAAAGTAATGCTTAATAGAGTAAACATTAGAAATTTGGTAAATTATATATTAACGTTTTATGAAATTAAAGTGCATAAAGTGAATGTTTGATAAATCCGATAAGGAGGGGTAACCATTTCTGAGGTGTTGGTAACCATTTCAGTGGCGGTGGTAACCATTTTCGAGTTGGTGGAGCACGCAAGGGATAGCTTTCAACGTCAGGGAAAAAATTTAGCTGGCCAATTCTCGGGACCTGTTGCTAGATGGAAAGATGGGAAAAAGTGGGAACCTCAAACAATATGATCTAGATGGAGCAACACTCTTCGAGTTGTATGGGGATGACATGTTGGAAATTTTTAAAGAAGCAAGCTCGGAGCTGATTTTTCACCTCTTCACCAAGTATGATCATAAGCTCATCTTTGATTTCATTGACTCATTTGATAGCACTAGTGTTAGGGTTTAGGGGCTTCTATTTCAAGTAACAAAAGAAATAATTGCAAAGGCAACTAAAACACCAACTAGCGGGAAAATATGGTTTAAGAGACAGATGGTGCAAGGAGTAACTATCAATTATTTCTTGAAGGATGACAACCATGATCCTTGATGGAGCATTGCGGTGCACAAAAATATTTTAAAGCTAGAATAGGTTGAGCCTATGAGGACGATTCAAATTTATCTGACACGTGATGGTCGTTACTCCAAATTTTTCTTATACCATGTGTGATTTCTTGTACATTTGGATGGTTTTAACAAGATGAACCTTTATTTTTACCTTCATATTTTTTTTATTAAGATGGTGACCTCCGCAAGGAAAAGGAGGTTTTGGTACCCGCATGATGTATACCACCACGGTTTGATAAATATCATATACACCCATGAAATGAACAAGAAATGACAATAGCCGACGAGGAGGACATTGGGACACCCCTTTTCCAGAAGGCATAAGAAGGAGAAAATTGTTGCTATACAGGCTGAGAGAAATCAACAAGTTGTTGGAAAAACAACAAAAAACCCTAATAGGAGAAAAAGCACTAGGGTTTATAAAAGAAGGTGTAAAGGAAACTAGCCATAATTCCACGATAATAAGGAAGATGATTCCATGGAGGAAGGAAAAAAGAAGTGTGAAGATCTCATAGAATGTGACCCTAGAACATATTATGCAAGGAGGCCAAGAACTAGACCCACAAACAAACTAAGGCTGGGGTTTAAATCTAGACTTACTCCTAAGCTTAAGGAGGCTATTGGGTGAAAATGTGAAGTTGGGTTACACTTTTTGCCATTTTTTGAGAAAAAAAAATATTTTTTTCTGTTCTTCAGCTTTCTACAAGCCAAAACAATTTTTCTTTTTAGAATTTCATTTTGCAATAAGAAAAAAAGTTGTTAGAAATTTTATTAGCTTTCTATTACTTATTTTTTGGAATTTTTTAATACAAATTTGATATGTCAAATTAGCGTTTTTGTGAGTGTGTGTTTCTTAACAAGCAAAGGATTCATAAGAATTCATGTTAATATGCACTGTTGTATTCTTTGAAACTTTCTGATTTTGAGAAAAAAATGTGTTGCAACAATCTAGACAGAGTCTACTTTGGTTTCGTTATATTTACAAAGTCAACTGATGCATATCATAATTACTAGAATTTTTTGAACTGGTCCAATATGAAAAAAATGCATATTTTGAATATGTTTCGTGACGCACAAAATTTCTTAACATATAAGTTATAAACTAAAAATTTAAAAACTACCCATTACAGACGACGGACCAATGTAATGCACCATAATTTTTTCAATTTTTTTTACAATGTATTTTGGAAGATACAAAATTGTGATTTCACTGAATCATAATGACCTTCAGAAATTTTTTGCACCCGTTTTATTACAAAATTAATTAAAATTAGTAAATATTTATGAAATTCTATAAAAGTTATATTTCCTGAATGTAGATTGAATTCTGAAAATGCTTGTCTTGGTTCTGGCAGTTAATTCAGAACGTTTTATGGAGATTAATCAGTCCAAAGTTGAAGATATGTATTCAGAGCTTGGCTCTCCGTAATTGCAGATGTGTTAGTTCGGTCGAACTCTTAAAAAAAGTTCGCCCGGATTGCTTTTTGCGTCGACGACCCATCAATTCTAATGACATAAAATTTCAGCCGAACTTTTACCTGACTTTCCGTCGGCCAAAAAATACCACGAAACCCCTCCAAAAAAAACATTTCGCAGTAGTATAAATTTCCACAAAACCATTCATTATTTTCACATATTTTTGCACATTTGGTCTAATTTTGCAAAGGTCTTGGTCTAATTTTTCAAAGAATTGTTTTGGGTTTAAGGAATTTTCTTGGAGGTACATTCAAAGGAAATTATTGCAAAGGATTGTTTTGGGTTTAAGGAATATTCTTGGAGGTACATTGAAAGGACATTTTTGCAAAGGATTGTTTTGGGTTTAAGGACTTTTATTGGAGGTACATTCAAAGTACATTACATTCAACGGACATTTCTTGGAGGTATGTGACACATTTTTGGATGTTTTTTGGGCTTCATTGTTTTTGAAGGTATGGATTTGGGCTTACTTTTCATCCTTTTTAGAGGTTTTGGGCTTAATTTTCAAAAGAATATTTTATTGTCATTGATTATGAAAAGGAAGATGGGCTTGCTAGAGATAAGGAGGGGTTGTTAGCCGAATCGGTGACACAAGCTCCAACAACTAAGAAGACCCCACGAAAGAAAAGAAAAAGAGTCACGAGGGAAATCACAAACAAGACAAGCTAAGAATCCTTGCAGAGGAAGCAAATGTCATTGGAAACTTAACAAGGGAACTCAGAGTCTCAAACCATAGGGTTTTTTGCTAAGGTTTTTTTGTCAATAGGGATAGACTTTGTTTAGTAGATTGTATCATAAAATATTGTAATATTTTATGGTTTCTTTTGTGGATATTATGGATCTTAAAGTTTTGTACATTTTGATATATAATGTATGAAAAATAAAGGCAAAGGGTTCAAAAATCTTTGGGAAAAACCTTGTGTGTATTGTATAGTTTTCAAGATCAATATAGTTTTCTCTCTGTAGAAGTTTGAAAGGTTTCAAAGATTCATGTGTTACTAGTTTTTTTTTGTCCTTATTCTACGTGCTTGTTCTCCTTTTTTCTGTTGTTCATATATTCAGTATTGGAATATAGTTATAATGAATTAGAATTCATGTTTTATTTCTCACTCTCATAATATTCAAATTATCTAAGCATTTTTCCATCTAAAGGTTACAAAAATCACCATAGGGTTTGAGACTTGTAACCTCATATTTCAAACAAAAATAAGTAACCTCAATTTGAATCAACATTGTCTTTATTAAAAAAAGATTACTTTATCAAAAGAAAAGCACATAATTCAAATGAAAACTGAAATTAAATACAAAAAAGGGATAAGCTATTTCTACTCCTAAACCTATACAATGCTGCATTTTTTATCCAAAATTACGTGAAATCATACTACCAATATATCCATGCAAGTAACTCTAAGCCTACAATCACATGGTTATGAAATATGATAAATAAGTAGTAGAGTATTCCTTCACAAAATATATAAATGATTAAATCACAAACTTCCCTTTCAACATGTGGAGTATGATTCCTTTTGAATTTGACTTGGTACCTTTTACATAAGAATTCTCTATCCATATTCCAATTATGTCATAATATTCAAATTTAGCAGCAAGGAACTATTGAAAAGAGTTAGAACATACCTAATGCAATTTAGGAGTGAAATAGTTCACAATACTACCTTAAATGCATGTCGCATCATCATAAATGTCCTTTGTTTCAAACATGAGATAATAATGACTTGACATAACCCTTAGTAGAGACTGAAGTGTCACGTGTCCTTGAAATTAATGTTCCAAATGATCTAAAAAGTGAAAAGAACCATGGTATTTAAATAATACGGTATTGAAATGATCCACTTGTATAGGAAAAATATCATTCATGCTAATATTATCAAACAATTTGGTATGACAATAGTAAGGATTTCCAACTTTCACATCTAAAGGTATGCAAGGAGCTAGAAAATACATACTCTTACTAGTGCCCTTCATAGAAGTAAAATTTTTCCATCTAAAAGGTTGACATGGAAGATATTGAAATGACTTCAGGAAAACCATTTCATCTTTTTCATTCTTTAATTATGCATCATTAAAAATTGGCTTCTCAATAAAATTTTATCTTGGAGAAAACACTTTAGAATGATCAGGTATAACTATCAGCACATGACAAGTAGTAAAATAAAAATAATAACTATTACAAATAAGAGAAGTAAAATATTCTCTACAAGGAGTATTTTCAAAAGAAAAATTCCATGAAAGTCTTTATTTTTTATTGATGAATCGTTAAAAGATTTGAATTAGAAATTAACATCAAATATTACATCACCAAACTTTTCAGATCCATTACCTTCTTCTAAGAGAGATGTAAAATGTTTGATGCCAGTTTCTAGTCGCAGGGGAAACTGTGGCTTTGCATCAGGAGAACATGTGTCGCAAGGGAGAAAAAAGAAGAGCAAGGCACAACGAAGTAGTTTGAATGTGAGCTCAGTTATCTAGTGTCGAGTCACAGGGGATAACAAAGAAGGCGTGCTTTGTTTGAATTAGTGATTCAGAGGGAGTAGTTTGAATGGGAGGATTAAAAGTTAGTGCAGTGTAGGAGGTCATATTTAATGCAGGGTGGTGGAGGGCGTGGGTAGGGGAGGAGGGGATGATGGAATGGGAGGAGAAGGAGGTAGAGGGTGATGGGAGGGCCAAAGAAAATCACTAGAGGGGATGTCACATCATCCATTCCTTTGCATGTATAGCTTACTCCTCCATGAATTGTATTAAACACATATATGTTGGTCGTTGGATATGGCACTTTTTTTTATATTTCTATATCCTAGTTGATATGATGTAGTATTTAATGGTCATTAACGAGCCTCTATGAAGATACAACTTGGAAACCTATCTAGACTTCTCCTGACAATTATATTGGTCCATTTTAGTTTCTCTTACACCTCGCCCTATTGTGATTTTCCTTCCATGTCAGCTCTTTAATCGTAATGTTGATTTTGTAATTAAATTCTCACTCCATTCTTTAGAAGCATTGTAGTCTGACCGCAACCAATATTTATTGTGCTATTATCCCATTAATGTGCAGGGTAGCTTTGGATTTAAGAAAGTACATTATCCAGTGGTGGGAATATACAACCCCCTCATATTAATGGGTCAATAGCACAGTAAATATTGGTTAAGTCGGTTGTAGTCTGAGCATCCCATGGTATTCCCAAGTCATTGCTCCCATCCAAATCTACCCTGTGGCATATTATTATTCGCTAACATTTGAATGGTGAAATATTTGACATGAGAAATGTTACCTTGGTTTGGTAACTTGCAGCTCATTGTTGGATGTGCCACCTTTCTACTCCAAATTTTAATGATGCATTTACTTCCCACTGTGACCATCACCTTCTTCGGTTCATTCCATTTGAAAACCTCCATAAGGTTATTCTTCTTTCAATTTTGTGAGAACGATCAATCTGTAACAAATCCTAGCAAAATTCTATTGCAAGCCGGAGAAACAAAGTAAATAAAGTCTAAATCTAAAGGTTTTTCGCAACAACGTTCACACGGGAAATTATTGCATCTTTTCACCTGCACCCCAAAGATTATGAGTTGGCATCAAATTGGCTAAGAAACAATGTAGAAAGAGAAATGGAGGTCTAGGGCAAGAGGACCTTGGCCTTTGTTCACCATAACACTAAGGAGCCAGATGTTGAGGGGGGAAATCCCATGTGTAACTTGGTAAAAAATCACTATTAGTAGAAAATGATGGAACAATATTGAACATGATAAGAAAATGTTGTAGGTAAGGGATTGCCATATTAACTTTGTATAGTGTCATGACTTGAAGCATGTGTGACTACATAGTGGGAGTTGGCCATCTCATCTCCATATTTGATGCCTTAAGAGGTGATGAAATGAGAAGCCTTCTCACCTCTCATTTTCCAACCAGTCATCAAAATTTAAATAATATATATTTTAATGTACAAAACATTAAATATTTTAGGAATGAATAAGTATTAATCATTTACATTATTTTATTTAAATAAATACAATTATTTTTAAAATTATTAAATTATTTCAATTAACAGCTTTAAACCTTACATCAATTAAGTATTATTTAATTTAAAAATATGTTAAATATTTTATATTTTAATATATAAAACATTACCTATTTTATTATAATAAATAGTGATCGCTTACACTATATTATCTGATTAAATGCAATTAATTTTAAAATTATTCATGTGTTTCAATAAACAATTTTAAACTTTACATCATAGTACATAAAAGTGTCTTAATTTGTAAAAAAATTTGATTCCTTAATTTGTATGTGGTTTAGTTTCTATTAAATATTAAATTGATTTTATTTTTTTTAAATGAAAATAAAAACCATTTCAAAAAGATTAAACTATGCAAAGTACATCAAACTCAGAAAAAACCCTAATCCATAATCCATTGGAAAGGATAATGGGCTGAATCTGTTCTGAGACGTCCACATTCCAATAAATCATTTGTCCCAGGCATCCAACTATTTATGGTTACAAGTATGGGGTTTCACCAACTTTCAGTCTGTCAGTGCGTCACGATAGTGACTAAACGTGAAGAACAACATGAATCTCTCTGCTTTTTTAAGTCCCAGCCATCTGTAAGGGTTGGTGCGTCACGATAGCGACTGAACGAAAACAACAACAGTAATATACCTGACAAAACGTGTCTGGCTTTTTCCTTTATCCCAGCCAACCAGTCGGCAGTCAGTGCTTACCAACTTATCTAATATGTTCGGAAGAATCGGTCTCCACCAAGGTCCACACAGCGAGCTCGTCACGAGAGTGACTGAACGTGAATGACAATCTGACCTGAATACATTACTAAACTTGTATTTATTTTCCCCTTTCCTAAAAAGGACATGTGATAAAGGAACGTGGGATAATTTTAATATATTTATAAGGGGTTGATTTTTTTTTTTTATTGAAAATGTGTTTTTATTAAAAAAAACTAGTATTTTAGAATTATTGGAGAATTTACAATTCAAATTTGTCACTCAAATTCTAAGCAAATTTAACTAAAATATATACTCAAAAAAATATTAAAAAAAACAAAAAAAACTCTAAATATTTATATTCTATATATTATTAATATAATTAATTAATGGAAAAGCATATATCACATATGTAAAAATGATTCTAATTTATATGAATAATAATTTAGTTATTTCATACACATAATATTATGGAATGGTCAAAAAAAATTAATATCTAAATCAACAAGGTGAGAATATGTTTAACTAAAACAAAATAACTTGTAATTCTCAATAGTTTATTGAAGGAAAGAGTGTATGGTTTGGCTATTTCATTATTGAGATAAGTAGCTTTTAAGGTTATTTACTTAGCCATATAAATTAAATTGTCTATAAACATCAATAATTATCAATGCACTTATCTCATTATATATTTCACATTATTATTATTAAAATAATTATAGAAATTAACTAAATTAAAATTTATTTTTAGTTATTATTGTTAATCATAAAAAATTAATATATGACTAAAACAAATATAAACATATAACAAATAAACATATTAAAATAATAAACAATAAAAGTTCAATATTATAAATAAAAGCATAATAAAAATCATAAATATTATAATTTTTTTTACTAAATTTAAAAGTTTAAAAAAAAAAATAATACTTTAAAAATAAATTTCAACCTTTTATTTTATTGATATAATTTTACTTTATTAAAATCAAAACACATAATTATAATTATAATTATAATTAAATAATAAAATGAATAAGCCATTTATACTTCTGAACCTATCCAAAGCTACATTGTTTATCCACGTAAAATCATACTATCAATATAATCATACAAACAACTCTAATACTAAAATAATTGGTTATGAAAGATAATAATATTAAAATCATTGGTTATGAAAGATAATAAATAAGTAGTAGAATATTCATTCACAAAATATAGAAAGGATTAAATCATAAACATATGTATATAACCATACTAAAATTATTGGTTCTGAAAGATAATAATACTAAAATCATTGGTTATGAAAGATAATAAATAAGTAGTAGAATATTCATTCACAAAATATAGAAAGGATTAAATCATAAACATCTGTTTCAACATGTGGAGGATGGCTCCTTTTTAATTTGACTGGGTAACTTTTATAATAAGGATTTTCTATCCATGTTCCAATTATATCATAATATTCAAATCTAGAGTAAGGAACCCTTGAAAAGAGTTAGAACATACCTAATGTAATTAAAAGTGAAAGAGTTCATAATACTATTTTAAATGGATGCCTTATTATCATAAATGTATTTTATTTCAAACATAAGATAATAAGGAATTGATATAATCCTTAGTAGAGACTGAAGTGTCATGTTTTTTTGAAATTTATGTTTTGATGGAGAATGTGAAAAGAATATATCATTCAAGTTAATATTATCAAATAATTTATTATTATGATATTATTATGATAGTAGTAAGGATTTCCATCTTTCACATCTAAGGGTATGTAAGGAGCTATAAAATACATATTTTTGCAAATGTCTTTCATAGAAATCACATTTTCCCATCTAAAAGGTTGACATGGCACATATTGAAATGACTCCAAGGCCACCATTTCATCCTTTTCATTGTTTAACTATGAATTATTAACAATTGGCTTCTGATATAAAGAATAATAACTATTAAAAATCAGAGAAGAAAAATATTCTTTACAAGGAGTATTTTTAAAATAAAAATTCCTTGCAAATCTTTATTTGTTATTGATGAATCATTAAAATATTTGAATTATAAATTAACATCAAATATTACATCGCCAAACTTTTTAAATTCATTACCTTACTCTAAGAAAGATGTAAAATGTTTGATACCAGTTTTTGGTCACAGGGGAAACTGTGGTGCCAGGTCGGGAGAACAGGTGCCGCATGGGACAACAAAAGAAGAGAAAGGCATGAGGAAGTACTTTGAATGCGAGCTCAATTTTGTGTCTTCAGGTCGTATGGGATAACAAAGAAGGCACGCTTCATTTGAATTGGTGATTCAAAGGGAGATGTTTGAATGGGAGGATTCAAAGTTAATGTACTGTAGATAGTCGTAGTTAATGTAGGGTGGCAGAGGGTGTGGGTAGGGGAGGAGGGGATGATGGGATGGGAGGAGGAGGAGGCGAAGGGTGATGGGAGGGTCAGAGGGTGATGGGAGGGCCAGAGAAAATCTCTGGAGGGGATGTCACATCATCCATTCCTTCACATGTCTAGCTTAACCGTCCAGGAATTGTATTAAATGCATATGTGTTGGTCATTGGATTTGGCACTTTGTTTTATAGGTCTATATCCTGGTTGATATGATGTATTATTTAATGTACATTAGCATGCCTTTGTGAAGATACAACTTGGCAACCTATGTAGGCTTCTCCCTACAATTCTATTGGTCCATTTGATTCACTATTATGCCTCGCCCTATGGTGATTCACCTTTCATGTCATCTCTTTTATCATAACGTTGATTCTGCAATCAAAGTCTCACTCCACGCTTTGGCAGTGTTGTAGTCTGACCGCAACCATTATTTATTATGCTAATGACCCATTAATGCGTGGGGTATCATTGGATTTAAGTAAGTACATTATCCAATGGTGGGAATATACAATCCCCACACATTAATGGGTCAATAGCATAGAAAATATTGTTTAACCTGACTATAGTCTGAGCATCCCACGATATTCCCAAGCCATCGTTGTTCCTGTCCAACTCTACCCTATGGCATATTATTATTCACTAATGTTTGAATGGTGAAATATTTGAAATGATAAATATTACGTTGGTTTGGTAACTTGCAACTCACTGTAGGATGTGCCACCTTTCTCCTCCAAATTTTAATGTGCCATTTACTTTTTACTATGACCATCACCTTGGTTGTTTCATTCCATTTGCAAACCTCCATAAGGTTATTCTTCTTTCAGTTTTGTGGGAACGGTCACTCTATAACAAACCTTGGCGAAATTCTATTCCGGGCCGGAGAAAAGATGTAAAGAAAGTTTAAATCTAAAGGTTTGTGGCAACAATGTTCACATTGGAAAGCATTCCATCTTTTCACCTACACCCCAAAGATTGTGAGTGGGAGTCAAATTGGCCAAGAAACAATGTAGAAAGAGTGATGGAAGTCTAGGGTGGGAGGACTTGGGCCTTTGTTCCTTAGAACACTAAGGAGCTAGATGCTCAGGGGGGAAATCCCACCTGTAACTTGGTAAAAAATTACTATTAGTAGAAAATGATGGAGCAATCTTGAACATGATAGGAAAATGTGTTAGACGTGAGGGTTGCCATATTATTTCACTATAGTATCATGACTTGAACCATGTATAACTGCATGGTGGGAGTTGGTTATGCCATCCCATATTTAATACCTTAAAAGGTGATGAAGTGAGAAGCATTCTCCCTTGGACAAGCTTATTTTCCAACACTTCATCAAAGTTTAAAATTTTAAATAATATATTTTTTAATGTACAAAACATTAAATATTTTATGATAGAATAAAAATTGATCATTTACACTATTTTATTTAAGTAAATGCAATTAATTTTAAAATTATTAAAGTATTTCAATTAAGAACTTTAAACCTTGCATACCCCACATAAAAGTGGGGTATCATTTAATTTAAAAATAAATTAAATAATTTATATTTTAATATATAAAACATTACATACTTTATTATATTAAATATTTTCACTTACACCATATTATCTGATTAAATGCAATTAGTTTTAAAATTATTCCTGTGTTTCAATAAACGACTTTAAACTTGACATCATAGTAAATAAAAAATGACATAAGACTGGTAATAATGTTGAAAATTGGCTGCACACTCTGGATTTTGTGGGTTGCTCTTTTAACTGTATTCTATATTGCGAGTGGCCTTCACATTCAATCGTCCTCACTTTAACTGTATTCCATATTTTTCTCGATGGCATTTTGACTAGCACATCCTGCAACTAGTAGCGAAAACGACCTTTACTCTCTCTGAGCATTTGATTGATGTTAATCGGAGATGTCATTGTATTAAGTCAATTGCAGCAGCCACTGTCATTTTTATTTTTCAGTTTCCCAACCTTGGACCTAAGTATGGTCCTTGCTAAATTTATGTTACTTTTGTTAATGAAGTACAATCGGTTAGCAAATATTAATTGTCATAGAGGGGCGGTGCTAAAATATTTTCTTAAATTTATGAGGTGTATATTAGGTGTTTTTTATTGAAGATGGTAAAAAAAATTCAAAACAATTTGATAGTCTCAGTGTTTGAATCATGTATTTTGTAGTAAAAATGGATTCAGCACCATCAAAAAAATTACCACTCAAAATTTTGAAGTTTGACGTTTGTAAACTAAATTTACAAAAATATCTGCTATATTTTATCAAATTCTAACTAAAATTTCCATAATTTTATAAACAAATTTAATACCTATGAAGAAATCTTTCGGTAATAATCACATTATCATGAACAAAGTCGACGCCTTTCGAACCAACCAGTGTGGTTCATCATCAAGACTAGGTGAGAGATCAGATCAGTCATTAAGTTTAAATAGATGTAGGAGAGGAAAAGAAAACGGTTAGAATGAGCTAAGCATCTCTACATCTTTTTAGAAAGGTCAGATCTGATCTCAACTTAGATACCAGCAAGCGCGCCTGTTCAAAATGATGAACATTAGTTGCCAAGGCCCTACCGAGCAGGGTTTCAATATTAATAGATTTTTGGCTTCTGTGATCCATCAATAAATATGAAGAAATCTTTCGGTAATAATCACATTATCATGAACAAAGTCGACGCGTTTCGAACCAACCAGTGTGGTTCATCATCAGGACTAGGTGAGAGATCAGATCAGTCGTTAAGTTTAAATAGATGTAGTAGAGGAAAAGAAAACGGTTAGAATGATCTGATCTCTCACCTAGTCCTGATGATGAACCACACTGGTTGGTTCGAAACGCGTCGACTTTGTTCATGATAATGTGATTATTACCGAAAGATTTCTTCATATTTATTGATGAATCACAGAGGCCAAAAATCTATTAAATTTAATACCCTAATTTGTATGAGATTTAGTTTTTATTAATTTTGTATGTGATTTAGTTTTTATTAAATATTAAATTTATTTATTTATTTTTTAAGAAAATTGAAAATAAAAACCATTTAAAAAAATTAAACTATGCAAAGTGCATCAAACTAAAAACCAGGTTTGGTGTAAACAACGATCCTATCCATAATCCATTGGAAAGGGTAATGTGTCTGAGACGTCCACATTTCATTAAACCATTAATCCCACGCATCCAACTATTTATGGTGACAATTATGGGGTTCTACCAAATTTCAGTCGGTCAGTGCGTCACGAGAGTGACTAAACCTGAACAACAACATGAATACCTGACCGAATCTATAACTAGCAGCCATCTGGTTGGAAAGATGGGCTTCCATCAATTTAAGTGAGTCACGATAGTGACTGAACGAGAACAACAACATGAATATACCTGACAAAACGTCCCGGCTTTTTCCGATAGTGACTGAACGAGAACAATAACATGGATATACCAATCGGTGCCGAACAATCATTTATGGTATGAAGAATTACCAAAGTCCACACAGTGAGCTCATCACGTGAATGACAACATGACATGAATACATTACTAAACGCGTATTTATTTTCCCTTTCGGAAAAAAGGACATGTGATATAATAAATTTTTTAAAATATTAATATATTTATAAGGCGTTGATTTTTTTTATTTAAAATATATTTTTAATTACAGAAATGAAATTAGCATTTAAGATATTCAGATTGTAGAGAGTTTACATCTTAAATTTGTCACTCTAATTTTAAGCAAATTTAACTAAAAATATATACAAACAAAATTTCAAAAATATATAACAAAAAGACTCCAAATATTTATAATAATTTAATATATTCTATATATTTTTGGAATTTTGGCTTTTGTGATCTATCGTACATATTCTTTCCATAATAATCACATGATAGCTCTTTCATGTGATTATTACCTAAAGAATTCTAAATATTCTATATATTATTAATATAATTAATGGTAGTTATGAGAGAATTGAAGAGATCGCGAGAGAACGCTTAGGGTTCGGGGAATGGTGGAGAGATCGAGAGAGAAAGCTTAGGGTTCGGGGAATGGTAGGGTTCAAATAACATTGAAACCTGTCAGGGGGATTTTGAGGTAGGTGAATCAGATCAACGCTGCCTCTGAGGGATTGTATGGTAGCCTCTTCATGGGGGGAGAGATCCCCTCCTACCAAAATGTTACAGAAGGGGAGCAGAGTAGTAAACATGCAGGGCCCCAAGGGGGGTCTACCTTGAATGAAAGCTTGGTACTAGGAGAAGAATAACAAGCTAAAATAATAGGGCAATGTCTACCGCGAGCATTGAAAAAACCCAGATTTATTATCCCTGCAAATAAATTGGATGAATACAAAAGTTATATGAAATACCATGCATTAATATGTAAATTCATAGGCATTTGGAAAAGAGAGAAAGATCTACTCAAATGGATCTAGGAAAAATGGCAACCCAAGGGCCATATAGACTTGAAATTTGGCCCTAGAGGATTCTTGACAATCATATTTACCAATATTCTTGATAAAGAAAGTATCTTTGAAGGAAATCCTTATTTCTATTACAATGAAAGGTTATTTTAGCTGCAGTGGGAAGAATGTTATAACCCTGATCAAGAACACTTTTTAGCTGCACCGGTTTGGGTTCAGTTATTCACACTTCCGATGGACTTCTGGGACCCTGAAATTTTGGAAGGCATTGGGAACTCTCTAGGAAGCTTTATCAAAATTGCTGAAACAATGCGTCGAGGTCGGTATACTTCTTTTGCCCACATATGTGTGTATATGAATATATCTGACCCACTTCCAGAATCAATAGAACTCAAATAAAAAGTTAAAATTTGGCACTAGCTTCTTGATTATGAACATATTCCATTATGTTGTCATAGATACCATGAATATGGCCATCTTTACAAAACTTGTCCATTGAATAATCCTGAACATATGCAAGGGAAGCCACTAGAGGAAATTAAAGGGTCACCCGAAAAAAACAATGGTTTCAAAAATGTTACAAGTAAAAAGAAGAGTAATAAGCCACATGCAAGCCAAAGCAATAACTCAAAACAGAAAAGCACGCAAAATAGATATGATATTCTACAGGAACTAGGGGAAAATTCGAAGGAGCGAGAACAAAGTCCTGAAGAAGGACATGGAATGGTACCTCAAAAAAACCAAAAGGCGAAACAAAAGGCACCATAGGAATCTAACAAAACAAAATATTATGGGCAACCCGTGAAATAGTCACCAATGGAAATAGAATCGAACAGGGAGGATTAAGTACAGAAGAAGTCATTTTAAAATGACTCCTGCAAGAATAGAGGAATATTGATGATCGCTTCATCTCGGATGATTAGAAGAAGTTGTATAAGGAAACATCTGAACAATATTTGACATCCCAATCTCAAAAACAAATAATCTCCTCAGAAAAGACTCCCTCTCAGGACCATAACACCCAACCTAAAGGTGGAAAAAAGAAAGGTCGTAAGAACCTACAAGAATCAATCCAAATGGTAGGTGAAATGTTAGTTAACTCGGGAAAGGAACCGTTAACAACGGTATTCCAACAACTCCACAAATTTCATCAATGAAAGTGATCTCCTGGAATATAAGAGGCTTAAATAGAAAAGGATAACAGAGATACCTAAAGGACAGATTAAGAGTAGAAAAGCCTCAAGTAATGTTGATACAAGAAACAAAAGTATCTAGTCAAAAACTAGAAGACATCCTTAAATTATCTAAACCTCATTATGAAGTAATGGCGATAGATTCGCAAGGCAGTGCTGGGGGAATTCCCATTTTATGGAATCTTGTAGAGATTATGGCAGATGAGTTGATTGGGTTGCCACGGATTCTTACAAGACTTTTTAGACAAATTGGAACGAAGGAAAAAATCCTAATTTCCTCTGTCTATGGGCCTCATATTCCAGGAGAAAGAGAGGTGTTTCTGAATAGTATAGGAATGCTTAGTAATATTCATACCGAGAAATATTGCATGCATGGAAGGGATTTTAATATGATTGTGAATTTGACAAAGAAGAAAGTCGGTACAAGGAGAGTGGAGCCGAAAATGGAACTCTTTAGGGATCTAATCACGGACTTAAGGCTTGTGGATATCCCTATAGTGAATGGTAAGTATATTTAGAATAATAGAAGAGGGGTTGCTCATCAGGTGGCCTCAAGATTGGACAGATTCCTAGCCTCAGAAGCTCTTGTGAGCATGGATGTTTTCTATGAAGCATCTATCCTCCCCACTTTGGGGTCGGATCATTGGCCGATAAGTATGGAAATTTACGTGAAATAATGTCATAAGAAACATCCATTTTGATTTGAAGCCTTTTTGCTGAGGGACCCTAACTTATTGGAAAAATCTAAAGGGTGGTGGGACGCAAGTCAAGTATAGGGACGAAACAGGATGCACTCTTTTCAACTTTGGCTGAAAATTTTGAAACAGGAGATCAAAAAATGGAATAAAACTGAGTTTGGAAAAATTCAGTAGGATAAGGAAAGGATACAGGGGGAAATGAAGCAAATGTAGCAACAAATGATTTCAAATGGAAGGACTAAGAATCTGGTCCTAAAAGAAGGAAACCTTCTAAGTAAACTAGAAGAATGCGAGAAGTAAGAGGAAATATTATGGAAGCAAAAAACTCGTGTTCAATGGATAAAAGAAGGGGATAAAAATACAAATTTATTTCACAAGGCAATGATCCAGAGAAGACAGCACAATCGGATCTTCTCCCTAAAAGACCTAGCAGGAAATCAAATTCTCCAACATAACAAGATGGAAAATCTATTAGTGAATAATTTCAATGATATACTAACAAAACCCACTCATAATAGATCAGAAGATATTAAGAGCATTACCTAAAACATACCTACAATTGTCAGTAGGGAATAGAACTTGGCTCTCCTTAGGGAAATCACATTAGAAGAGGCTGAAGAGGTAGTTAAAAATTTGGCAAAAAACAAAGCCCCTGGCCTAGATGGTTTCACTGCGGAATTTTACCAAGTTGCTTGGGATTTTATGAGAAAAGAAATATGGGAATTAGTTGAGGAATCTCGTCACTCACGACAAGTATATCCAGCCCTAAAATCCACCCTTATCTCTTTAACCCCTAAGCAGGAAAACTCGGATGTTTTGGCAGGATTTAGGCATATTTCCTTATATAATGTCATTTATAAGATCTTATCTACTATCATGGTTAGCAAGTTGAAACCTATCCTCCCATCCCTTATTTCACCTGAAAAAATAGGTTTTGTGAAACGCAGACAAATCTTGGATGGTATAGTCATGGCGCAGGAAGATATACACTCTCTTCGTACCCTCAAAGCAAAAGGTATGTTGATAAAACTTGATCTATCTAAATCTTATGATCGTCTAAGCTATAATTATCTTAAAGTTGTGCTCCAAGCCTTTGGCTTTGATAGAAGATGGATTCTTTGGATATTGTCTTTCATCTCTTCCCCTAATTTTGCAATCTTGCTCAATGGTATTCCTTCCAATCCTTTCAATGTTACACGGGGGATTCGAAAAGGAGACCCCCTATCCCCTTTTCTCTTTATCATTGCAGCTGAAGGCCTTGCCTGTAATATTAAAAATAAGATTAATGGAGGTCAGTTGAAGGGTTTGAACCTTTAGGGGTCAGGTCTAACCCTTTCTCATCAGCAGTTTTTTGATGGCATTATGCTCTTCTATCAAGCTACTCTGAGAGAATCTAAGGCCAACTTATATGTTCTAAAATATTCCATGGAAGCCTCGGGAACTGTCATAAACAATTAAAAATCCAATGTCCATTTTTTTAATACTAATCTATTATCTCAGCGCTTTCTATCTCGTACTATGGGATTTAATCTAGGATCCCTTCCGATGAAGTATTAAGGAATTCCCCTCAACCTTAATTCCCTCAGGGTTTTGGGCTGGAAATATATCCTTAATCATATTCAGGGTTGCCTCCAGAATTGGGCTTTCAGGGTCCTCAATGCTCCTAGTCGAGTAGTCTTATTGCGCTCGGTCTTACAATCTATTCCAATTTATCAGCTGTCTGGGCTGGCAGCCCTTAAAACCATTTGTACTAATATGGTCAAGATATTCAAAAACTTTCTGTGGCAGGGTTCTCAACAAATACACAAGTGGGCTCTCCTCTCATGGGATAAGCTTACCAAACTAAAGAAAACAGGAGGATTGGGATTAAGAGATCTATATGTGCCGAACTAGGTGATGGGAGCTAAAATTTGGTGGACATAACTCTAAGGGGGTGGGGATTTATGGAAAATTATTTGAGAAAGGAAATATGAAATGCCTCGTACTACAACAGGAAAATTAAAGGTTCAAACAACCCCAAAAGGATCTATCATTTGTAATTTGGCAGCCTTAAACAAAGATCTCATTCGATAGCACAACTTCTGGGAAATCAGAGGAGGAAATACAACCCTATTTTGGGAAGATTCCTGGCATCAATGGGAAAAATTATTCAGTTGATTAGACTTAGAAGAAATCTTCCTTTTTACCAGTCTACCAAACACAAGGTCTGTAGCAAATTTCTGGAGTGGGGAGACTGAGATGCAATGGAGAAAATGGAAATTAAAGTAACATTGGCCGAATGCCATGGAAACTCATCAATGGGACAATTACAAAAATTAACTGAAAACCAGAAACTAATAGCAGCAAATGGAGAAGATATTTTGAGATGGGGATACCATACTAAAGGAATGTTCACAATAAAAGAGGGCTATTACATAAAATCAAATAATCTAAATAGTATAACAGTTCCTCTCTGGCAAAAAAATTGGTGATCCAGGTGGATATTGATGGCCACCCACCTATTCCACTTGGGGCCCCACCATTGTCTCTTTTTGTTTTCCAGTTTATGCACAACTTACTATTTTTAGCAGTTTATCAGGTCCGAAACTTTTAGAGCCGTTTTGAGGCCCCAAACGACGTTTTTTGGGCATCACTTTTCTGTGAATATGATTACATATAAATATCTACATTCGTGGTCAACAGTTGTAGTCCTCAAATAGATCTTTCTAACAATCTATCATGTGCGTCAAACGAAGATAGTATGCCAAAGTTACGACCCTGGGAAATTGATGTACCAATTTACCCCGACGGGGCCCATATTCTGGCGTTTCATCCCAAGGGTTAGGTTTTTGAATGTTTGGGGTTTTCCATTGTTTCTCAAAAATATATAGGCCTTCGAGCCTCATTGTAACATAGATTTCAGAGACCTGTAGTCGCCACATCTCTCCTCAGAGATAAGCTACCAATGCCATAGCTAGTTCATTTCCATTCTGTCTGTAAGCAAATTTCCATTCTTTAATATTAATGAAATGAAGTGTTATTTCCATTGCATATTTATATTTATGGTTATATGTGTATTCTATTTCATTCTTGCATAAATCTGGATTAGTGGTATCAGAGCAGACTGCTTTTCTCGATCCTTCTTTGCATGTCCCCAATGAGGTTGGGGTATAAGGAGTTAGGGCTCGATCTGATTGAACCTTTGCAAGATCAACCTCGCAAACCCCGATGATCGCCCATGGGGGACGAAAAGAAAGATGAGGGAGCAAGAGATCCTATCAAAATATTGCTCGAGGAGGCCCTAAAAAAACAAAGGAACGTGATGATGGATAACTTTGTCCATATCCTTCAACGACTGCCCACCGGCGACACATTTGCATCCCACAGCCACTTTGGAGGCGCAACTCCCTTTAAGGTGCAAGAAAACTTTGACATTCCCATATTTAAGGGTCAAATAGATGCAGATGTTTTATATAGATGGTTGAATTTATTAGAAGGATATTTCTTAGTACATGACTTTTCGGACCAGGAGAAGATTATTTTTGCACTCCTCAAAGCTACCCCCCATGTCAAGGACTGGTGGGAAACCTACTATGAGAAAAAGGAAAAGAAAGAACACTCTCTATTCTCAGTCGTACCCACTTGGAATTCTTTTTTAGACACCATCAAGGAACAATACTATCCCATGGGGAGCTATGATGACAAGTACATACAATGGATCATTTTGCGGCAACGAAGGGATCAAGATGTGCACGAGCTGACGAATCTGTTCCATACCCTGTGCACAAAGTTGGGTATCAAATATTTGGAGAAACATTTGGTACTAAGGTATTGCAATTGTCTGTAAAGATACATTCAGGAGGAAATGGATTTCCTCGACATCTCCTCGCTTAGTACGACATACCGTTATGCTGCCAAGATTGAGTAGAAATTCAAACAAAAGAAGCGATACTTTGTATCTGCGAATAAAAATCAAGGGAAAGGTGCCCCCAAACCACAGAGAAAAGGACAAAGTCAAGGCATGGCCACCCAAGAAAACCTACCAATGCTGTAAGCAAATAAAAACACCACGAAGCCAAAGGACACGGGAAATTTGTATGAGTTCTTTAATAGCTCCACTCACAACACAAGTGAGTGTCGGGTCAGGTAGTCATTGGTGGCTGAGATGAGGGCTTCTGAATCAGATGCATGCTCTGACTCTAAATCATAACCTGACAAGGGGAATGACAAAGGGAAATAGATTATTGATGTGGAGCCCAACGCCACTATTTCCACTGCAAAGATCCAAAAGGAGGAACCAAAAGATCTAGAGGAGGAGGAGCATCTCTTCTACTCCCAGATGTGGGTAAAGGGTTCCCCACTACAATTCATTGTCGAAAATGGGAGCCAAAAGAACCTCATTTCAAAAGACACCGTGAAGCGGTTGGGCTTGTCGACCACAACACACCCACAGCCATACACCATTAGGTGGCTTCATCAAGGACGGGATCTCCATGTCAGCCATCAGTGTCGCCTTCCCTACATTAGGGGAATTTTGAGGTCTAAAATGGGCCTCCTAAGGAAAATGTACAATCAAAATTCACTTTATGAGAACCAATCACATTTTAGGGGATGACATCATCCCTAATGGTTGAGGTGGCATTTCTTGAGTTAAAGGTACTTACTTGTCACATTCTCAATCATGGATAAAAATTCATGGTTAACCATGGTAGTGCTCTAAGTACTTTTAAAGTCAAAGTAAAGTACTCATAATAAATTTCATTTCACACTTCTTGAATAAAAATATGTTATTGTCATTTCATATTTCTTGAAAGAAACAATTCATATCCCTATACATTTATTATATTATATTATATTATTTTTATATAGTATATTAATTACATGTTATTATACAATTTAAATAATATAAATTTTAATTAATAGCATATAATATAATTAATACTTTATAAATTTATATTTATATTTTATTTTAAGTTATTTAAGTACAAAGGACAAATGCATTAGTTGTTTAATGATAATGACTTTTTCTTGAAAAGCTCATTCTTATTTATAGTCACATCAATAAAAAAAAATTATTAATTTTATTTTGGTACAACTTTTGAATTGAATTTAACTATGGTTACATTGATTGTAGTGCAAAAAGTGAATTGAAAATTCATAAATATTATTTTATTGGCTTAGCTATTATTTTATTATTTTCTTAGGAGGCCCATTTTAGACCTCAAAATTCCCCTAATGCAACATCAAGCCCTTCAAGGATGAGTTATTATGTGAAATTGATCCTCTTTATGTTTGTGATGTATTATTAGGCCAACCATACTTGTGGAAGAGACATGTTGTGTATGAGTCCTGGCCTCGCACTGTTATTGTTACTTTGGGAAATAAGTTATACAAGATACCAGAGTTAACACTGCTTATTGCTATCTCCTTGGTTACTGCAAAACAATGTAGTAAGCTCATTTCCATAACCAAGAAATTTGTTTTCCTGATGATCTGATCCCAGGGAAATGAGAATACTGTGGCCACGACCTCCAGACAAGGCTCCTCTGCATGACAACAACAAATGGACAAGTTTGCGGAGGAGTACAAGGACATCTTCACCTCACCCACAAGGGTGCCTCTACACTGTCAGGTCAAGTAGCCCATTGATCTGACCCCAGATGCGTCGCTACCCAATGGACCGATCTATCGGCACTTTGTTCTAGAGAACGATGAAATCAAGAGGCAGGTTCAAGAGCTATTACAGAAAGGTCACATCCGGTCGAGTTCATCACCCTGTGGGAGCCTCATCATGTTGGTACAGAAGAAGGATGGGACTTGGAGACTTTGTATTGACTATGAAGCGTTGAACAAGATCATTGTCTGGAATAGGTACCTAATCCCACGGATTGATGACCTTATGGACCAACTCAAAGGGGGAAATTATTTCAACGATCTCGATTAACTTGAAGTATGGGTATCATCAGGTACCAATCGAACCCTCCAATGTGTGGAAGACTTCCTTCAAAGCCAAGCACGGCCTTTTAAAATGGTTGGTCATGCCTTTTGGGTTGACGAATTCTCCCACGACCTTCATGAGGTTTATGGAAGACATCTTGTGACCATTCACCAACTCATTTTTAGTGGTGTACTTGCATGACATTCTGATCTTTAGCTCGAATTGGGAAGAGCACCTCCACCACATCTAACAAGTCCTCCAAACACTGCGTCAACACAAGTTGTGTGCCAATTTTGAGAAGTGCACTTTTGGCATGACCCAGGTTCAACATCTGGGATACATTATTGATGAAAGGGGGGTGCATTTGGATCCAACCAAGATCCAAGTCATTCGAGATTGGCCAACCCCAACCACTCTAACAGAGCTTTGCAGCTTTCTGGGTCTTGCTAATTTCTACCACAGGTTCATGTTGGGATTCTCTCATATCACTTATCCCTTGATTCAATTCACCAAGGGAGGAGTGAAAGAAGAATTATTTTTGTCGAAATCTCAACAGAAGGCGTTTGTAGAATTGAAACATCGCCTTTGTTCTACCCTAGTGCTCACATTACCAGACTTGAAAAAACCATTTGAGATCAAGACAGATGCCTCTAACTATGCTATTGGGGTAGTTATTACTCAATAGGGGCATCCAGTGGCATATCACAGTGATACATTGTCTGACACGGTCCACAAGTATCCCACTTATGACAAAGAAATGTATTTCATTATATAGGCTTGTCGATAATGGAAGCATTACATTTTGGGGAAAGAAATAATCATCCACATAGACTACCAACCCATGTAGTTCATACAGACACAAGGGATGTTGCAGAATGATCGCCATAATAAGTGGTCCACATATCTACAACAGTTTCATTTGAACATCAAGTACAAGAAGGGTAGCACCAATAATGTTGTATATTGCCTCAGCTAACCACCGATCATGGCGCTAACCACCATTCTCAACTGTTGTGGCATGAGACTTCTAATTGGCCACTTCTTTATAAGAGCGATCCAAAATTCGGTCACACATACAAGGCACTCTTGGGGGGTATGCAAGTTCCAAAATTTCACCTCCAAGATGGACTGTTATGTCACCTGGTACATCTTTGTGTTCCTTCAAGCGAGGGTGCCAAGATGATACAGGAATCACACTACAACTGATTCACTGGGCATTTCAGGGTCGAGAAAACAGTCGCACTACTGGAGAATTATTTCTATTGGCCAAATCTTCAACAAGATGTCGGGAAGTACATCAAATCCTGCACTACTTGCACCATTGCCAAACCGACCATCAAGAAGCAATGCCTCTATACTCTGCTACCTACCCCTAGTCAACCTTAGGAATCCATCTCCATGGATTACATGTCGAGCCTTCCTTATAGTAAGCAGAGAAACGATTGTGTTTTCGTGGTTGTCGACAGATTCTCGAAGATGGCCATTATGGCGACCTGCAAGAAGAATATCACCACAAAATCCACTGCTAAACTCTTCTTTGAACGAGTGTGGGTGCACTTTTGGATCCCACAGTCTATCATCTCAAATCCGTACAACAAGTTCCTTAGTACATTTTGGTCCAGCCTATGGTCAATGCTAGACACCAATCTCACCAAGTCCACATATTTCCATCCCTAAACTGATGGCCAAACAAAGGTCGCCAACAGGATGATTGTACACATTCTATGCATGTACAATTCAAAGCATCCATGCACATAGGATGAGAGCCTCCCATATGTACAACATAGTTATAATCGGGCTCTCCACAGCTCAACCAGCCACAACCCCTTTCAGGTGGGCTTGGGATTCCAACCACTATGTCCTTTGATGTAGTCATGCCATTTGCAGCTACACAGGCCAATTCGGCTCATGTCCATTCTAAAGTTGACAAAGTGAATAGCTTCATTGAGCCCATTCAACACATCTCCCAACAAGTTCATGACATATTGGATAGAGCCAAATCTAAGTACAAGTAACAACATGATCAACATCGGGTGCCACACAACTTCTAGGTGTGCGACAAAGTGTGGCTACATTTTCATAAGGAGTGCCTCACTGGACCCCACCGCAAGCTTTCACCACTCCGATATGGGTCGTACACCATCACCAAGGCTATATGGAACAATACCTTCGAGTTGAGTATTCCACCATTCCTTGGTTTACACCCAATATTCAATGTGGACTGCCTTCGTCCCTACTTCCCACCTCTACTAGACACCTTTGACATTGCAGAACAACTCACACCAACAGAGTTAAACCCAGATTGCATGGAACAGGCCACCACAGATTGTATCATGGACATGCAAATCAAGAACACTCACCAATATAAGATCCAACTGTATCGAGTTGTCAAAGCTGGCCAACTCCTGCATTAAGGCAAGTGGTCCACTAGGGACCACGTTCAACAGAAGTTTCCTCATCTCATAGAGGAACTCAACACAATGGCGACCATTGCTTCCTAAGTGGGGAGTAATGATCTAGGTGGATATTGGTGGCCACCCGCCTATTCCACTTGGGTCCCCACCATTATCTTTTTCAGTTTTTCAGTTTCTGCACAACTTACTATTTTTAGCAGTTTTTCGGGTCCTAAACTTTTGGAGCCATTTTGAGGCCCTAAATAACATTTTTTGGGCATCGCTTTTCTAACAAATAATATTCCCTTCTAAAATTTACATTGACATTCAATAGTTTTAGTCCTCGGATAAATATTTCTAACGATGTATCATGTGCGTCAAATGGAGATAGTATGCCAAAGTTACGACCCCAGGAAATTGATGTACCAATTTACCCCAATGGGGCCCATATTCTGGTGTTTCATCTCCTAGGGTTAGGTTTTTGGATTTTTAGGGTTTTTCATTATTTCTCAATAATATATAGGCCTTCGAGCCTCATTTTAACAAAAAATTCAGAGGCCTGTAGCCGCCACATCTCTCCTCATAGGTAAGCTACCAGTGCCCTAGCTAGTTCATTTCCATTTTGTTTGTAAGAAAATTTCAATTATTTGATATTAATGAAATTAAGTGTTATTTCCGCTGCATCTTTGTATTTATGGTTATATGTGTATTATATTGCGTTCCTTCATAAATCTGGATCATTTGGATAGCTAAACATTGGCCAAAAAATGAACATTTTCTCTGGCTTGTTAGTCATAGTAAAATCATTACCTGGGATCAGTTACAGAAAAAATGGATGCATGGTCCATCGTTATGAATAATGTGTAATAAGCACGATGAAATTATTAAACACTTGTTGAATACATGTGATATGGCCAAAAATCTCTGGCTGAACATCTCCACCGTCTTCCAACAAACCGACAGAGACAATACGAGCATCAAACAAACTATTGAAACTTGGAGAAAAGGGGGATATTCCAGCAAAGTCCTTAACAGAGCTTGGAGACTATCTATGGGGTTTCTTCTATGGCCATATGGAAAGAAAGGAATCGTAGAATATTTAGGGATGAGAATAGGCAGAAAGAAGAAATCAGGCAGTTGATCCTCGATAATATTCGAGAGACTATCCTAGCCGATAAATGGGATGAATAAGACTGGAAAAAAATGAAAATGAGGCTCGTATCCTAGCTATGTTCAACCTAACACCTCAAATGCTAACCCAAACATTGTGGAAACAAAAAAAACCAAGGAGAAACCCACAAGACAAGTTTTAGGTTCCACAACAAGGGTTTTTGAAACTTAACTATGATGGGACCTCTAAAGGCAACCCAGGTCAAGCAGGAACAAGTGGTATATTCAGGAATTCACAGGGTTATGTTTGTAGAATATATGTGATGGACCTAGGGTTTTCCACTAACAATGAAGTGGAACTAACGACAGTCAAACAAGGGTTTCTAATAGCAGTAAGAGAAAGATACCAAAAAATCATAGTAGAAGGGGATTCTGTTGTTTCTACAGAAGATGCAACAGGGGATACGATGGGAGAAAATTAGCCAAAGCTGGACAATGACACACCTAATTCATGAAATCAACATGATCAACTCTGACATGGGTTACCTCATTCCATCGCATGTTCGCAGAGCAGGGAATGAAGCAGCCAACTACCTAGAAAATTAGGATGCACTCATGCGGGATGACATTTGGATATTAACCAGGCAGATATGGCTCGGGATGAAAAACTACAACCTCTTCAGAAAATCGTCGATAGAGACATTAATATTTCTCAAGATCCCCGATCGGGGTGCCACGCAAGAGATGGGAGGTGTGAGGTGGCACGCGACGGCATGTACCACATGGTCACTCGAGGATAATGATGGAAGGTGATCACAGGAGCGGTACCACCACACACAGGATTATAATGATTTGCGACGTAGATGGTGGAGGCAAACTAAACCTATCAGAATGGTTTGGGAAACAACACTATCGCATTAAGGGGTTTATGAAAGCAGGTGTAGGAAAGGGTGGTATCGTTTTTAGGTAGAATTCTGAGGAAGGAGGAGCAAGTGTTGTGCGGGAGAAGGTTGGAGCATTGCAATCAAGCCCTATCACCTGGTATGTGGTTTGTCTCCTTACCATGTATGTCATGGTCTGCTAAACAATTCTTCCGGACTGTTACAAAACAAATATCTACGAGGAGATGTTTCCTTTGTTGTATAAGTCGAATTCCGCAGTTTATTATCTGATTTTAGATGGAGGATGTAAAACCTTTATGGGTTTGCATGGCCGAGAATCTAAACGTTGCATTCATTGTTCAAATTGTGTTTATTTTCTCTTCATAGCTTCAACTAAGGGGACTCCAGGTTCATTTACTTTAGAGCATCCCCATTTTAGCCTTTTGTATAGTGTTTCAACGTTTCTTAGTGTTACACCATTTTTTGGTCATCTAACCTATTATCATTAGATGGACCCAAGTACACCAGGTAAGACCAATTTTACCCTAAGTAAAATTGCTTTTACTATGTGAAATAACTTAGTAAAACACCTTTATTAAGTTTTTTATGGTCTAAACAGGAAACCCCAAAAGGAAATAATAAACAAATCTATATTTGTTTATATTTCCTCAAGGAATAATTAGTTAAACATCAATTTAATTATTATTCCTAGTCATATTTAACTCAAAACAAGGAAATCAATTAAATAAATCCTTATTTATTTGATTATTTCCTAGGAATAAGTTATTTAATCCTTATTTAAATAATATTCCTAGTTAAATTTGACTAAATTATTTATAAATAATTAAATAAATCATTTATAAATAATTAAATAAATCATTATTTATTTAATTACATTTCCACCATTTCCTTAAAATAAAAAAAAATCATTTATTTTGTTATTATTTATAAATAAAGGAATTGACCCAAGTCAAAAATCCTTTCCCTCCAACAAATATAATAAAATATTCCTAAAAGGTGGTTCTAGAACTTGATTAATAATATTTTATTCATGCACCAAGTTCTAGACCGCCCTAATATTTTGTTATAAATAGAAGGGCCTTCCCATTCATTGAGCACCTTTTCATTGCATTAGATCACTCTGGATCTATACTCTTGGTCTGACTTTGAGCCATTATTATTGTCACATTTTCCATCATTTACTTTGTGAGCTCCCTTTGAGTTCTATGTTTGTTTGGGTTTTCTACACCAACAAGAGAGAGAAGTTTTAGATTTGAAATGCTGAGGACTTTCAAGAACCCATCCCATTGAGGAGAATTGGAAACACCTTTCTTGTTTTCCTCTCAGGTGCCCCTTTAATACAAAAATTCTTTCAAATATATTGTTCTTGTATTATCTATTGGATGCATGGAGCAACATTTTATTTTCACTGCTTAATGTCTTTTATGCATAGATCTAGATTTGTGCAGCTTTATTTGGATCAACTAACTATAGATTTAAAGATATTGGTAGCCATAATTGATGTTAGGGCTATTTGTTATGCGTAGCTAAAGTAGTCTTTTTCCAACAAAAGATTCATACTAACAATTGGTGACTCCACACGAGTTTTCTTTTGCGACCGCTGTCGTTTTATCTATTCCTGCATATCCAGCTATTTCAGATTCTAGGGTTTCTCTTCAGTTTTTTTTTTCCTATTTTTATGGTTCTTTTCACCTCTAAAACCATCAAACACTCATATTTTTAACTTCTGTGTGTTTCTGGCCCTATTGTGCAGGTGACAGACGTCAGCCGCAGCTGAGACGACAACTTTTTCTGAAATCTGCCGTCGAGAGACCCGGATCTGCAGGTTGCACTTATTAGCCCAAAACCTGCGACCTGGACTAGAGGACGCACTTTTCTGCCTAAAAAATGCAACCTGGACTGAAAACAGGTCAAAACCTATGACCTGCACTTTTTTCTGCACTTTTCCAGCAATTTTTCTGGGTTTGTCTGAAGCTTCTGTTAGGGTTTTCCAGCCTCTGTCTCTGCCCATTTAGACTTGTTTCTGATCTATTCTACTCAACTAAGTGGGACTCTCACCCCTTAGGGCTTTAGTACCCTCCACTTTCTGTGGAAGAGTTTTAGCTGTTTCAGACGTCTGAATTTTCAGAGTTTCAGCATTTTCCTTTTCAGATCTGATACCTTATTTTCAGATCCCTCTAGATCAGCTCTTCTCCCTTTAAAATCACCTCATATAGTTTTGTTTGGGTTTACCTCTAGGGTCACCTCCTTGTCCCTTCTACCTTTAGCTGATTTCCCCCTCTTGTTGCAGCAACCTTGCCTCTGCCTCTTTGATGTTTTCTACACCTCTTTTCAGCAGATTTCTCCTTTAGATCCCTGTCCCTCCCGGCGTTAGATCTATTGGCCTCTTTTTAGTGTGTTCTGATTAGATTTTTTCCCCCTTATTAGACTAGTTTTGAGAGACCCGCCTTCTTGGGTTAGATCGGTGCATTGTTAGATGTTAATTTTCTGTTATTTCAGTCTTATTTACTGTTCTCTGCAGATTTATTTTCAGTTACACAACACACTTTTTCTTTTACTCTCAAAACATTTGGGTTTAAAAATTAAAATTAACACATGCCACACACTGACCCTAAGTGAAGAAGAGCCTGGTTAGCACCGACTGGCAAAGAATTTAAAAGAAATTGACACTGCACCTCTCTGCCCTTGTTTCGACATTGAACTCACTTGATTTTGCACCTCCCTGCCCTTGTCGGTTTTTCTTCTTCCCGTCATCATTGCGCCTCCAAGGCATTTGTCCCAGAGACTTCTTGGCCTTCACCCTCAGTTTCCAGTTGGTCGACTTACTCCTTCCCATCATCGTCGAGTTAGTCCTCCCCCGAGTCCACACTCTGATTCTTCTTTTGATTCTTCGGGTTCTCCCCCTTCTTCTGGTTCTCCTCCTTTTATCTTCACCATGCCTAGTTCAAGACCTAACGCTAGCAACCCTGGTCCTACTGCTAGGTCTGTTTCTAGTGGAAACACCATGGGAACTACCTCGACTAGCCCTTTGCTCCCTTATATGGCTAGGCTTAGTCTCCTCGATTTCAATCAGTTGATCAACAATCCTATCCGCCACGATGTGAGTTGGCCTGCTATGCCAACCAAGCTCCCCTCCGACATTCCCAAGTTCGAAGGCCTTGCTAGTGAAGATCCCTCCAACCATATCTGATCTTTCCACATGTGGTGTTCTTCTAATTCCATTACCGATGATTCCATCCGTCTTAGATTGTTCCAACGCACGCTTATCAGCAAAGATTCTAAATGGTATGTTGATCAGGCCACCTCTTCCCATACCACCTTTGCGACCATTGCCCAAGAATTTTTATCTTATTTCCAGCTCCCTCTCCGATATGACACTGGTACAGAACTTTTGACTTCTTTTCGTCAATCCTCTTCGACCCGCCTTTCCGCTCATGTCGAGGAATGGCGGCAAAGAAGGAGCTTATGTCGCGCTCCCACCTTTGAAGATCGGATTTATATGGACCGGTTCCTTCGCTCTCTCTTACCTCCCATTGGCAAAGATGTCGCATCCAAGTTCCCTCAAACCGAAGAAGCCGCCCTCCAAATAGCCTTGAAATATGACCTTATCTATGCTCAATCTGGTTATGTTTATACCGTCCTTCTTGACCTCCCCAAACCCGGTGGCACTAACGCCCCGAGGGCATCTCACTCTACCGACAGTATCGTTGGAGCTCTTTCACATACCTACGCTCAACATCCTATGGGCTATGGTTTCCCTCCGGGAGGGGCCAGCACCTCCAGGTAGCATGTATCCAGGATATGGCATGCCTCCTCCTTTTGCCCACCCTCCTGCTTACCTCAATGTTTCCCATCCTAACCCTTATCCTTACCCACAGCTTGGTTTCCCAGCTCCTCCAGCATTTGGACCTCCAACTCCCTTGCCTTCTCAACCCCCGCACCAGCAACTACTACCCCCTCCAAGGCAAGTATTTGCACAACAGGAATCCTCCTTCTTCTCAACGAAAGAGGAAAGGCAATCAAAATCAATCTGCCCCTGCTAATCATGGATCCAATCCTCCAAGTATCAATTCTGCTACCCAGCCACAGGGCTCTCATCCCAAGCCGGACAGGCCTCTTCGCACCAATAAGCCATGTTCGTGTTGTGGCGTTTATGGTCATGACACTCAAGATTGCCCCCTATTACCACAAATGCAGCAGATGTGGGAGGCTCAAGCTACAGTGCGGGGATAACACTCCTCCCCTACTGTTCCTCCCAATGCGGCTACTTCTCAACCCACCGTGTTTACTGATCCTTTCCCTCAACAAGGATTCGTGGCTACTCAACCACCTCATGCCCCAGTAACCACTCAACCTTCCCCTTCTGGTTCCTCCAATTACCAGATTCTCATGATGACTTCTGACCAACCTCTTACCGTCGACCTTAACCTTCAAACTTGGTCTCGTCAGTACCCCACGCCTCCCACTCCGTCTGTCCCCAAGTCACCTTCTTCAGGACCTACAAAGCCTCTTTTAACACAAAATGGTCCTTTGCAGATTCCTCAACCCAAAGTTGAGGTCCCTATAAAGGTTCCTAAGGGCCCATTATGCTGAAATGCTGCTTCTGGTCGAGCTGCTCATTCGTATAGCGTAGTAGGTGATTTGGCGCAGTCTCCTGCCGCCATTTCAACACTGGAACTCCTCCAGTCATGTCCCTCCCAAAGGAAGGCTCTACTATCCGCCATGGGTGCTGTAGATCCTGCTGATGACCAATTGATTGTTTTCGACGCCCGTCAGTCAGATCATCCTCCCCTTCCTGCTTCCATCGATTTCCAAATCCCAGTCAAAATCCGGAATGCTAACCTAGCTCAGTGTATTATTGACGAGGGGGCATCTACCTATGTAATGTCTGCTTCGGTTTGGAAACAACTTGGATCTCCTGAGCTGGCCCCTTCCACCATAACCCTTCTTGCATGGGATGGCCATGCCTCCCAGCCCATTGGCCTCTTACATAATTGCCCTATCACCCTTGCAGGCAAGACGGTTTGCGTTGACATTGAAGTCATCGATGCCCTTCTTGATTATAACATTATTTTGGGGCGTAGCTACACCTATTCCATGTCTGCTGTCCCTTCCGCATTCCATCGCAAGATTTTTTTCCCTCATAATGGAAAGATAATCACTATTGACCAGTTGACATATCATGAGCCAAAATCTCAGACCTCCCCTGAGTCGATCATCTCTTTGGTCGTCAATAAGAACACCATCGATTCTTTGACCAGTGTTTCCCCGGGCGTTTACAAAGACTCCTCCTTGCTTGGCACCTTCCCTGGTCTTCCTCCTCCTCTTGTCTTTGATCCCAACTCGGCGAATGTTTGCATGATGCAATCGTCTTGGGCCAACCTCAAGCGGCCCACTTCATCTAGTCAGCAACCTCAACCTCGCCTGCCGCAACCTACTCTTAGCCCTTCACCCTTGCCAACTAGACCTCTTCCTTCTAGCCCACCCCCTACAGTTGATACCCATGAGCCTCTATATCCTCCTGGGTCGGTTCCCCCAAGTCTCAATCATCTTGGCATCATCCCTCCTAGCCATTACCCCGCTGGTCAAATACCCTTTCTTGCTCCCCCTTCCAGAGTCTATTCGGTCCCCATCATGGCCACCCTTTCCCTCCCCAACCTGACCCTGTGAATTCCCGTCTGGTACCTTGACCCTCCAGCCGCCACCCCACCAGGTCACCCCAAACCATACCTTGCTTTGACACCAGTTCAACCGATTCCCTTAGCTTCTTCCATCGCTACAGTGCCACCAGCACCTCAACAAGACCATCTTCCTACTGTGACAGCTACCGGAAAGAAAGGAAAATCTCGCAAGAGGGCATCCAAAGACAAGGCCACCCCGCCCGAACCTACCCCTCCTCCACCCACCAAGCCTTGTGCCTTATGTGATGGTGTCGGTCATGCCACCCATACTTGTCCCGAGTTGCCCCGTATCAAACCCATGGTTAAAGTCGCGTTCCCTGAATCTACGGTCCCTGAATCTTCTGCTTCTTCCTCGTCTGCAGCCAAGAACCTAAAGACTCTTTGCACCAACAAGCCCTGTGCTCTGTGTGGTGTCCATGGCCATTATTCTCACCATTTTCCTCACCTCATGCATTACCGAGCCTCTCTAGAGGTCATTCGCGAGTATGAGGTTGAACAAAATCAATCTGCCTCTCCCATCCTCGCGCAATATGCATCCGGCCAACTCGAGGATCCCCCTGCTACCATTGACATCCTTTCCCCTGATGTTGAGATGTTGAAACCTACTGCCCCCCTCCTATACCTATCATCATCCGTGCGACCCCCAGAGTACATTCCCCCTGAATCCACTCCGTCTGTTTTTCTTGATTCCCCTTCAGCAACATTCTTGGGCTCCACATCCTTTGACCATATTTTTACTTGTTCTTCTGTCATCCCCCGTGGCGATCTATATGTGAGCCTTTCTTCCCATGCAGATGATTTAGGTAGCTTTGCAGCGTCATGTGGTTTCCTCGACCTTGTCCTTCCCACCCATACCTAGGATGATACCATCCATATCTATGATGTTCTCCGCAGCCTGAGCTCCAGTTATTCCTCCCATAGCCCTCATACATCACCCTCTAGTCGGTCTATGAGTCATAGCCATCATAACCAGACTACTAAATCCCATAGTTGTCGTTTGATGTCTACCCTACACTCACGTTGCCATCATTATTCTTCCTCCTCCCATTTCTTGTCTTGTGACACTATTTCACCGGACCTCTCCCCCACACATTATATTGGCTATGCCGATGGGGCAAGTCGCTATTCCCCGAATCTAGCCTCGGAAACTTGGGCCATATTTACCCCCTTGCATACCCTCGTTCTTTCTAATGGGGTCTACATTGGTAATGCCACCAATAATTAGGCCGAGTATGATGCAATACGTGGCCTCTTAACCGATGCCCTCTCTCAGCGCATCCTCCATCTGCATGTTCATTTAGATTCTCTGCTTCTTGTCTTACAACTAAATGGCGTCTATCGTGTGCATAACCTTATCCTGTTTAGATGATATTTATGAGTGAAACTTTTGATACGTGAATTTAGATTCATTACTTTCAACCATGTACCTAGAATTCAAAATCACTACGTAGATAGCATTGCAAACCATGTTCTAGATTGGCATTTATCACACACAAGACAATAAAATTTCACATCATCAACACAATGCATATGCATAATATATATCATATAATATGTTTTTAGAATCCATCTACTCTGATACATATGACATGCCCATAGCATGTTACAAAAAAACAAAACTCAAAACTGGGGAGCACCACTTGCCCCTACATACACACTGGGGGGCACCACCTGCCCTACATCTAATCACTCTCTAGAGGATTCCGAGCCAATGGCTCTGCTCCCACAACTCGTAGATCACGCACAGTCTGACCAGCCATCGCCATGCGCCGCATGATACCTCGCCATTCCGAGGGTAGCCCAATACATAGCTTTATGTACTGGTCATCTAGGTCCTGCCAACCCCGCTCCAAAACACCAGTCAGAAGCCCCTCACATCTACAACGAATGTCCTTCAATAGCACGGTCATATCCTCGTTCTGTGCCGTTCTTTATCCACTCGCACCTGTAGTCCCTGCTACTGCAGGTCGTCCCATATATCCGGCCGGTTTCATCGGAGCTATATCTGCATACCAAAATTATGAGGATTAGTACCATAAATACTATTTTCAAACTTTAGCATGCACATAACAGATTAGTTACTTGTCACTTACCATCAAGCCCCCATACTCGACCAGGCAGAAGCGGCAAGTCCGTATCTCCCCAATAACTCATCCCACTATAGGGATAGTCATCTATGTACAACAACATCTAATCCCAATGGGAGAAGAAATATGGTCAGAACACCCGTCCGACCGCCCCTCCTCCTCCTCTACATAGTATTTGTCCCCACCAACACATCCTGGGTTCTCTCGGACCCCCATCAGGTAGCTGTACACGAGGTCGCAAGGTCAGGATCTTCTAAAAAATGAAGGAGCACAATACAGTGCCATAAGCACAATCATGGTTCACTTGTCGCTTACAAAGCGACAGCTGTCGTTTCAACGACACCAACATCATCTAGGCCCACCCATAGTAGGTCCCACTCAACACACTCTCTACAATCATCATCTGCCCTCCAGTGATGTGATGGAGCGCCTGGCTGCCCAGGATCCGCAACACTGCTGCCACCACTACACGGGTCTCCAACCTCTCTAGATCCCCAATCGATATCCGAGTCCCTTTGACCCGGACACCTGGTCGACAATGTCGCTCTAAGAAATCCATGATGTTACGCCCCCGCGGTAACACTGGCTGTGTATTTCCCACCATCCCTAATGGTGGGAGACTAGTCAGGAAATACAGATCCTGGACTGTCAGCTCAATCCTGTGCCCCTGCACTATAAAGACCTCATGATTTGGATCCCAATAACTGATAATCCAGGCCAACAAGGGCTACCCAACTCTCATTAGAGGGTTCTCCACAAATTTCAAAACCCCAAACCTGGCTAATGCACGACGGACACCCTGATTTTCTTGGACTTCTGACCGTAATGTACCCACTCTCTCTCTCCACGTAATCCATATATCTGCCATATCTGCACAAAACCATCATATTTTCCAGTCTACAGATAGGAAAAAATGCATTCAATTACAAAAAAATTGAATCTCAGCCCACAACAGCACTAAAATCACCTCCCTCTGACAGGTCGCACTTTTTGGCCAAATCCTGGGACAGGTCGCACTTTTCAGGCCTAAACCTACTTCCCAGGTCGCAATTTTTTCCCCAAAAAGTGCGACCCGACCATAAAGATGAGGTAGGGGTTGTTCCTGAGATTTGGGACCCTAATCTAAACTTTTAATCCATCAAAAATAAAGAGTAGGATTAGGCCTCTTACCTGCAACTGTCAGATCTCGATTCCAACGGTCAGTTTGTCCGCTACGCTCACCACAAGATTTAGGGCCTTCTCTCCTCTCCACATTCACCACAGCTACACAAGAAAATGAATGTATTTGGAGGGAAAATGCCTTATTAGAAGAGAAACCCCTGCTTTTTTTTTCGCCTGTTGCGCCCAAACCGTAGCCCCATTTGACACACCATCTACACCATTGAAAATCTCTCCGTGAGCACTCAAATGGGTATCTGTTAGTTTTTCATGTTTTGATACTTCACCAGGACACATTTTGTCCATGAAGGGTCTATTCACCTCTCCTCAAAATCGAATTTCCTCACTTACAACACTTGTACTTGGGGCACCACTTTGCTGCCTTACTTGTCCTTGTTCGTGTTGATTTTTGTCATGAGATACCCTATTGTACTCATGTTTTTATGGTCCCCCATTGGACCTTTACTGTGTGGAAACACCATTGAGTCGCCCTTGTTTAGAGCATCCGAGTTGAGTCATCATCACATTCATGGAGTCTATCTCGATTCCCTTTGTATCCCGCTATAGTCCTCCATCCTTCATTTCTTGGTCCCTATCTCGTGTCGCACATTATGGCCTTCAGTCCCATTGTCCCCTATCCCTCATGATATTGTGTCAGTCGCCGCCAAGCCATTCATTCCCTTTATGATCTAACAAGGGAAGTCGTCCATCCGCTACTCAGTATCCCCCATTTCATCATCATCATTAGTGTTCTTCTGTTCGTCGCTCTAATATTTTCTCTCATGCCTTAGTTGGGGATCCCTTATTGCCTCACCTATGGAAGACCTCCTTCTATCGACATCAACTCATTCACTCCAGAAGACAGGTCTAGAGGGCAGTGTACCTTGGCTCCAGCTCCTTTCATCATGATCGAGATCTGTATACTTGATGGTCCAGTGATGCAACAACAGCTATTGGTGATTCCTAGGTGTGTGTGAGATGTCTCAACCCTCATGAGGGGGTGGCCCTGCAGGTAGCCCCCCACATGCCTGGATGACCTCTTCATTTCAGCCTTTGATGCAGCTCCCTATATTTGATGATGCCAGCCTCAGCCGCTTGCAGCGCCTTGTCGATTTTCATGTATCAGTCAAATTTTGCGAGCCCTTCCCCATTCATAGGGGGAATTTGGGTTGTATTTGTATCTCATGTACTCAGATATTATTGTATAAGTCCTGACTATTATCCCAAGCACAGCATGTATGTGAGATTCATCATTCTATTTTTCTGGCTCGTGTTTATGCCAGCATGTACTTTATAGTTCGGTTCCTTGTTTACTAGACACACTATTCTTTTGTACTTTGTCTCGGCGAGCATAGGTATGCCTCCCCCGCCGCCTTTAGCACAGGTACCATCTCATAAACTAGAGACTTGTTGCACCTGTAAGTCTCGTCTCCTCAGGGTCTAGTCCTTTAGCACATTAGACTACCTTACATTTCTCTCTCTGACTTCCCTCTCGATGTCTAGTGATTGAGTTCTTACAATGTACTTCAGTCATACGATTTGATCCTAACACTCGTATGCTGGGGGGCAATATGTTACACCATTTTTTGGTCATCTAACCTATTATCATTAGATGGAACCAAGTACACCATGTAAGACCAATTTTACCCTAAGTAAAATTGCTTTCACTATGTGAAATAACTTAGTAAAACACCTTTATTAAGTTGTTTATGGTCTAAACAGGAAACCCCAAAAGGAAATAACAAACAAATCTTTATTTGTTTATATTTCCTCAAGGAATAATTAGTTAAACATCAATTCAATTATTATTCCTGGTCATATTTAACCTAAAACAAGGAAATCAATTAAATAAATCCTTATTTATTTGATTATTTCCTAGGAATAAGTTATTTAATCCTTATTTAAATAATATTCCTAGTTAAATTTGACTAAATCATTTATAAATAATTAAATAAATAATTATTTATTTAATTATATTTCCACTATTTCCTTAAAATAATAAATAAATCATTTATTTATTTATTATTTATAAATAAAGGAATTGACCCAAGTCAAAAATCCTTTCCCCTCCAACAAATATAATAAAATATTCCTAAAAGGTGGTTCTAGAATTTGATTAATAATATTTTATTCATGCACCAAGTTCTAGACCGTCCTAATATTTTGTTATAAATAGAATGGTTTTCCCATTCATTGAGCACATTTCATTGCATTAGATCACTCTGGATCTATACTCTTGGTCTGACTTTGAGCCATTATCATTGTCACATTTTCCATCATTTACTTTGTGAGCTCCCTTTGAGTTTTATGTTTGTCTGGGTTTTCTACACCAACAAGAGAGAGAAGTTTTAGATCTGAAATGCTGAGGACTTTCAAGAACCCATCCCATTGAGGAGAATTGGAAACACCTTTCTTGTTTTCCTCTCAGGTGCCCCTTTAATACAAAAATTATTTCAAATATATTGTTCTTGTCTGATCTATTGGATGCATGGAGCAACATTTTATTTTCACTGCTTAATGTCTTTTATGAATAGATCTAGATTTTTACAGCTTTATTTGGATCAACTAACTGCAGATTTAAAGATATTGGAAACCATAATTGATGTTAGGGATATTTGTTATGCATAGCTACAGTGGCCTTTTTCCGTCGAAAGATTCATACAAACACTTAGCTCCATGCCCTCCGTTGTTGATCCAACACTTCAATATCCGTGGCTTATGCACTCAGGTCTAGAGTCTTCCTGCACCCCGCACATTGTGTGTAATGGTAGGGTTGTGGCTTTCTTGTCCCATAATTATGAATTACAGTGCATGGCTCATAATGACTACCTTACCAACTATGCTCGACGCAATTATGTTTCTCGACCTGCTCCCCCTCATTAATTCTGTCATGTGGTCGGTTATTTGTCGGGGTTATGAGTGGATCTTCCTGTCCTAAGGTCTAAGCAAGTTCTTAAAAGTTTAAAATCTATTTATAGAGGTTGCATTTTGGTTTCAATGGGCCTCTGGATTACTGTGTCGAAGTCATGTCCTCGCCTTGTCAAATTTGTGATTTGGGAGGGGTTTTCCTGGTTGTGGTTATATAACCTCTGGGTGCTGAAGAATTTCAATCTTTCTATTCAAATGTGGAGTTGAAGTGTTTGCATCTCATCATGCATTCCCATTCCTATCAGAAAAATGTTTCCAATCCCACCACCCTAAGAAGGGGGAACGTGGACGACTATTGTTCTATAGATTGCTAGGATGTCACGCCCAGTAGTGTGGGTCGTTTTCATTGTTGTTTGTATAAAATAATTATTGACTTTCTGCTCTGATACACATGTTTCTATAAATTTTATATATGTGTTACTCAACTACTGGGCAAGGACTTGCTACAGCATTTTCAGAGTATTCATCAGTCGGTACTATTGCATTCAAATATGGTTAAAGGACAGATGGCCAAGAAGGAGGTTAAAGATAAAGGGAAACAAAGACAAACCAAGCGTACTCTGGGCCCTAGAATGAGAGGAATAAAGTCAGGCAAAGAGGTAATGGAAAACCTCTCTGATGCCTATTCTACAAGCATTATGCCGTAGGTACGAAACCTTATCTCTGAATGGGAGAGAGACTGTAATACCAAAGAGGAAGGAGAAATTCAAGAGGAGGCAATGGATTTCCTAAAAGACACTGATAACACAAGAAGTAGACTATCACTATTCCACCAGTCTATCCATACCTACTAGATGCTTAAATGTGTTCTGGCCAAAGTAATCATGAGTATACAGGAAATTGGAGGAGACCCAAAAGTCGTTTTTGTTTTACAAGACATAAGAAGAGAGATTCAAGAAATTAGTGTGTCTCAACATCATGGGACTGTTCGTCTTGGCCACATAGATCGTCAACTGCAAACCATGCACTAGGTGGACACGCCCAGTTCTAGTGTAAAGGACATGGCACTAATTGAGTCATCAGATGATTGACATAGTATTTTCTCTCGTTTTTATTTATGTATGTTGTGGATATCATTTACTATTTGAAGTTAGAGTATGTAAGAGATAGTAAACTGGACATAGATGATAGTAGAAGGTTTAAAAATTTTCAGTACTGGTTGGCTTATAACTCTTTAAGGTGACCAACAGACCTAATTTCCTTCAGACAGGCCATCGATTTTTTATATGATGTAACCTGTTGTTTTTTTATTAATAGAAAATAGAAATGCACTACTAAACTTTCAAAAAAAAATTAATATAATTAATTAATTAATATCATTTTAAAAGAGAAAAACAAATATTTATAATAATTTAATATATTTTATATATTATTAATATAATTAATATCATTTTAAAAGGAAAAAAATATATATGATATATGGAAAAGTGATTCTAATTTATATGAAGAATAATTTAGTTATTTTATGCACATACATATCATGGAATGGTCAAATAAATTTTTTATGTTAACCAACAAGGTGAGAATATGTCTACATATATTTATTAACTAAAAGAAAATAACATGTGACTCTCAATAGTTTATTAAAAGAGCGAGTGTATGATTTGACTATTTCGTTATTGAAATAAAGTGGCTCTTGAGATTATTTGCATAGCGATATAAAACAAATTGTTGATAAACATCAATAATTATTAATGTACTTATCTTATCATATATTTCACATTATTGTTATTAAAACTATTTTAGAAATTAGCTAAATTATAATTTTATTTTTAATTATTATTATTAATTATAAAAAAGATTTAATATATGACTCAAATAAATATAAAAATATAACAAATAAACATAATAAAATAATAAACAATAAAAGTCCAATAAAATATGAAGAAATCTTTCGGTAATAATCACATTATCATGAACAAAGTCGACGCGTTTCGAACCAACTAGTGTGGTTCATCATCAGGACTAGGTGAGAGATCAGATCAATCGTTGAGTTTAAATAGATGTAGGAGGGGCAAAGAAAACCGCTAGAATAACAGTTAAATTTGACTATGAAATCCAAAACAGTTAGTTGTAAAAATCAAAATGGCTAGTTTAAAAATTAAAATTAATAGTTAAAAAATAAAATAAAATAAAATAAAATAAATAAAAAATAGTTCTATTAATTCAATTATTTAATTACAAAATGAAACGGATACTTTGAATATTCAAATTAATATTTTAATTATAAATAAAAATTATTATAATATATAACAAATTTAATTTAATTAATATATTTAATTGATTATTTTATTATAATTATATATTATTATATTGTAATTCTATCTAAAAAATATATATATATAAAAAATATATACAAAAATATAAAATAAAATAAAACAAAATAAAATATAAAAATAAAATAAAAATAGTTTTATTAATCGTAACAGCTAGTAAGATATTGAAAATAATAGATTAATTATAAATAAAAATTATTTAGGTCAATTTAATAGTAAAATTATATATAAAAAAAATTATTTATTTTATTTATTATTTATTTATTTATTTATAACGTTAATTGATTATTCATAAGGCAAATATTATTTTATTTTTATTATATTGTAATTTTTTTTTTTTAAATAAAATAAATTTAAGAATATAAGGCAGGGATCCAACACCTGCTTATATTCCAACCGACATCTCTATTGAGATTTAGGGGCTTTTTTCAATTTCAAGGGCCTCTCTTAACTTACGATGATGAAAATGATAAATTCTGGCTAAGGCCTTAGCCTCTTCAATGCAGATATGATGGTTAGTTTTTTCCACATGTTCAGCTAGGGCAGAGGTGCGGGACCTGCCATGTCTAATGTCAGCTGCATGTTCACAAATCCTTTGGCTAATGGACCTACCCGTTTCACCAATGTAAGGCGTCCCACAGGAACAAGGAATACGATAGACACCTTTTCCATCCCTAGGGTTCACAAGATCTTTAACCGAGTTAAGAGAGCTACAAATCGTGTTAAGGGGTTTGAAGGAAGAGGAAACCCTATGCTTCCTAAGAACTCTAGCAATCCTATCAGTGGTACCCTGAATGAAAGGAAGCCTTACATTGCAGGTCCATTGATTAAGATTTTTATTTTTAACCAAGGGACCTCTTTCAGCTTTAAGAAAAGCTTTAAGTCCTTGTGACTTACTATAACCATTAGAACAAAAAACATTAAAAAGATGGGTCTTTTCTCCCTCAAGGTGAGACTCATCAGAGATTCTCAACGCCCTAGTGGCTAAGGTGTTGAGGACGCCTAAATTTTGGGTAGGGAAATGATGCAAATTAGCCCAAAGATATTGTTCAGTATGGGTTTTTTTACGAAAAACCTGATGAGAGAGAACCATCTTCTTTTCTACAAATAAGAACATCAAGGAAAGGAAGGCTCCCATCCACATCATAATCCATGGTAAATTTTATGGAGGAAGTTTGACTATTAAGATGAATGAAGAATCGATCCAGCTCTTCCTTACCATGAGGCCAGACGACACAAGTATCATATACAAACCTTTTCCAAAGCTTTGGTTAGTGCATAGCAGAGGAAAGAGCCTTGGACTCAAAATATTCCATAAAGAGATTAGCAACAATCAGAGAAAGGGGAGAACCCATAGCGACACCACAGGTTTGCTCATAAAACTCTCCTTCAAAACTAAAGAAAGTGGAAGTTAAGAAAATCTCAACTAAAAAGGTTGTGTCATGATCAGTGATCCGATTAATGACTTCAATAGCCTCCTTAATAGGAATATTGGTGAAAAGAGAGACAACATCAAAACTAAAAAACCTATCTTCAGGCCCCATTTTAACATCTTTTAACTCATTAACAAAAGATGCAGAATCTTTAACAAAGGAATCATTATTAATAATCATAATATTTTCATTTTTAATTTTCTTAACTATGTCATTATTAAAATTATTATCTATAATAGAATTATAATCATATTTATTATTAAGTTCATAAAATCCTTTAATATTATCATTTGACCCTTTTTCATTTTTAGAATTGGTATAATTTTTATACATAAATAAATGTTTATTAATAGGAGTATTTAATTTAATTTCATTATTATTATAGACATTTCCAAAATTACTTAGAGATCTATTAGGGCTTAAAGAGTTAAAGATTCCTTTGTTAAAGATTCTGCATCTTTTGTTAAAGAGTTAAAAGATGTTAAAGATTCTGCATCTTTTGTTAATGAGTTAAAAGATGTTAAAATGGGGCCTGAAGATAGGTTTGTTAGTTTTGATGTTGTCTCTCTTTTCACCAATATTCCTATTAAGGAGGCTATTGAAGTCGTTAATCGGATCACTGATCCTGACACAGCCTTTTTAGTTGAGATTTGCTTAACTTCCACTTTCTTTAGTTTTGAAGGAGAGTTTTATGAGCAAACCTGTGGTGTCACTATGGGTTCTCCCCTTTCTCCAATTGTTGCTAATATCTTTATGGAAGATTTTGAGTCCAAGGCTCTTTCCTCTGCTCTGCACCAACCAAAGCTTTGGAAAACGTTTGTAGATGATACTTGTGTCATCTGGCCTCATGGTAAGGAAGAGCTGGATCGATTCTTCGTTCATCTTAATAGTCAATCTTCCTCCATAAAATTTACCATGGATTATGAGGTGGATGGGAGCCTTCCTTTCCTTGATGTTCTTATTTGTAGAAAAGAAGATGGTTCTTTCTCTCATCAAGTTTTTCGTAAAAAAACCCATACTAAACAATATCTTTGGGTTGATTCGCATCATTTCCCTACCCAAAATTTAGGCGTCCTCAACACCTTAGCCACTAGGGCGTTGAGAATCTCTGATGAGTCTCACCTTGAGAAGAAAATACCCATCTTCTTAATGTTTTTTGTTCTAATGGTTATAGTAAGTCACAAGGACTTAAAGCTTTTCTTAAAGCTGAAAGAGGTCCCTTGGTTAAAAATAAAAATCCTAATCAATGGACCTGCAATGTAAGGCTTCCTTTCATTCAGGGTACCACTGATAGGATTGCTAGAGTTCTTAGGAAGCATAGGGTTTCCTCTTCCTTCAAACCCCTTAACACGATTCACAACTCTCTTAACTCGGTTAAAGATCCTGTGGACCTTAGGGATGGAAAAGGTGTCTATCTTATTCCTTGTTCCTGTGGGATTCCTTACATTGGTGAAACGGGTAGGTCCATTAGCCAAAGGATTTGTGAACATGCAGCTGACATTAGACATGGCAGGTCCCGCACCTCTGCCCTCGCTGAACATGTGGAAAAAACTAACCATCATATCTGCATTGAAGAGGCTAAGGTCTTAGCCAAAATTGATCATTTTCATCATCGTAAGTTAAGAGAGGCCCTTGAAATTGAGAAAAGGCCCCTAAGTCTCAATAGAGATGTCGGTTGGAATATAAGCAGGTGTTGGATCCCTGCCTTATATTCTTATTTTTCTTTTTTCTTTTTTTTTTTCTTTTTTTTTTTAATAAAAATAAAATAATATTTGCCTTATGAATAATCAATTAACGTTAAAAAATAAATAAATAAATAAATAAAATAAAAATAAAAATAAAAATTTATATATATAATTTTACTATTAAATTGACCTAAATAAATTTTATTTATAATTAATCTATTATTTTCAATATCTTACTAGCCGTTTATTTTATTTTTATATTTTATTTTGTTTTATTTTATTTTTATATTTATATATATATTTTTTAGATAGAATTACAATATAATAATATATAATTATAATAAAATAATCAATTAACTATATTAATTAAATTAAATTTGTTATATATTATAATAATTTTTATTTATAATTAGAATATTAATTTGAATATTCAAAGTAGCCATTTCATTTTGTAATTAAATAATTAAATTAATAGAACTATTTTTTTTTTTAACTATTAATTTTAATTTTCAAACTAGCCGTTTTGATTTTTACAACTAACCATTTTGGATTTCATAGTCAAATTTAACTGTTATTCTAGCGGTTTTCTTTGCCCCTCCTACATCTATTTAAACTCAATGATTGATCTGATCTCTCACCTAGTCCTGATTATGAACCACACTGGTTGGTTCGAAACGCGTCGACTTTATTCATGATAATGTAATTATTACCGAAAGATTTCTTCATAATTTATTGATGGATCACAGAAGCCAAAAATCCAATAAAATAATAAACAATAAGAGTCCAATGTTATAAATAAAATCTTAATGGTAATCAAATCTAACACTCTTATATGTCATATTTTTTTAATTAAATTTAAAAGTAAAAAAATAAAAAAATCAATACTTTACAAATAAATTTCAACTTTTTACTTTGTTGATATAATTTTCTAGATATATGTTGAATGGTTTAATGGTAATGCAAATCTAAATTAAATTTGCTTTATTAGTTTTTTGGAGTGAGTTCTAATTGTTTGATTCGGTTTTTCAATTAGTGAAAAATTTTCACGAGGAACTGTAATTATAATTAATAATTAAGTTACTATAAATTCATCTTAATTTTGAATCTACTAAATATTTAGAAAAATCAAATCCCTTTAAATGCAAATCTATTTTAAAATGAAAAGAAAATTAATTCATCCAAAATTAAAAATAAAAATAAAAATCTAAATTAATATTTTTCTCAAATTAAATTAGAACTTTCAAATTAGTATTCCAAAACAAACACATTTATATACCTAACATCGACGTAATTAATTTCATTGCTACTCCGTTTACGCACAATGGTGGTTGTTTCCGTCACAGCGGAATGGATCTCCTCCCAGAGAAGGGAGAAGGATGAAGAGATATTTTGAGGGAGCTGATCGAACTTAGCGGCATGATGAAACAATACGTGATCGTGTGATCAGTCTGTAAATAAGAGGAAAAAGTAAAATGTGTGTTGCTGGGATTGGCGCAAATTCAAGGTGAGTAGCTGCTAATTGACCAGAAAAATTACAATGCGTGCCGCTAGGAGTGGCGAAAATCTAGGGTTGATATCCAATTGAGTGGATAAATGTAATTGCGTAGCAATGGATTGGCGCAGACGACTACACCTGAGTTTTTAAATTCGGTAGTAGCTTTAGGTTGTTAAATGTTGCTTTCAAGAAATCACATGCCTTACAGATTTTAATGAAATGCAATGCTTTATTTGTCATAGTACACTTTTTTAACAAAGGTGACTCGGCCGTAATATTGTTCCTGTGTTATTTTAGCCAACAAGATTGACATAGTCACGAAGATCCAAAAGTTTAAAATTTATATGTTGGAAAGTTCCAAATCATAGAATATGAAAACAATTATTTAAAGCTGTGTGCTATTTTATTTTATAGGAGACTGCCAATGCTATAACCTTAACGATCGAATCCAAAAATAGACTGGAAACTCTCTTCTAACAGATATGAATATTTAAACAACATTACAAAGAGAAATTGTTTCTGAACTATGAAAGATGGAACTTCAACGATATTACTAATATAGCTTTTATTCCACGTTCTATTAATCAAATAGAAAGGAAATTATATTTTTATTTAGATGTTTAAAAGTTATATAATTGTTTTTACACATTATTTATAGATATTGTTTAATTATTATATGTTTTGAAGTTTTTGATTAGAATGTAACAAAAATGTTTTGGCCAAATCTTCATCTTTATTGTTTAAAATTAATTTTTGTCTACATATATGGATTCAACACCCTAAAAAATTCTGGAGCACTTGGATTATAGAGAGTTCGTAGCTCAAACTTATGATTCAAAAAATCCTTGCTTGTGGTCAAATTATACAGAAAAACATACCGAGCAAATTAGACCAAAAAACATGTCAGAAAAACCTTCAAAACATATAACAAATAAACTACAAATATGCAAAATCATTTGAATATGAATTCTTAGATTTAAAAGAAAGCTATATAATTAAAAGGTTAGTAAATTAATAGGTATCAAAACACTTATCTTATATCTATCTCACATTTTGTTTTTTAATTAAGATACTTTATATTACTCATAAAAAAGTGGGTTACATAGATATCACACCAAGCGCATAGAGGGAGGACAAAGACTTGGCCCTCGTCCCCTGTCACCTGGACAAACCACTGATAACTTCATAACATAATACCAATACACCACGGCCATACAAGACCTAGTAACCTCGCCAAGTAAATTACACACTAAAGCCAGAGAAAATGACCACAAAGGGGGAATATAAAGCAAATACCCACACCAACAAACCCCTCGGAGTAAATGGAAGTCGACTGCTATGTCGTGATTGAGGAAACCATGGTGCCATAACTAAAAATTCCAACCCAATTAAGACGAAACCACCATCACTAATCCAAAAACAAGCAAACCACCCACAAAATTCATGATAGTCAGATATCACCTTACACTTCAAACAACAGATAAGAAGAAAGCACCAGAGACTAGAAGATAGAAACATAAACACCCTTAAAAAGCACAAGAACGTGGCCATGTTATGTTGTTGTAATTCGTAGAACCAAAGGCCATCCAGTGACCCACCAAAGATAAAACCAGAAGCTTCAAGAGAGACCCAAAATATGCCACCCACCTCCCTTTCTCATTGATCATTGTCTGAGGAATATACTGTTGTCGGAGCCCTTGCACTAGAGCCAAGGGGATCCACCATGTCCCCACATTAGAGGAAAATTCAGCATAAAAGTGGCCTCCTAAAGAAAAATAATAAATATTAGTTAAGATAATAAAATTAGAGATCAATTTTGGAGAGAAAAACATAAAACTACATTTTTTTAATTGTATTTTTGACGTATCTCCTTGTAGGTTTACTCAAATTTCAAGTGTATACACTATTTGGATGTGAAAAAAATTCCACATCTAATGAGTACCCATGATGCATACTTCTGAGAAGACCCACATTGATAAAAAATGGAGATACATTAAAAAAAGATGTTCAACACATTTTTTTAATGTATCTCCATTTTTTATCAATGTGAGTCTTCGCATAAGTATGCATAATGCGTACTGGTTGGATGTCGAATTTAATTATGCATCCAATGAGTGAATAAATTTGAAATTTGAGTAAACCTTCAAGGAGATAAGCCAAAAATACGATTAAAAAAATTAGTTTTCTTCTTATCTCTCCAAAATATTTACATATGTTTCCTTTTAAATTTAAAGGATTTTGATTGGTTTGCGTATTATGACATGGAAATTACATGAAAATTTCATGGGCACTTTTAGGCTAAAATTTCCTCTAATAACATCAGATTCACAAGGAATGCAACTCTCCACATGCACCAGATGCACATAAATTTTATCTATGCAGAACTTCAGGTTTCTCGGCATCCTCCTAACATCTTCCTGAGAGTAAAAAATGTTGTATTTCTCTACCTGCTTATCCATCAGAACAAAGCCCAGCAAATAATTCATTTTCTAATGAAGCGCTACTGAATTTAGACATTATCTTCTCCTACCCCTAGTGTGTCCAAGGTATGACACCCAATCTGACATATCCTTCAAAAAATCCAATTCAAAAATATTCTTCCTTTCCTCTCCAACTTTAACCTTGAGCTCCCGAATTTCTTGATGCATTTCAAGAAGAATTGCATTAAAATAGGATGCCACAAAGTCATGGGAAAAGAGCCTTTCCCCTCTCTTCCTAGGTTGAGATCTACCTCCTCCACCCCTCCTTCTCCTCACCCTCTTTCTTAGCATCATTTTCGAGTCACGAGGTAGCACCTAAATATCACTACATGGTCTTCCTCTACCTGCAAAAAATCATAAATACCAACTCAACTCACCCTAAGAAAAAATATGATACCAAAAAATTATCTCTTCTTCGAAGCACCAAACGTATTGAACCTTAGAATAAGACCCTCATGAGAAAGGAGAGGATAACACTTCCTCAACCACACACTTTTCTCTCTCACCCATTGAACAAGAATAGCACCACCCCTGGATAAGAGGAAACGGGGTCCAAGAAACCACAGGAAATTATCTGATTCACACCCACAACACTTGAATAAAAACCCATTTAGACCCACTTATACCAACTATTGCAAATATTTCCAACTACACTAACAACCAAAGAGAGAAAAAATTACACAAAACCCGAGTCCAAGCTATTCCAAAAATCCCAATAATTTTACCAGCCCACAAGATGCAAATAACACACAAATACTGAAACACTAGACCCTTAAGACCAAATCTTCTAGAGTACCAACATAAGAAACCCACAAAAAAAAGTGGAGAGATTAGAGTAGGAATAAAAAAACTTATGAATTGAGAGCTCCAACTGAACCTTTAAAATGATGGCCTCCATCATCCAATGAGAACAAGCTATGTAGATATCCCACATAACTAGTCTTTAAAAGGAGAAAGCTCTTTGAATTTCACTCTACCCAACCCATAGCACTACTTACCTCAACACCAAATCTTCTACCCATGCCACCTTCATACCTAATTTACTCCAGGAAGCTGAGGTCTTCACCTTGGCTCTCACCTGCTCTCCAAAAATGAATTTTCCAAACCACCAAGCTAAAACATAAAACCTTTTCCAACTATATATTAGCATGCTCATGCATGCAGGACTCCAACCATGCATTATCATCTTAAATTCTTAATTATAAGATTGAAGGTGGTGGGAACATTGCCCTAGACCTCGCTCTATCCATCATAACACCCCCATGAGGGGCATACCCATCTCACATTAATAAAAATTTAAAAAAAAAGTAAACTAGAAATTGCACCAAATGTTGAAAAGGAAACATTGTAAGGCATTAGCGTAGTAAAGAGTGGCCTTGATAGTGAAATTGTCACCTACAACTTCCGGAGAAAAAATCAAGGATGTGCTTAATACTAAAAACCAATTCAATAATTTGAAACATCGTGAAAGCATACAAATGATTAAGAAATGTGTTTCTCTGTTGTACAAGTCAAATGCAAAGAAAAAGGGAAAAATAAAAAAAATCAGTGAATTGAAACTAGAATGCATATGTGCCAACAATATTGTAATTTGCACAGTTTCATCCTACAGTTGGAATCTAAATGTTTTGCAGGATTTTGTTTTTCATCCTCAATTGATAGCAGAGGCAACATTAACAAATTCAGTTTCTTCTAACCCAACTTATAATTTCTCTATCTAAATGTGGACATCTAATCTCTTCTACTATTAAGAATATTGTGAAGATAACCATGCAGAAACAAATATGAAGAGTTAACTTCATACATTCTGAAAAATGAACGATTTGTATTCTTATTGATGCCAACATTGACATGTTAGTAACTTTCAAGAGTATCTATAGAATGTTCTGTCACTGCATAGGTTTTTTTCATATGATACTTCTAATTGAATTGATATAAGATAGACTTCAAATTTCAAAGCAATTCTAGATGTAAATTTCACATGAATAACAACCAAGATGAATGACATATCCTAACTTATAAAATATCAATGATAACACTAGAAGGATAAAGAAAATGTTTATATTCATGAACTTGATGTTGGGAATATGATTCAATATTACAATATGAGAGAATCCAAATATTTCTTACATGAAACAAAATATTTCAAAGTTATCCAAAAATAATCCCAACAAATAGACCACAACCAAGATTCCTCATCTGGATTAAGTTCTCATTCCTAGGTTTGATAATAATTTCGAAGAACCAATCATTTAGAATATGGAATATGTATGGATACTAATACCAAATTCGTATTTCCTAACTGCAGTCATGCAATATGTTTGAATTGCTATTGGGCATGTAGTTTTCAATTCATGTTCTGCATTCATGAAGCACTCCAACAATAACCCTCTATACAATGATTTCACGCACTTTGGACAGAGACTTAAACTAAATTTTTGTTTATTCAATTTTTTGGTAATGACTATCTGAAGCACACTTTGGAGAGAGACTAAAATTAAATTGTAATTTAATTGATGTTTGCAATTCTTGCTCTGCATTGGAACAAACTTATGTTCTATATGCACTTCTCAAAATAGTGTCCCTTTATAATTAGCGCACACTTTGCTCAAAGAGTACTTTGCTCAATGTTTGGAATAATTATTTTGCAATTTAAATTCACTTTTCGAAACAAATAATGAAACATTTCAACAATACCATGCTTCCTATGGTTGCACATAAATATAAGAATGGTGATGTTTCTCATTTAATTTAGATAATCAATGATAGAAAAGCCATATTGCCTTGTCCTTCCAACATACCTCATTATTGACCACATACCTAAAGACTATCATTTGTTGCAATAAGTGCCTTTTGAGTAAAATTTTACTTTTTTATCAGGTGATCACGTAAGGATTCTATTCGCTACTTCAACATATTTGAGGTAGATGAACGAGTCTTTATATCCATTGGTGACCTAAAAAAGGTAAAAAGTGAAGGGGATGACTTTTTTGATAAGCTTGACACTAGTAAGATGAATTCCCATCTCAAGGAAATTATGCTAGGCCTTACAGCAAAAGTATTTAGAACATACAATGCATCCATTACATTGGAAAAAATTCTTTAGGACACAACTAGCATAAGTTGTTCAAAGAACATTGTTGAATATCAATGTGCAAACAAGGAGGTTGAAATTTTTTGTAACCATCAATGATTTGTTTCAAAGTCACATGGTACCAAAATGGAAATACTTGAAGGAAAAACTACATAGTTAGAGAGTGCGCTCATAGATCATGAGACCAGTAGACAGATTGCAGTGGAAATATAATTGATTGATAGGCTTCCTCTGAGGGTTGGTAATGAGAAGGATGATGACAAGGTTGTTACAGTGGGTTGTTGCACATTGAAAGTAGAAAATGTGACATTAATTCCTCCAAAATCTCTAGAATTTGATTTCCTAGGTAAGGAATCCATTTGCTACTTCAACACAGTTGAGGTATATGAACGATTCTTCACAACATTTGGTAACTTCAAAAATGGAAAAGAAGAAGGGGATCACTTGTTTGAATGATGAGCACACATTTGAATATTCTTGATACTCCAATATATATTATATGCAGAGTTTGATTTTGAACAAGGCTCGTTGTCAACCCAAATGAGATAAAGGGTGTGTGCACAACCAACAATATCTCTAGTAAAGAAAGAAAACAAAAATTATTATGAAATAAAAATTATTCTTTGAACTATAAAAGTGCCAGACCATACTACAACATTATATATATTACCATTCTCAGTGTTTAATTCTTGGAATGGCATTAGCATTTGTTAATAAACTTCCTTCATCATTTCTGAAAATAGCTAAGCCTTTGTTAATAAACTAACTTCATCGTTTTTCAAAATGCCTAAATATCCTAGGCTAAATATAGAGAAAGGTCGTTGTGAAATAGGTTTATTATTTTACATATTATAGATTGTGGTAAAAAATATGCCCAATTATATACAACTCCCATCTCTTTCATTGAATAGATATGGTTTGTAAGGACATGTTAAGGTCATATTTCCCTTATTCTCAAAATATTTTACTATATACCACATAACGAATGATTTAATATTTGTATTTTGGATTTTGGTGAATTTTGTTTATGGAATTAGGCATATTTTATTTTTGCACCAAACTTGTACATTTCTAAAACAGGAAGGGATAATTCATCTTTTCTCTAGAATAGGGTGTAATATTTATGCCACTTTATATGGTATGATAAAAATTATTGCACATAAACTCATGACCTCCATTACCTCACCTAATTTGTGTGTTTTGTCCACATAACCTCACAACCTCCACCTCTCTACATGACCTTTTAACCCTTGGTTGGTTTTTGTCTTTTTTCCTTGCCTTCATATACCATCACTAACTTATTGAATTGGAGAGCCCATTCAAACATTCCATAGTTATTTGTTTTTTCTTTTTACTAGTAAAAATTTCTAGCTGTATTTCTTGATTCCCATGGATTATGCATAATGATATCTAGTCCCTGAAAAATGCAGGAGGATATTAGTCTTGTGTGAAAATGGATGCCACCATGAGCACAAACTCATTTACGCCATCGTTTCCCATGGATGTCACAAAATCGTCTTCCAAAACTGTAACATTCCGACCATATTTTCTTTCCTGTGGGCACTTGCTACAATCTAATGTCACTATAAGTCTCACTAAGTAATGAGTTCAAAATATGTAGCTCTAGGATGTACTAAAATATACCTGAATACTTTCTATAATTAAATATATGATGGCGTGTCAGGGTGGTAATTTGCATGCATCTCACAAAAGTGGTTGGCTATGTCATATGTCGCAGGATTATAGCTTGCATATTCATAATCTCACATAAAATAAAAGAGATATGTAAGTACCTTAGAACTGCGGTAAAATGATAATTGTATATTTTTCCTTCGCCAACACGATGTTTCCAATTCAACATTATTTCCAGAGCTGTGCATTATTTCTAATTCAATCCATTCCAGAATTGTGACATCCAACTGTGCAATGCCATCCCTCAGGATCCATAAATGGCATTTCCTCTCTTTTCGTAATGTGACTATATTGGTTTTTCTATTATCATTCTCGACCCGATATAATAGATGACATTTTGGCATTTCCACCAAAAGCATCAGTGCCAAAAGCTCCATCAACAAAACCTGCACTAAAAATGGTTGTCAAGGAAGAGGTAAAGTGGGAAACATTGGAGTAGAATGGAGAAATTTTACCTCCCCATTACCATCCTCATGGAGTCAATATGCTTCACAATGGAAAGCCAATTTTTCTTACTCCTAGAGAAGAGGATATTGGCACTTTGTTTGTAGTCATGAAGGACACATACTACACCGCAAAGCCAAATTTTAGAGAGAATTTCTAGCATGATTGGAAGCAATTTATTAGGACTGAAAATGCCATTCAAAATTTTGAGATCTGTGATTTTAGCCCAATTTACTAATGACGTCTTGGATAAAAATAGAAGAAGAAACCGAATGAACACAGAGGAAAATAAGCTTTAAAAGAAAATAAGTAACAACAAGGAAAAGTACATGTGGGTAATTGTTGATGAAGTGAAAGAAAAGGTTGGGAACTTCGTGAGTTGAGCCACCAAGGATTTTTGTGGCTGTGGAGAGAATTCCAAAATGGTTAAAATGAAGAATAGAATTTATCTCGGAAGATATTAGAATCAATATAGGTAAATATTTTTTCCACCCTAGTGTACAATGTCGGCCATAGGCGGAAGGAGATCGGGCATGACATGATTGTAACATGGATGCTTATTAGAATGACCCAATCAATCCCGGTAAAAATTCAAATATGTATTATTGGCTTCTAGTATTTATTGAAAATTCCAAATGATAGAGAAAATTATGAGAAGGAAAGAATTCTTAAGGATAGCATAGATAGCATTCAAGAAACATATATAGCAGATGGTTTAAGTCAAAGGATAAGACCAATAGACAAATTCTGGCTGGCAACATACCCGATTGATAATATTTCTTTTGAGGTATGACAAATGAGAAGGATGATGAAAAAGGCTCTGTTGGATTGATGCACATTTAAAGTAGAAAATGTGACATCAATTCCTCCAAAGTCTCTACAATTTTATTTCCTAGGTAAGGATGGCATTCGCTACTTCAACCAATTGATCTAGATGAATGATTCTTCACATCAATTGGTGACTTCAAAAAGGGAAAAATATAAAGGGATGACTTGTTTGATAATATTAACACTAGTAAGTTGAATTATCATCTCAAGGAACTCACTGTGCTAGGCCTTACAACAAAATTCTCTAGAACATGCAATGCATCCATTACATTGGAAAAAAATTATTGAGGACAACTAGCGTAAGTTGTCTGTAGAGAAATTTTTTAATATTAATATGAAAATAAAGGAGGTTGAAATTTTGTGTAACCATCACTAGATTTTCTCAAGGCACATGGTACAAAAATGGAAATACTTGAAGGAAAACTCGAGAGTTAGAAAGTGCACTCAGAGTATGAGACCAATTAGACATATTGTAAGGGAAATGTACTTGATTCAGAGCTGATCTAGGGGTTGGAAATTAGAAGGATGATGATGAAGAGGTTTATACAAAGGGTTGTTGCACATTGAAAATACATAAAATTTGAATTTAATTCCTCCAAATTCTCTATAATTTGATTTCCTAGGTAAGGATTCCATTCGTTACATCAACACGTATGATGTAGATGAATGAGTCTTCATACCATTGGTGACTTCAAAAAGAGAAAAAGGGAATGTGATGAATCTTTTGATAATATTGACACAAATAAATTGAATTACCATATCAAGGAAATTATGCCAAGCCTTACAATGAAAGCCTTAAAAACATACAATGCATCCATTAAATTGGACAATTTTTAGATACAATTAATGTTAGTTTGTTCAGAGAACATTTCTAAATATCAAAGTGCAAACAAGGAGGTTTTAATTCTATGTAACCATCAAACAACTGCTTCAAAGGAACATGGTACACAAATGGAAAGATTTGAAGAAAAAATTGGAGAGTTAGAGAGTATTCTCAAGGAGATGGAAATTTATCTTGATAAGGTTAAAAAATGGAATACGCCATGCTCCGGCTTTATCCAGGAGGGAATATTTCTAAGATAAACCAATTCCATAAACATTTGAGAAAAAAATTTCAAATACCAAGTTGAAGGTTGACAAAATGAAGGAAAACATGACAATAAGAGATGATATGAAGACTATGGCATTGGGGAAATCGAAACCTAAAATTACTTCAGACCCAAGAATTCGGTTTTCGGTGACAACATCATGATGTTCCCTTTATTCCCTTTGAGAAGATACTCAATAAGTCCCTTTGTACAATTTTTCTTGGGAAATGAATATAGAGAAAGAATACAAATCTTGAAGCCTCTAGAAATGACGTGTAGATCAAGAATACAACTCTTGAAACATTCATTACTTCTTTTTTTTCCTTTTACATGGCATTATACCGCAGGTTGCATATTTATGGATTTGGGATTGTAAATGGAAAATTTTGATCTATAATATCACTTTGTGTGGTACCTGTGTTTATCACCTTGTGGTGGAACGATGCAAATTTATCCTATAGGTATCTACATAACATGAAATAAACTCGGCCTACTTCACAAAAAATTGTATACATGTGTGCTTTAGAGTGTCTTAATCTCATCTCGCTTTATTGAATATTGTCTATTCCATATCCATAGATTGGATCCATAGCCTTCTGAGCTTTTTTCCTTCATTGTATTACAATTATAGTGAAAGAGCCTATTCGTCATGGCACCCTCGAGAGGCGTTATTTATAGACGCTTTTTATCCACAACGTCTGCCCAATTTAGTGCCAAGGAGTGCAGAACAATCTCGATTCTTTAGGCAAATTTCTTCCTCTCGTGTACACAGGAATTACAAATACCAATTTGAATATTGAGAAAATTAAGGAAACCATGAATATAAGAGATGATCTGAATATTTTGGCATTGGTAGGAAATCAAAATCAATTACCTAGACCCCAAGAATTTTAGTTTCTAAGTAAGCGTCATGAATGTGGCCAATTTTCCGGTAAATGAATATAGAGCAAGAATACAATTTTTAAGCATATCTAATGAATGTAGATCAAGAATACATATCCTAAAACATTCACATTCTTTTTTTTTTTCCTTACATGGAATTATACTCGTTGTGTTGTGTATTTATGATTGGGCTTTGAATGGAAAAATAGGATATATAATATCACTTTAGAGTATACCTTACATTTAGCTCTGTGGAAGATACATACTTCTCCTATAGGTATGTACCAACATGAAATAAACTTATTTCTCTTCACAAAAAAAATTATATACATGTGTGCACTAGAATATACCGGATCTCATCATCCCTAATTGAACAAGTCCACACCCTCTCCATAGATTTGAACGAGGGCCTTCCCGAGATTTATCCCCTTCCTTGTCTTCTAATTACATTTAAATACCTTATTTTTCATGGCAACCTTGAAAAGGTGTGATTTCTAGATGCTTGCATCCATAACAAATGCCTAATTCAACAATAAAGAGTAAAATAATCTCTGTGATTCTTTAGGCAGTTTCCCTCTATGCACAAGGGCACATCATTGGATGTACAACATTCATGCATTCCACAAAGGCCATTAGATTCAATCGTGACAAAATGACACATATGGTCTATACAATTAAATAATGGATTCCACAAGAACATGAACGATATACAAAGATTATAAAACACGGGACATGAAGAATTTTTCTCGAGTGCAAAGGGGATTCTCTACTATTTAATGAGGAGGATGCATGCAAGGTAGAGAAAAAATATACTCAATTTTAGAGGACCCCATGATCTACAATTGGAAATGAAAGGCAATATTATTTCTCCAAGGGAAAATCCCGTGAAAGGAACTAAAGCGAGGAAGGGAGGAATGGTGTATACCATTTGTTCCCTAATCATGTTTGTATATTAGCTTCCATCTAACTATTATTACGTTATGCCTTAACTAATATGTTTGGTATTAACTACTAACTCTTACTATTAATCCAATGGTGTAGAAATATAGGTGTAGAAATATTCAATCGTCTAACATTCAATCTCGATGGTGCGTACAATGTACATGATGCAAACTGGGAGTTTCTCTCAAAGGGGAACGCCTTATGGTGTAATTATAGATTTATTTTAAATAATTCTTATTATTAATTATAAGAATAATTAATATATGAATTAAAATATACACATTTATAAAACCATGCCAACAAGTTTTTTAATCACGAGATTTAACCTCCCTATTTATTGTGGAGATCTTTCTCCACGTGTAAATAGGGGTTTGTTACAATAATATGGGCAAGTAGCATGACTTATCAATACCACGAGCCCAAAAACATAACTCAATTCAAAGTAAAAACATATATATCTATAGTTTAATTTAATTTCTAACATTTGTTTTATTAAAATGAAAAGTAAATATATCTCAACCCTTTATCCTCACTAATATTAAAAAATATTCCATGGATATTACATAAAGCTTCAATTCCTACCATCTACATATTATCGTATTGAAAGTCCTATTTTAAATATACACTCTTGTTGGTGTAAGTACGTAAAGTAGATTTATGATTATTTCTTAAAGTAGCATAGATGTTTAAATCATGATTTTTTAATTTACCCTTGGAAATTAGGATTAAAAGGAACATGACTTGAACACATCCCCAACATTCAATATGGAAGATATATTCTAATTCTAAAATAAAGGCATGCCTAAAATATACACATGCCTCATAGGCTTAATTATTATAAGGACTTCTTACTTTAAGAATATTTTTTACATAATTCTTCTTATTTTTACCTTTTTAAATTGGTAAACTAGAAATTGCACCAAATGTTGAAAAGGAAACATTGTAAAAGGCGTTAGCATAGTAAAGAGTGGCATTGATAGTGAAATTGTCACCTACAACATTCTGGAAAAATCAAGGATGTGCTTAATACTAAAACCAATTCAATAATTTGAAACATAGTGAAAGCATACAAACGATTAAGAAATGTGTTTCTCTCGTTGTACACGTCAAATGAAAAGAAAAATGGAAAAATAAAAATCGTTGAATTGAAACCAAAATTCAATAATTTGAAACATCGTGAAAGCATACAAATGATTAAGAAATGTGTTTCTCTGTTGTACAAGTCAAATGCAAAGAAAAAGGGAAAAATAAAAAAAATCAGTGAATTGAAACTAGAATGCATATGTGCCAACAATATTGTAATTTGCACAGTTTCATCCTACAGTTGGAATCTAAATGTTTTGCAGGATTTTGTTTTTCATCCTCAATTGATAGCAGAGGCAACATTAACAAATTCAGTTTCTTCTAACCCAACTTATAATTTCTCTATCTAAATGTGGACATCTAATCTCTTCTACTATTAAGAATATTGTGAAGATAACCATGCAGAAACAAATATGAAGAGTTAACTTCATACATTCTGAAAAATGAACGATTTGTATTCTTATTGATGCCAACATTGACATGTTAGTAACTTTCAAGAGTATCTATAGAATGTTCTGTCACTGCATAGGTTTTTTTCATATGATACTTCTAATTGAATTGATATAAGATAGACTTCAAATTTCAAAGCAATTCTAGATGTAAATTTCACATGAATAACAACCAAGATGAATGACATATCCTAACTTATAAAATATCAATGATAACACTAGAAGGATAAAGAAAATGTTTATATTCATGAACTTGATGTTGGGAATATGATTCAATATTACAATATGAGAGAATCCAAATATTTCTTACATGAAACAAAATATTTCAAAGTTATCCAAAAATAATCCCAACAAATAGACCACAACCAAGATTCCTCATCTGGATTAAGTTCTCATTCCTAGGTTTGATAATAATTTCGAAGAACCAATCATTTAGAATATGGAATATGTATGGATACTAATACCAAATTCGTATTTCCTAACTGCAGTCATGCAATATGTTTGAATTGCTATTGGGCATGTAGTTTTCAATTCATGTTCTGCATTCATGAAGCACTCCAACAATAACCCTCTATACAATGATTTCACGCACTTTGGACAGAGACTTAAACTAAATTTTTGTTTATTCAATTTTTTGGTAATGACTATCTGAAGCACACTTTGGAGAGAGACTAAAATTAAATTGTAATTTAATTGATGTTTGCAATTCTTGCTCTGCATTGGAACAAACTTATGTTCTATATGCACTTCTCAAAATAGTGTCCCTTTATAATTAGCGCACACTTTGCTCAAAGAGTACTTTGCTCAATGTTTGGAATAATTATTTTGCAATTTAAATTCACTTTTCGAAACAAATAATGAAACATTTCAACAATACCATGCTTCCTATGGTTGCACATAAATATAAGAATGGTGATGTTTCTCATTTAATTTAGATAATCAATGATAGAAAAGCCATATTGCCTTGTCCTTCCAACATACCTCATTATTGACCACATACCTAAAGACTATCATTTGTTGCAATAAGTGCCTTTTGAGTAAAATTTTACTTTTTTATCAGGTGATCACGTAAGGATTCTATTCGCTACTTCAACATATTTGAGGTAGATGAACGAGTCTTTATATCCATTGGTGACCTAAAAAAGGTAAAAAGTGAAGGGGATGACTTTTTTGATAAGCTTGACACTAGTAAGATGAATTCCCATCTCAAGGAAATTATGCTAGGCCTTACAGCAAAAGTATTTAGAACATACAATGCATCCATTACATTGGAAAAAATTCTTTAGGACACAACTAGCATAAGTTGTTCAAAGAACATTGTTGAATATCAATGTGCAAACAAGGAGGTTGAAATTTTTTGTAACCATCAATGATTTGTTTCAAAGTCACATGGTACCAAAATGGAAATACTTGAAGGAAAAACTACATAGTTAGAGAGTGCGCTCATAGATCATGAGACCAGTAGACAGATTGCAGTGGAAATATAATTGATTGATAGGCTTCCTCTGAGGGTTGGTAATGAGAAGGATGATGACAAGGTTGTTACAGTGGGTTGTTGCACATTGAAAGTAGAAAATGTGACATTAATTCCTCCAAAATCTCTAGAATTTGATTTCCTAGGTAAGGAATCCATTTGCTACTTCAACACAGTTGAGGTATATGAACGATTCTTCACAACATTTGGTAACTTCAAAAATGGAAAAGAAGAAGGGGATCACTTGTTTGAATGATGAGCACACATTTGAATATTCTTGATACTCCAATATATATTATATGCAGAGTTTGATTTTGAACAAGGCTCGTTGTCAACCCAAATGAGATAAAGGGTGTGTGCACAACCAACAATATCTCTAGTAAAGAAAGAAAACAAAAATTATTATGAAATAAAAATTATTCTTTGAACTATAAAAGTGCCAGACCATACTACAACATTATATATATTACCATTCTCAGTGTTTAATTCTTGGAATGGCATTAGCATTTGTTAATAAACTTCCTTCATCATTTCTGAAAATAGCTAAGCCTTTGTTAATAAACTAACTTCATCGTTTTTCAAAATGCCTAAATATCCTAGGCTAAATATAGAGAAAGGTCGTTGTGAAATAGGTTTATTATTTTACATATTATAGATTGTGGTAAAAAATATGCCCAATTATATACAACTCCCATCTCTTTCATTGAATAGATATGGTTTGTAAGGACATGTTAAGGTCATATTTCCCTTATTCTCAAAATATTTTACTATATACCACATAACGAATGATTTAATATTTGTATTTTGGATTTTGGTGAATTTTGTTTATGGAATTAGGCATATTTTATTTTTGCACCAAACTTGTACATTTCTAAAACAGGAAGGGATAATTCATCTTTTCTCTAGAATAGGGTGTAATATTTATGCCACTTTATATGGTATGATAAAAATTATTGCACATAAACTCATGACCTCCATTACCTCACCTAATTTGTGTGTTTTGTCCACATAACCTCACAACCTCCACCTCTCTACATGACCTTTTAACCCTTGGTTGGTTTTTGTCTTTTTTCCTTGCCTTCATATACCATCACTAACTTATTGAATTGGAGAGCCCATTCAAACATTCCATAGTTATTTGTTTTTTCTTTTTACTAGTAAAAATTTCTAGCTGTATTTCTTGATTCCCATGGATTATGCATAATGATATCTAGTCCCTGAAAAATGCAGGAGGATATTAGTCTTGTGTGAAAATGGATGCCACCATGAGCACAAACTCATTTACGCCATCGTTTCCCATGGATGTCACAAAATCGTCTTCCAAAACTGTAACATTCCGACCATATTTTCTTTCCTGTGGGCACTTGCTACAATCTAATGTCACTATAAGTCTCACTAAGTAATGAGTTCAAAATATGTAGCTCTAGGATGTACTAAAATATACCTGAATACTTTCTATAATTAAATATATGATGGCGTGTCAGGGTGGTAATTTGCATGCATCTCACAAAAGTGGTTGGCTATGTCATATGTCGCAGGATTATAGCTTGCATATTCATAATCTCACATAAAATAAAAGAGATATGTAAGTACCTTAGAACTGCGGTAAAATGATAATTGTATATTTTTCCTTCGCCAACACGATGTTTCCAATTCAACATTATTTCCAGAGCTGTGCATTATTTCTAATTCAATCCATTCCAGAATTGTGACATCCAACTGTGCAATGCCATCCCTCAGGATCCATAAATGGCATTTCCTCTCTTTTCGTAATGTGACTATATTGGTTTTTCTATTATCATTCTCGACCCGATATAATAGATGACATTTTGGCATTTCCACCAAAAGCATCAGTGCCAAAAGCTCCATCAACAAAACCTGCACTAAAAATGGTTGTCAAGGAAGAGGTAAAGTGGGAAACATTGGAGTAGAATGGAGAAATTTTACCTCCCCATTACCATCCTCATGGAGTCAATATGCTTCACAATGGAAAGCCAATTTTTCTTACTCCTAGAGAAGAGGATATTGGCACTTTGTTTGTAGTCATGAAGGACACATACTACACCGCAAAGCCAAATTTTAGAGAGAATTTCTAGCATGATTGGAAGCAATTTATTAGGACTGAAAATGCCATTCAAAATTTTGAGATCTGTGATTTTAGCCCAATTTACTAATGACGTCTTGGATAAAAATAGAAGAAGAAACATATGAGCACAGAGGAAAATAAGCTCTAAAAGAAAAGAAGTAACAACAAGAGGAAAAGTACATGTGGGTAATTGTTGATTCCAAGTGAAAGAGAAGGTTGGGAACTTCAGAGTTGAGCCACCAAGGATCTTTTGTGGTTGTGGAGAGAATTCCAAAATGGTTAAAATGAAGAATAGAATTTATCTAGAAGATATTAGAATCAATATAGGTAAATATTTTTCCACCCTAGAGTGTACAATGTCAGCCATAGGCGGAAGGAGATCAGGCATGACATGATTGTAACATGGATGGCTTATTAGAATGACCCAATCAATCCCAAAAATTCAAATATGTATTATTGGCTTCTAGTAGTTATTGGAAATTCCAAATGATAGAGAAAATTATGAGAAGGAAAGAATGCTTAAGGATAGCATAGATAGCATTCAAGAAACATATAGCAGATGGTTTAAGTCAAAGGATGAGACCAGTAGAAAAATTCCAGTGGCAACATACCTGATTGATAATATTTCTTTGAGGTAGGACAATGAGAAGGATGATGAAAAGGCTCATGCAGTGGGTTGATGCACATTTAAAGTAGAAAATGTGACATCAATTCCTCCAAAGTCTCTACAATTTTATTTCCTAGGTAAGGATTCCATTCGCTACTTCAACACAATTGATCTAGATGAATGATTCTTCACATCAATTGGTGACTTCAAAACGGGAAAAATAGAAAGGGATGACTTGTCTGATAATATTAACACTAGTAAGTTGAATTCTCATCTCAAGGAAACTATGCTAGGCCTTACAACAAAATTCTCTAGAACATGCAATGCATCCATTACATTGGACAAAATTATTGAGGACACAACTAGCATAAGTTGTTCAGAGAAATTTTTTTAATATCAAAATGAAAACGAGTTTGAAATTTTGTGTAACCATCAGCAATATTTTCTGAAGGCACATGGTACAAAAATGGAAATACTTAAAGGAAAAACTGCAAAGTTAGAAAGCATGTTCAGGGAGTATGAGACCAGTAGACATATTGTAGTGGAAACGTACCTGATTGATAGGCTTGCTCTGGGGGTTGGAAAGGAGAAGTATGATGACAAGGTTTATACAGTGGGTTGTTGCACATTGAAAGTATAAAATTTGAATTTAATTCCTCCAAAGTCTCCACAATTTGATTTCCTAGGTAAGGATTCCATTCGCTACTTCAACACAGTTGATGTAGATGAATGAGTCTTCACAGCCATTGGTGACTTCAAAAAGAGAAAAAGGGAATGGGATGAATATTTTGATAATATTGACACCAATAAGTTGAATTACCATATCAAGTAAAGTATGCCAAGCCTTACAATGAAAGCCTTAAAAACATACAATGCATCCATTAAATTGGACATAATTCTTTAGGACACAATTAGTGTCAGTTGCTCAGAGAACATTGCTAAATATCAAAGTGCAAACAAGGAGATTTCAATTCTATGTAACCATCAGCAATCTGTTTCAAAGGAACATGGTACCCAAATGGAAAGACTTGAAGAAAAAATTGGAGAGTTAGAGAGTGTTCTCAAGGAGATGGAAATTTATCTTGATAAGGTTAAAAAAGGGAATACACCATGCTCCAGTTATCCAGAAGGGAATATTTCTACGAGAAACCAGAGTCCATAAACGTTTGAGAAAAATATTTCAAATACCAAGTTGAAGGTTGATAAAATGAAGGAAAACATGAAAATAAGAGATGATATGAAGACTGTGGCATTGGGGAAATCGAAAACCAATTACCTAGACCCAAGAATTTCAGTTTCCTGGTGAAAAGGTCATGATATTCCCTTTGAGAAGATACTCAATAAGTTCCTTGTGGCCAAATTTTCCTGGGAAATGAATATAGAGAAAGAATGTAAATTTTGACGCCTAGGAAATGAATGTAGATCAAGAATACATATATTGAAACATTCATTACTTTTTTTTTCCTTACATGGAATTATACCCAGTGTGCTACATATTTATGGATTGATCTTGTAAATGGAAAATTTTGATCTATAATATCACTTCAGATGGTACCTTGTGTTTATCTCTGTGGAACGATGCAAATTTATCCTATAGGTATCTACATAACATGAAATAAACTCAGTTCACTTCACAAAAAAATTTGTATACATGTGTGCTCTAGAGTGTCTTAATCTCATCTGCCTTATTGAATAAGTCTATTCCATATCCATAGATTCAATCCATAGCCTTCCTGAGATTTTTTTCCTTCATTGTATTACAATTATAGTGAAAGAGCTCATTCGTCATGGCACCCTTGAGAAGCGTTATTTATAGATGCTTTGTGTCCACAACGTCTGCCCAATTTAGTGCCAAGGAGTGCAGAACAATCTCAGATTCTTTAGGTAGCCTTCCCTCTGTGTACGCAGGAATTACAGATACTAAGTTGAATATTGAGAAAATTAAGGAAACCATGAATATAAGAGATGATCTGAATATTGTGGCATTGGTAAAATCTAAAATCAATTACCTAGACCCAAGAATTTTAGTTTCTCGGTGTAAGCGTCACGATGTTCCCACTGAGAAGATAATTAATAAGTCCCTTGTGGCCAAATTTTCCTGGTAAATGAATATAGAGCAAGAATACAATTTTTGAAGCATATCCAATGAATATAGATCAAGAATACATATCCTAAAACATTCACAAATTTTTTTTCCTTACATGGAATTCTACTCAGTGTGTTGCGTATTTATGGATTGGACCTGTAAATGGAAAAATTGGATATATAATATCACTTTAGTGTATACCTTACATTTAGCTCTGTGGGACGATACATACTTCTCCTATAGGTATGTACATAACATGAAATAAACTTAGTTTTCTTCACAAAAGAAATTGTATACATGTGTGCACTAGAATGTTTGGATCTCATCATCCCTGTTGAACAAGTCCACACCCTCTCCATAGATTTGAACGAGGGCCTTCCTGAGATTTATCCCCTTCCTTGTCTTCTAATTACATTGAAATACCTCATTTGTCATGGCACCCTTGAAAGGTGTGATTTCTAGATGCTTTGCGTCCATAACGTCCGCCCAATTTAGCAATAAGGAGTGAAAAATAATCTCGGATTCTTTAGGCAGGTTTCCCTCTATGCACGAGGGCACATCCATTGGATGTACAACATTCATGCATTCCGCAAAGGCCATTGGATTTGATTGTGAAAAATGAAACATATGGTTTATAAAATTAAAGAATGGATTCCACCAGAACATGAACGATATACAAAGATTATAAAACACAGGATATGAAGAATTTTTCTGAGTGCAAAGGGATTCCCTGCTATTTAATGAGGAGGATGCATGCAAGGTAGAGAAAAAAATATACTCAATTCCTAGAGGACCCCATGATCTACAATTGTAAATGAAAGGCGACATTATTTCGCCAAGGAAAAATCTCACGAAAGAAACGAAAGCGAGGAAGGAGGGGAGGAATGGTTGTATACCATTTGTTCTCTGACTGTTTGTATACAATTTCCCATCCTAACTATTATTACGTTTAAGCACCTTAACTAATTTTTTTTGTATTAACTACTAACTATTAATCCGATGGTGTAGAAATATTCAATCGTCTAACATTAAATCTGATGGTGCAGACAAGTACACGATGGCAACTGGGGGATTTTCTTTCAAGGGGAACGCCCTATGGTGTAATTATAGATTTATTTTAAATAATTCTTATTATTAATTATAAGAATACTTAATATATGCATTAAACATATACACATTTATAAAAACCATGTAACAAGTTTTTTAATCACAGAGATTTAACCTCTCCCTATTTATTGTGGAGATCCTTCACGTGTAAATAGGGTTTGTTACAATAATATGGGCGAGTAGCATGACTTATCAATACCATGGGCCAAAAAAAACATAACTCAATTCAAAGTAAAAACATATATATCTATAGTTTAATTTAATTTTCTAACATTTGTTTTATTAAAATGAAAAGTAAATATATCTCAACCCTTTATCCTCACTAATATTAAAAAATATTCCATGGATATTACATAAAGCTTCAATTCTTACCATCTACCTATTAATTATTGAAAGTTCTATTTTAAAATATACACTCTTGTTGGTGTAAGTACGTAAAGTGCATTTATGATTATTTCTTAAAGTAGCATATGTGTTTAAATCATGATTGCTTAATTTACCCTTGGACATTATGGATTAAAAGGAACATGATTGAACACATCCCAACATTCAATATGGAAGATATATTCCAATTCTAAAATATAGGCATGCCTAAAAATATACACATGCCTCATAGGCTTAATTATTATAAGTCTCTTATTTTAAGAATAGTTTTTATATAATTTTCTTCTTATTTTTACCTTTTTAAATTGGTATAGTATTTAGGTTAATTAAATATATATTTTTATTCACGTTACGAAAAAAATATTAAATAGTAATAATGATATTAATAATATTTTAAAAATAAATGTACATGAATGTTTTTGATGTAGGGAAACTTCTCTTCATTATATTTCAAATATAAATTGATTAACTATCAATAATTATTATTATTTGAGAGGGGTGGCTATCAACTCGTCTGTAGCCGTAATAATTATCATTTTGGTTATAATTTTTTCATTTATTATATTATTTTACATTAATCCAAAAATTATTTATTTTTGGAGTTATTTAGCTTCAATTATCTAATATGTTATTGGCGAATATATTTGCAATATTCTTGTGCAAGTATAAATAAAATCCTAGTTTTAGTTGAGTTTTTGCTAAGCTTTTGCTAAAATTCTTAGTTTTTTCAACTTTATGTGTCTATAAAATATCCCACAATCAGAGGGTATGTAGGATCAACCATTCTCCCCCCGCTCCCTCCCCACCCACCTTCATATGATGTTATCTCACACAAAAGGGGGATGTAGCTCTCACTATACTTGGTGCATTGCATGTGCTATTGTTAACGTCATTTGAATAATGCATGCGTCATAGGGAGGTCTGTGAGGATTCAACAAGAGAATTCTATCAAATTGGTAGAGATGGAGGAAAAAATTGATAGTATAGACCGCAAGCTAACCATTATAGCTAAGAGATTAGCCAACATCTCCTTCCTAGGAGATTAGCCAACATCCCCTTCTCCTAGGATGAGGGTAGTGACCAACCAACATAAATTCTTGGAGCTTGTTCCCAATAGTTTTTATGACTCATTGGCATTTTTATTGGAACACTAGTAGTTTTTTTTTCCTTTTCATGTTTATATATGTCAAGGTCAGGCATAACCATCCTTTTTTTAAGATAATTGAGCTTGAATTATTTGGAGGGGAAGGAGTGTGGAAGAAGGTGACAATAAATTAGGCTTGTGGTTAGGCATGGCTCCTTCTTGAAGGTTTACAACCTTGAAAACCCCACCAGGATATCCTCCTCTAGCATTGCATGGCCTGGGATATAAGGCCAACTGTATAAGACAAAATATGCTAGAGGATTAAAAATACAATAATACCAACAAGATACAACCAAGGGAAAGTTGTTAATTCATTTAGAGAGTGGACTTGAATAAAAAGTGTAAGAGGGTGAGGCGTCAAACACTTAGAGGGAAAAGGCATAAGTAGGCCTCAGGTTTGGATGAAAGACCTACGGAACCACAACAATATCAGAGAGTCTATTCCCACTAGTATTCCTTACATTCCAAACATTAGATACCACCATGCAAAGAGATATGAAATAAAATTTTGTAGAATAGTGGACATAAAAATTGTTACATGTTTTATGGCAACCCCCTAGCCCAACTATTATTTTTTCAAGTCTCTTCTTTCTCCTAGACCACTTGAATTCTCCATCACAGTCCTTCCTTAGCCTCATCCTTTCCCTTGGAACTATTGCCTATAGTGTTGTAGCTAGAGAAAACCTTTCCTCCAATGGGAACAAGACCTTTTATGCTCAATACATTTAAAATATCAATATTGTAACATAATTATCCTTCCTACAGTGGGGATTCTTTATTTGCAGTGTAGAAGAATGTGGATCTGTAGTAGTGGAAGAAGGAATTCCTAGTGTAGGTAAAGAATATCATCGTAATGTTGTATATTGTAGGTTCAATTGGCATGTACTGTTGCATGGAGATAGATGGTCATGTCATCCCCTATTAAATTCCAATAGAGGTGACGGGTTGGCAGGCCTCCCTCATACTGCTGGATCTTTGTCCAAAACTCCATATTAATATTATTCTTTTATAGATAAATATCCATATATTCCATATGAGGAATATACATATTCCACCCATTACATCAAATTTCACCATGTCACTTGCGAGAATTGAACTTGGATGGGGAGGTTCCAAATGTCCCAACCACCCAAGTTAAACCCAATTGACAATAGTACTAATATATTTTTATGGTATCCCATAGGAATCCAACAACCCGCCTAACACATAACTACTAGTAAACCTCTAGGGTCTAAGGTTTGTCCTCCTCTTCATAATCTAGGTCACAACCGGGGGGGGGGGGGGGGGTTTGAAACTTGGATCTCTCAAATCTCTCAGAACTTACATTACTTCAATCACCAATTAAGCTCCCCCTGGGACATAATAGTACTAATATTATAGATAAAATGATATTATAATATTAATTATAACTACATATTAAATATTAACTAATAAAAATTAGAGTGAAAGGATGTTACCTTGAGTGGTTTGGTGAACAATTTGTTTCTTGAGTTGTGTTGGTTCAAGTCTAGGGAAACATGTCGTAACTAACGTTTTTGTGGAATCAATGAAATAATTGTACTTGAGCTCTCATGAAATTCCCGTTTTGGTTAGAAAAAACTAATAAAAGTAAATATTCACTATATAATATAATTATAAATATCTCTCGGATCTAAGTGCTTCCTCACCAAGTTTGCACATTGTTGTTACCCATGCCAACACACCATATATCATCTATGGCCCAAGATAGGTGTTGATTGCACTCATACTTCCATGTAAGCTACATTCCTTGTGAAAGTAAAGGTGGTGAACGGCTAGAGATTGGGAATTTACACCAGGCTCGAGACATGAATTTTATAGTAATTATGCAAGGGAGCACTCATAGCTTCATTTTTAATGTTTCACAAGTATCTCACCTCCATTTCCTTTGTCGGTCTCTCTTTCACATCTCCATTGCTCTGACTAGCCTTTGCACTTGGTCATATCTCCACCTATTAACCTTCACCATAAGCATTTATGGCATCACCCGATTACTTTGTCACTCAATGATCAACCTATGTGACGCACGTTCTTGTAATGACCTTTCCAACCTTTTTCAATGGTCACAATCATGTTTGAAAGTCTTTGTTGCCAGCCTCTATTGCATTGGTTGGATAGTGAAGGGACATGACATTGGAATTGTGTGCAAACATTCTTCTTCTCAAGCACATATGGTACATTAAATAGGTCAAGCCAAGCATGGTAGGCATGGATGAGTGTGTCTTCCACCTTCCCCAACTTGGCATGGCCCGGGATTAGAGTAATATGATGAAGAAAATCATCAACACATCAATATCCTAGTATCCACAATGGAAGCTCAAGAGATCAGGAATACTTGTGATATTCATTGGGATATCAGAAATTGTTTATGTCTCCATCTAAGGGACAAAGAAGAGGTCCTTCGAGTTTTGGAAAGAAGAATTGCAGACATGGAATTTCTTATGGTTCAAACCCACTCATCTTTGAGAGATCTATCAAGGGTGTTACGAATGCAATTCCCTCCTCCTCCGCCATCTCCAACCTAACCTAAGTCGTTGGAACTATAAAAAAATTCAGACTCAATATCTTAGGGTTCCAAACCTCCCATCCCTGATATCCTGAAGCCTCAAAATTCAAAGAAAATGGAACCAGATGACCCTGGGGAGCAAGCTAAAACTTCTTCCAAGATGGTCAAAGTTCAAATGAAAAACAACAAGCTTCAGCTACTCAAGCAGGTGCATCTCTATAATAGAAGGCCACCACCAACACTTATGTTACATTCATTTAGTGGGAGTGACCTCCTTGGCTCCCAAATGGCTACGAATAACCCACTAACAAGTTCCACGATAGGCTTTCCCAGTTTCTACATTGTCTTTGTTTTTCCTATGTTCTTTTGTTGTCTCTATCATGAAATATTTTGTCAATGTATTTTGAAGTTAAACACCATCCTCAAAATTATATGAAGGACTTCTTGGTTTCCCTTTCAAGGGAATATGGTCTCTGCCCATTATGCACTCAACTAGTATGGTTTTAACACCTTAAAATTTATCATCTCAAGCTCAGTCTTCACATTCCACTCCATAAACAAACATATATTATAATAGTTATAATATAATCATATATATATATATATATACACATACTAACTTAAGTTTTTTTTTTTTTTTTAATAAATAAGTATCCATATATTCCATATGAGGAATATACATATTCCACTCTATTACATCAAATTCCATCCTGTCTTTGGCAAGAATTGAGCTTGGATGGGGAGGATCCCAATCATTCCTACCAACCACCCAAGATAAACCCAATTGAAAAATATATTAAGTTAGTTATTATATTATATAGTAATTATTAATAACTTTATATACTATAAATTATAAAGTTAACTAACTAGTGTTAACTAAATAATATGGTACTAAAATAGAATATTATCTTAATACTACATTAATAAAATATTGTAATATTTTATGTTAATATTAATGGTATCTATTGTATTGGTAACATAGAAAACATAAGAAAAGGCCAAGATAATAGATAATTAAACTTAAAAGGCAATAAAATTAGGTAGGAAAAGCATGGAAAAAATTATAACTTATGGAAAAAGATTTCCCATTTTTTTTTATCCTTAAAACTAATGATATTATGAATATTTTGTTAACAACACTATTAAGCCAATAGGTGTGCTTATTTTGAAATAGGTCTTCCAAAATTTGAGTTTAATTACCAAAAATTAATAGATGGATGATAGGGATTTAATCTTCCAAATATCCACCAAATATTTTTAATAGTGGTCAAGATAGAGGATTGAGATTTATCAATGGTACTTATGCATGTTTTTCTTGACAATTTATGAAAAATGTTACAAAATTGAATTAAATTAAAATATATGTAAAATGTTTTTTATGATTTCTTTGAGAATGTGGTATTGATAAGTCATGATATTGTAACAAAGTTTATTTAGAAGTTAAACATCTTTATGGTAAAATGAGATTGAATCTCCATGGTTAAGAATTTGGTTTCATGTTTTTTAAATGTATATATGTTGAACTCATATATTAATTCTTTTTATAATTAATAATTTATTTTTATAATAATAATAATAAAGTTATAATTTTGTTAATTTTTAAGTTTTGTTGGTAATATTAGGAATGTGAGATGTGTTTTGGGATAAATGTTTAGATGCTTAGTGACATTTACCAACCATTTAATTTATATCTTTGTGCTAGTTTCACTTAGAGGTGCACTCTATAGCCCTATATGAGGATGATGTGTGATTCCATTTATGTTCAAATTGGAGTTGACATGTGTCCTTTAAAAAATAGTTAATAATAAAACTACTATTATTACAAAATACAATTGATCTTACACAATCACTAGCAGTGGGTTTTCTCATTCACTCAAACTTTTGTAAGATGGAGCTTCATTAGATTTGCTCAACCATTCATAAGGTGGAAGTTAAACTTACCAAACTAAAATTGAATATTGTTTTCATTAAATGGATCAAAGTATCAGCTTTAATCAAACTTAGTTTAGTGATCTTTAACATAAAATGGTTTACAAGATATACTTATTATAAAATTTCTCTTTTTATGTGTATAATGAATCTTAACCAACTCTATTATTAAATTTCTCTTTTTATTTGTATAATGAATTTTACCCAACTCTATTATTAAATATATAAAACTAAGTAATTTGAAATTTCATTATTCCTTTCCATAAATTTGACATTATTCTTTAATTTTACTTCATGTGGTACAACCTAGAAACATAACCTTGCTGGAAAATTATACGATCATTGTTGGAGCGATAAATACATTTTTTTTCATGAGAAGAATTTGTAATTAGAAAGTACAATTATTTGCATGTGTAAACTTCAAAATTTGAATTTATATGAAATGCTAAAAGAAGAATTGTGCAGTTAATGTGAAACACTCAATATTAAAGAAAGTTTTTTCTATTTTTCCATATTTTTTTTTAGAATTAATAACATTAAATAATAAATACAATGTTTTTTCGATTAAATATTTAAATTTTAATGCTATTATTAAATAAAAAAACTTAAATTTAAATTTGGTAATCTTCAAATCATATTACCATAAACTCCTATCTATTTAAATTACTCTACGAAAAAATAAACTCAATACAATTTTGCATTTAAAATCTAAATTAAAAATGTAATTTTCTTTTATATATTCTTCCACCTTAATAATAATATCAATTTGAACGTGCCCCGCAAAATAATAAATCTTGTTTCATCAACGCAATTCAGTTATTGCACCTTGATACATTGATAAAAATATTTATATTTACTACTAATTAAGATCTTCAACATATACTTATGTTTTTTATTACAGTGAATTGTAATTATCTTTATTACTCCGCCTATAATTAGACTCAATACATTTTAGCATTTAAAATCTACATTAAATATTTATGAAAATTAAAAAATTAATTTTTTTTTAAAGATTTATCAAGATTATTAATAATTTCAATTTGAACTTAACCTCCAAAATGACAATCTAATCAACTTGACTTTTATTATTGCACCTTAGACTTAATATGCTTATACAAATACTTATATTTACTACTCAACTCTTCAGCATAAAATTTATTTTCTTATCTTCATAATTTATCCAATTTATTAAACTACTATTATAATCTGCAATAAACACAAACTAAATTTCCCTAATTTTAAATCAACACAAATAAATTAAATGTCATTGCTATAAATTAAGACCAACAATAATAACGATATTTACCCTAATTTTTAATCAATACAAAATAAATGATGCCGCTTCCCTAACTAACCACCACACTATACAATCGCCTAGGCATCAAATCAAATCCTAACTCAAGGCCAATAATTTGATGGCTATTTTTTTAAATAAAGGGTAATATATGCCCAAGGATGATTATAATTGAGGTTAAGAGTACAAGGTTGTTTAACTAATAAAGAAATTATTTTTTTATAACACTTATCATTCGTCAAAATAATTACGCCGTAATAAAAGAATCTCATATATTAATTGGATTAAGCTATTTAAAAGAACAATTTCAATAATTAAAATTGACAACATAATTACATTATAAACCATTAAAATAATTAAAATAGAAATATCATAGATTAGGTTGTCATATTGTGTTTTATTATTTGTTTGACTGTAAATATATGTGATAAACAGTGTGATTTAGTAGATTCAATTTTAGTGATTTAGTAGATTCAATTTTAGTTCATGAATTTTAAAGTATTAGTATTGTAATTTGCATATTATTTAAAAATTATAAATATTATTTTGATGAATTTTAATTTTTATTATTGTTTTATTAAAAAATAAGTTCAATATACTTTTATATTTGAAATCTAGATCAAATATTATTAAAATTAAAAATTTAAGTTTTTTATTTTACATTCATTAAGATTAATAATAATCTCAATTTGAAATTGGCTTTCAAAATGACAATCTAATAAATTTGTCAATAATCTCAATTTGAAATTGGCTCCCAAAATGAGAATTTAATAAACAGGTTTATTATTGCACCAAAAACTAATATACTTATACAAAGAATTTATATTTACTACTCAACTTTTCAATATAAAATTCATTTTTTTTATTTTTATCATTTATCCAATTTATTTCGTCCACAACTATTGCCATCTGCAATATGTACAAACTAGATTACTCTAATTCAAAATCAACACAAATAAATGATATCACTCCTATAATTTATGATAATAATAAAAACCAAATTTCCTTGATTTCTAATCAACACAAACAAATGATACCATAGCTATAACCAACCACCACAAATCAGAAGGGAAACTCAATTGCTTGGTTCTTTAAATCAAATCCCAAGTCAAGGTGAATAATATGATGGCCAAGTTTTTTCAAACGATTGGGTAATGGAAATTATATTTGGATTAAGTTTTGATTAAAAAAATGGTTCAACTAATAAATAAATAAAAATAATTTTTTCATAACACTAAGTATTTCATGTAAATAGTCTATTGTGAATATAACATTTGATGTATTAATTAGATTACGTTATTTAAAAAATAATAATAAAACAATTAAAAATGACAATACAACTATATCATAAATAATTAAAATAGGTAAAGTGGATCTTTAACTATATAAATTTATTGATTATAATATTTATATGAATTCATATAAGAATTCTTTATTTAAAAGGAAAATTTAAAAAAAAAAATCACAAATTATGTTTACAATATTGTGTTATTATTTATTTTATTGTGAATGAATGTGATAAACATTGTGACTAATTCTCTCTTTCATGTGATTAACTTTTAGTTTCTCATTTATTTTATTGTGAATGAATGTGGTAAACATGACTAATTCTCTCTCTCATTTATTTTATTGTGAATGAATGTGGTAAACATTGTGGCTTATTCTCTCTTTCAAGTGATTAAATTTTAGTTTCTGGTTAGTGTATTTTAATGTATTAGTATTTTAATTTGCATATTATTTAAATTTCAAATAGTGAATTTCATCTCAAACATATACATAAAAATTATAATATGAAAATGTGGCATTGTTGCTGGAAACTAGAACCAACCTAGATCTATTCAACTCTAGATCTTTTATACATTGAGAGGGATCAAATCCCTTGAAGTGCAAACCTCAAGGAATTTGATCTCTCTTGGCCAATACATATCAATTTGTGTATGTATTATTTTTTTCTAATTACACAATATTAATGGCTAATAGATATGAGATAGTATGAATTATGCAATTATTACAATAACATCAATATTTAATTTACAACTCAACTATTTACATGAAATTGATTTTCATAAGATTTAAATCATATTTTGCTTTAATTATGAGTAAATGATTTTATTTTGACGAAAGGTATTAAAGTATTCACTAGATATTTTTCTCTAACTTCTAGGCAAGGAACAAACTGCTATACAACACTAATCAAATAAAAAATTATAATTTTATAAATATTTCATGTAAAATGGTTCTCCATTTAAAATGAAAAAATCATTTTAAGTTTTAAATCGTTTTATTATTTATAATAAAAATTATTATAATTATATAAAAAAAATTATTTAATATTTATTTGTAATTATAAATATAATTATTTAAAACAAGCTATAAAAACATATATATATTTGATTAGTTGACAGTATAATTGAGTTATTAAATATCTAGTTTAAAATTTTCATAATTTTTTGTAATTGTCTTGTAACAACCCCAAAATTTAACATGCAACTAATTACATCAAATATGTAATTAATAATCAACACAAAACTATTCAACTAATTAGCATAGAATTTTGAGAAAAACCCAAGAAGAGACGACTTACCTATAGCAATGATATTCCTTACTTTTACTTTCGGAGTTGAACGCTATTTGAAACCCGTTAACCGCAATAAAATTTTGGGGATGACTCTCCACCCAACTGTAGGCTCAGCTACACATAATCTTTCTACATTTGGCCACCCACGAGACCTCAATCAACGTACTACTGCCAAAGAATCCTTTGTCTCACAATACATTTCTCCCAAGAGAATGGATGAAGTAATGATGAATGAATCTCATCTTCCTCAACGTCGATTATTATTATTATTATTTACTATTTATTTATTATTATTATTCTCTTTATTATATATTATGAATTTACTATTATTGACTTATGTTTTATTTACTTATTTATTTCAATATTATATTATATTATATTTTATTATTTATTATTTATTATTTTAATTATTATTAGGGGACATTACATACTCCTCCTCTTTATGGGACTTCGCCCCGGAGTTAATTTGAATCATTTAACATTTTATTTATTTAGTTATTTATTACTTCATGTTTGCCCAATGCCCTCTACTGAACTAATATAACCAGTAGGCATTGAAAGTTATTTCGCAGTAGTATAAATTTCCACAAAACCATTCATTATTTTCACATATTTTTGCACATTTGGTCTAATTTTGCAAAGGTCTTGGTCTAATTTTTCAAAGAATTGTTTTGGGTTTAAGGAATTTTCTTGGAGGTACATTCAAAGGAAATTATTGCAAAGGATTGTTTTGGGTTTAAGGAATATTCTTGGAGGTACATTGAAAGGACATTTTTGCAAAGGATTGTTTTGGGTTTAAGGACTTTTATTGGAGGTACATTCAAAGTACATTACATTCAACGGACATTTCTTGGAGGTATGTGACACATTTTTGGATGTTTTTTGGGCTTCATTGTTTTTGAAGGTATGGATTTGGGCTTACTTTTCATCCTTTTTAGAGGTTTTGGGCTTAATTTTCAAAAGAATATTTTATTGTCATTGATTATGAAAAGGAAGATGGGCTTGCTAGAGATAAGGAGGGGTTGTTAGCCGAATCGGTGACACAAGCTCCAACAACTAAGAAGACCCCACGAAAGAAAAGAAAAAGAGTCACGAGGGAAATCACAAACAAGACAAGCTAAGAATCCTTGCAGAGGAAGCAAATGTCATTGGAAACTTAACAAGGGAACTCAGAGTCTCAAACCATAGGGTTTTTTGCTAAGGTTTTTTTGTCAATAGGGATAGACTTTGTTTAGTAGATTGTATCATAAAATATTGTAATATTTTATGGTTTCTTTTGTGGATATTATGGATCTTAAAGTTTTGTACATTTTGATATATAATGTATGAAAAATAAAGGCAAAGGGTTCAAAAATCTTTGGGAAAAACCTTGTGTGTATTGTATAGTTTTCAAGATCAATATAGTTTTCTCTCTGTAGAAGTTTGAAAGGTTTCAAAGATTCATGTGTTACTAGTTTTTTTTTGTCCTTATTCTACGTGCTTGTTCTCCTTTTTTCTGTTGTTCATATATTCAGTATTGGAATATAGTTATAATGAATTAGAATTCATGTTTTATTTCTCACTCTCATAATATTCAAATTATCTAAGCATTTTTCCATCTAAAGGTTACAAAAATCACCATAGGGTTTGAGACTTGTAACCTCATATTTCAAACAAAAATAAGTAACCTCAATTTGAATCAACATTGTCTTTATTAAAAAAAGATTACTTTATCAAAAGAAAAGCACATAATTCAAATGAAAACTGAAATTAAATACAAAAAAGGGATAAGCTATTTCTACTCCTAAACCTATACAATGCTGCATTTTTTATCCAAAATTACGTGAAATCATACTACCAATATATCCATGCAAGTAACTCTAAGCCTACAATCACATGGTTATGAAATATGATAAATAAGTAGTAGAGTATTCCTTCACAAAATATATAAATGATTAAATCACAAACTTCCCTTTCAACATGTGGAGTATGATTCCTTTTGAATTTGACTTGGTACCTTTTACATAAGAATTCTCTATCCATATTCCAATTATGTCATAATATTCAAATTTAGCAGCAAGGAACTATTGAAAAGAGTTAGAACATACCTAATGCAATTTAGGAGTGAAATAGTTCACAATACTACCTTAAATGCATGTCGCATCATCATAAATGTCCTTTGTTTCAAACATGAGATAATAATGACTTGACATAACCCTTAGTAGAGACTGAAGTGTCACGTGTCCTTGAAATTAATGTTCCAAATGATCTAAAAAGTGAAAAGAACCATGGTATTTAAATAATACGGTATTGAAATGATCCACTTGTATAGGAAAAATATCATTCATGCTAATATTATCAAACAATTTGGTATGACAATAGTAAGGATTTCCAACTTTCACATCTAAAGGTATGCAAGGAGCTAGAAAATACATACTCTTACTAGTGCCCTTCATAGAAGTAAAATTTTTCCATCTAAAAGGTTGACATGGAAGATATTGAAATGACTTCAGGAAAACCATTTCATCTTTTTCATTCTTTAATTATGCATCATTAAAAATTGGCTTCTCAATAAAATTTTATCTTGGAGAAAACACTTTAGAATGATCAGGTATAACTATCAGCACATGACAAGTAGTAAAATAAAAATAATAACTATTACAAATAAGAGAAGTAAAATATTCTCTACAAGGAGTATTTTCAAAAGAAAAATTCCATGAAAGTCTTTATTTTTTATTGATGAATCGTTAAAAGATTTGAATTAGAAATTAACATCAAATATTACATCACCAAACTTTTCAGATCCATTACCTTCTTCTAAGAGAGATGTAAAATGTTTGATGCCAGTTTCTAGTCGCAGGGGAAACTGTGGCTTTGCATCAGGAGAACATGTGTCGCAAGGGAGAAAAAAGAAGAGCAAGGCACAACGAAGTAGTTTGAATGTGAGCTCAGTTATCTAGTGTCGAGTCACAGGGGATAACAAAGAAGGCGTGCTTTGTTTGAATTAGTGATTCAGAGGGAGTAGTTTGAATGGGAGGATTAAAAGTTAGTGCAGTGTAGGAGGTCATATTTAATGCAGGGTGGTGGAGGGCGTGGGTAGGGGAGGAGGGGATGATGGAATGGGAGGAGAAGGAGGTAGAGGGTGATGGGAGGGCCAAAGAAAATCACTAGAGGGGATGTCACATCATCCATTCCTTTGCATGTATAGCTTACTCCTCCATGAATTGTATTAAACACATATATGTTGGTCGTTGGATATGGCACTTTTTTTTATATTTCTTATATCCTAGTTGATATGATGTAGTATTTAATGGTCATTAACGAGCCTCTATGAAGATACAACTTGGAAACCTATCTAGACTTCTCCTGACAATTATATTGGTCCATTTTAGTTTCTCTTACACCTCGCCCTATTGTGATTTTCCTTCCATGTCAGCTCTTTAATCGTAATGTTGATTTTGTAATTAAATTCTCACTCCATTCTTTAGAAGCATTGTAGTCTGACCGCAACCAATATTTATTGTGCTATTATCCCATTAATGTGCAGGGTAGCTTTGGATTTAAGAAAGTACATTATCCAGTGGTGGGAATATACAACCCCCTCATATTAATGGGTCAATAGCACAGTAAATATTGGTTAAGTCGGTTGTAGTCTGAGCATCCCATGGTATTCCCAAGTCATTGCTCCCATCCAAATCTACCCTGTGGCATATTATTATTCGCTAACATTTGAATGGTGAAATATTTGACATGAGAAATGTTACCTTGGTTTGGTAACTTGCAGCTCATTGTTGGATGTGCCACCTTTCTACTCCAAATTTTAATGATGCATTTACTTCCCACTGTGACCATCACCTTCTTCGGTTCATTCCATTTGAAAACCTCCATAAGGTTATTCTTCTTTCAATTTTGTGAGAACGATCAATCTGTAACAAATCCTAGCAAAATTCTATTGCAAGCCGGAGAAACAAAGTAAATAAAGTCTAAATCTAAAGGTTTTTCGCAACAACGTTCACACGGGAAATTATTGCATCTTTTCACCTGCACCCCAAAGATTATGAGTTGGCATCAAATTGGCTAAGAAACAATGTAGAAAGAGAAATGGAGGTCTAGGGCAAGAGGACCTTGGCCTTTGTTCACCATAACACTAAGGAGCCAGATGTTGAGGGGGGAAATCCCATGTGTAACTTGGTAAAAAATCACTATTAGTAGAAAATGATGGAACAATATTGAACATGATAAGAAAATGTTGTAGGTAAGGGATTGCCATATTAACTTTGTATAGTGTCATGACTTGAAGCATGTGTGACTACATAGTGGGAGTTGGCCATCTCATCTCCATATTTGATGCCTTAAGAGGTGATGAAATGAGAAGCCTTCTCACCTCTCATTTTCCAACCAGTCATCAAAATTTAAATAATATATATTTTAATGTACAAAACATTAAATATTTTAGGAATGAATAAGTATTAATCATTTACATTATTTTATTTAAATAAATACAATTATTTTTAAAATTATTAAATTATTTCAATTAACAGCTTTAAACCTTACATCAATTAAGTATTATTTAATTTAAAAATATGTTAAATATTTTATATTTTAATATATAAAACATTACCTATTTTATTATAATAAATAGTGATCGCTTACACTATATTATCTGATTAAATGCAATTAATTTTAAAATTATTCATGTGTTTCAATAAACAATTTTAAACTTTACATCATAGTACATAAAAGTGTCTTAATTTGTAAAAAAATTTGATTCCTTAATTTGTATGTGGTTTAGTTTCTATTAAATATTAAATTGATTTTATTTTTTTTAAATGAAAATAAAAACCATTTCAAAAAGATTAAACTATGCAAAGTACATCAAACTCAGAAAAAACCCTAATCCATAATCCATTGGAAAGGATAATGGGCTGAATCTGTTCTGAGACGTCCACATTCCAATAAATCATTTGTCCCAGGCATCCAACTATTTATGGTTACAAGTATGGGGTTTCACCAACTTTCAGTCTGTCAGTGCGTCACGATAGTGACTAAACGTGAAGAACAACATGAATCTCTCTGCTTTTTTAAGTCCCAGCCATCTGTAAGGGTTGGTGCGTCACGATAGCGACTGAACGAAAACAACAACAGTAATATACCTGACAAAACGTGTCTGGCTTTTTCCTTTATCCCAGCCAACCAGTCGGCAGTCAGTGCTTACCAACTTATCTAATATGTTCGGAAGAATCGGTCTCCACCAAGGTCCACACAGCGAGCTCGTCACGAGAGTGACTGAACGTGAATGACAATCTGACCTGAATACATTACTAAACTTGTATTTATTTTCCCCTTTCCTAAAAAGGACATGTGATAAAGGAACGTGGGATAATTTTAATATATTTATAAGGGGTTGATTTTTTTTTTTTATTGAAAATGTGTTTTTATTAAAAAAAACTAGTATTTTAGAATTATTGGAGAATTTACAATTCAAATTTGTCACTCAAATTCTAAGCAAATTTAACTAAAATATATACTCAAAAAAATATTAAAAAAAACAAAAAAAACTCTAAATATTTATATTCTATATATTATTAATATAATTAATTAATGGAAAAGCATATATCACATATGTAAAAATGATTCTAATTTATATGAATAATAATTTAGTTATTTCATACACATAATATTATGGAATGGTCAAAAAAAATTAATATCTAAATCAACAAGGTGAGAATATGTTTAACTAAAACAAAATAACTTGTAATTCTCAATAGTTTATTGAAGGAAAGAGTGTATGGTTTGGCTATTTCATTATTGAGATAAGTAGCTTTTAAGGTTATTTACTTAGCCATATAAATTAAATTGTCTATAAACATCAATAATTATCAATGCACTTATCTCATTATATATTTCACATTATTATTATTAAAATAATTATAGAAATTAACTAAATTAAAATTTATTTTTAGTTATTATTGTTAATCATAAAAAATTAATATATGACTAAAACAAATATAAACATATAACAAATAAACATATTAAAATAATAAACAATAAAAGTTCAATATTATAAATAAAAGCATAATAAAAATCATAAATATTATAATTTTTTTTACTAAATTTAAAAGTTTAAAAAAAAAAATAATACTTTAAAAATAAATTTCAACCTTTTATTTTATTGATATAATTTTACTTTATTAAAATCAAAACACATAATTATAATTATAATTATAATTAAATAATAAAATGAATAAGCCATTTATACTTCTGAACCTATCCAAAGCTACATTGTTTATCCACGTAAAATCATACTATCAATATAATCATACAAACAACTCTAATACTAAAATAATTGGTTATGAAAGATAATAATATTAAAATCATTGGTTATGAAAGATAATAAATAAGTAGTAGAATATTCATTCACAAAATATAGAAAGGATTAAATCATAAACATATGTATATAACCATACTAAAATTATTGGTTCTGAAAGATAATAATACTAAAATCATTGGTTATGAAAGATAATAAATAAGTAGTAGAATATTCATTCACAAAATATAGAAAGGATTAAATCATAAACATCTGTTTCAACATGTGGAGGATGGCTCCTTTTTAATTTGACTGGGTAACTTTTATAATAAGGATTTTCTATCCATGTTCCAATTATATCATAATATTCAAATCTAGAGTAAGGAACCCTTGAAAAGAGTTAGAACATACCTAATGTAATTAAAAGTGAAAGAGTTCATAATACTATTTTAAATGGATGCCTTATTATCATAAATGTATTTTATTTCAAACATAAGATAATAAGGAATTGATATAATCCTTAGTAGAGACTGAAGTGTCATGTTTTTTTGAAATTTATGTTTTGATGGAGAATGTGAAAAGAATATATCATTCAAGTTAATATTATCAAATAATTTATTATTATGATATTATTATGATAGTAGTAAGGATTTCCATCTTTCACATCTAAGGGTATGTAAGGAGCTATAAAATACATATTTTTGCAAATGTCTTTCATAGAAATCACATTTTCCCATCTAAAAGGTTGACATGGCACATATTGAAATGACTCCAAGGCCACCATTTCATCCTTTTCATTGTTTAACTATGAATTATTAACAATTGGCTTCTGATATAAAGAATAATAACTATTAAAAATCAGAGAAGAAAAATATTCTTTACAAGGAGTATTTTTAAAATAAAAATTCCTTGCAAATCTTTATTTGTTATTGATGAATCATTAAAATATTTGAATTATAAATTAACATCAAATATTACATCGCCAAACTTTTTAAATTCATTACCTTACTCTAAGAAAGATGTAAAATGTTTGATACCAGTTTTTGGTCACAGGGGAAACTGTGGTGCCAGGTCGGGAGAACAGGTGCCGCATGGGACAACAAAAGAAGAGAAAGGCATGAGGAAGTACTTTGAATGCGAGCTCAATTTTGTGTCTTCAGGTCGTATGGGATAACAAAGAAGGCACGCTTCATTTGAATTGGTGATTCAAAGGGAGATGTTTGAATGGGAGGATTCAAAGTTAATGTACTGTAGATAGTCGTAGTTAATGTAGGGTGGCAGAGGGTGTGGGTAGGGGAGGAGGGGATGATGGGATGGGAGGAGGAGGAGGCGAAGGGTGATGGGAGGGTCAGAGGGTGATGGGAGGGCCAGAGAAAATCTCTGGAGGGGATGTCACATCATCCATTCCTTCACATGTCTAGCTTAACCGTCCAGGAATTGTATTAAATGCATATGTGTTGGTCATTGGATTTGGCACTTTGTTTTATAGGTCTATATCCTGGTTGATATGATGTATTATTTAATGTACATTAGCATGCCTTTGTGAAGATACAACTTGGCAACCTATGTAGGCTTCTCCCTACAATTCTATTGGTCCATTTGATTCACTATTATGCCTCGCCCTATGGTGATTCACCTTTCATGTCATCTCTTTTATCATAACGTTGATTCTGCAATCAAAGTCTCACTCCACGCTTTGGCAGTGTTGTAGTCTGACCGCAACCATTATTTATTATGCTAATGACCCATTAATGCGTGGGGTATCATTGGATTTAAGTAAGTACATTATCCAATGGTGGGAATATACAATCCCCACACATTAATGGGTCAATAGCATAGAAAATATTGTTTAACCTGACTATAGTCTGAGCATCCCACGATATTCCCAAGCCATCGTTGTTCCTGTCCAACTCTACCCTATGGCATATTATTATTCACTAATGTTTGAATGGTGAAATATTTGAAATGATAAATATTACGTTGGTTTGGTAACTTGCAACTCACTGTAGGATGTGCCACCTTTCTCCTCCAAATTTTAATGTGCCATTTACTTTTTACTATGACCATCACCTTGGTTGTTTCATTCCATTTGCAAACCTCCATAAGGTTATTCTTCTTTCAGTTTTGTGGGAACGGTCACTCTATAACAAACCTTGGCGAAATTCTATTCCGGGCCGGAGAAAAGATGTAAAGAAAGTTTAAATCTAAAGGTTTGTGGCAACAATGTTCACATTGGAAAGCATTCCATCTTTTCACCTACACCCCAAAGATTGTGAGTGGGAGTCAAATTGGCCAAGAAACAATGTAGAAAGAGTGATGGAAGTCTAGGGTGGGAGGACTTGGGCCTTTGTTCCTTAGAACACTAAGGAGCTAGATGCTCAGGGGGGAAATCCCACCTGTAACTTGGTAAAAAATTACTATTAGTAGAAAATGATGGAGCAATCTTGAACATGATAGGAAAATGTGTTAGACGTGAGGGTTGCCATATTATTTCACTATAGTATCATGACTTGAACCATGTATAACTGCATGGTGGGAGTTGGTTATGCCATCCCATATTTAATACCTTAAAAGGTGATGAAGTGAGAAGCATTCTCCCTTGGACAAGCTTATTTTCCAACACTTCATCAAAGTTTAAAATTTTAAATAATATATTTTTTAATGTACAAAACATTAAATATTTTATGATAGAATAAAAATTGATCATTTACACTATTTTATTTAAGTAAATGCAATTAATTTTAAAATTATTAAAGTATTTCAATTAAGAACTTTAAACCTTGCATACCCCACATAAAAGTGGGGTATCATTTAATTTAAAAATAAATTAAATAATTTATATTTTAATATATAAAACATTACATACTTTATTATATTAAATATTTTCACTTACACCATATTATCTGATTAAATGCAATTAGTTTTAAAATTATTCCTGTGTTTCAATAAACGACTTTAAACTTGACATCATAGTAAATAAAAAATGACATAAGACTGGTAATAATGTTGAAAATTGGCTGCACACTCTGGATTTTGTGGGTTGCTCTTTTAACTGTATTCTATATTGCGAGTGGCCTTCACATTCAATCGTCCTCACTTTAACTGTATTCCATATTTTTCTCGATGGCATTTTGACTAGCACATCCTGCAACTAGTAGCGAAAACGACCTTTACTCTCTCTGAGCATTTGATTGATGTTAATCGGAGATGTCATTGTATTAAGTCAATTGCAGCAGCCACTGTCATTTTTATTTTTCAGTTTCCCAACCTTGGACCTAAGTATGGTCCTTGCTAAATTTATGTTACTTTTGTTAATGAAGTACAATCGGTTATGACAGCCAACAAATATTCAACACAACCACAGCACGTGAAAATATTTTCTGAAAGTTATGAAAATTTGTCTATTAGGTGTCCCTCAATTCGGCGAGATGATTAAAAATATTAATGAAAACAGTATGAGTGTTGGAATTATAAAACAAAGTGAAAATGGATTAGTCATTATTAAAAGATTGCAAAATTTTTGAAGTTGATACCTATAAATTCAATTTAAAAATTTCTATATTTTATCAAAATCTAACTAAAATTTCCGTAATTTTTTGTAAACAAATTTAAATTTGAGAATAGAAACCATTTAAAAAATTTAAACTGTATAAGTGCATCAAAATTCTAAAAACCAGATTTGTTGGGGTTCTGCAAATTCGGTCCAGTCAATTTGATCACGAGAGTGACTAATGGTAATTTGTTTCAACATGAATACTGTTGAATCTGCTGAACTACTACAGCCATCTTCGGTTTGATATACCTGGCTACACCATCGAATTCAATTTAAGTGAGTCACGATAGTGACTGAACGAGAACAACAACATGAATATACCTGACAAAACGTCCCGGCTTTTTCCGATAGTGACTGAACGAGAACAATAACATGGATATACCAATCGGTGCCGAACAATCATTTATGGTATGAAGAATTACCAAAGTCCACACAGTGAGCTCATCACGTGAATGACAACATGACATGAATACATTACTAAACGCGTATTTATTTTCCCTTTCGGAAAAAAGGACATGTGATATAATAAATTTTTTAAAATATTAATATATTTATAAGGCGTTGATTTTTTTTATTTAAAATATATTTTTAATTACAGAAATGAAATTAGCATTTAAGATATTCAGATTGTAGAGAGTTTACATCTTAAATTTGTCACTCTAATTTTAAGCAAATTTAACTAAAAATATATACAAACAAAATTTCAAAAATATATAACAAAAAGACTCCAAATATTTATAATAATTTAATATATTCTATATATTTTTGGAATTTTGGCTTTTGTGATCTATCGTACATATTCTTTCCATAATAATCACATGATAGCTCTTTCATGTGATTATTACCTAAAGAATTCTAAATATTCTATATATTATTAATATAATTAATGGTAGTTATGAGAGAATTGAAGAGATGGGGAATGGTGGAGGAATGAGGAGAGAGTAACAGGGTTAGGAGATGAGTGTCAAATTTAGTGCGACTTTTTTGAAGGCTTTTAGGTGACTTTTGCGATTGTAATTTTATCTACAAGTCAATAAGGGGAATTTGTTGAAAACTCAAGTGCTAACTTTGCCTGATCAACCTGCCTAGAGGAGTTTTTGAGGTTGTTGAATCCATATATAGAGTCAAAAAACGGTTGAATAGCAAAAACCAGTTTTACTGAAGAAAATTTCGCAGTTATTACTTGAAACTTCAAGTAGCCTTCCAGGCATACAACTCCTAGAGTCAAAAAAACAATCTGAATAACAAAAACCAAGATTTTACCTCAAAAATTTTCACACTACATTCGCCTTTGAAACTTCAAAGTTGCACTAAAGACAACTCCTTAGAGGGAATGGTGGAGAGATTGGGAAGGCAGCTTGGTTAACTGAGATAGTGAGTTCGACAACATGAGAAACTGTCACAGGGGTTCCACAGAGGTAGGTGAGGCCGGATCATTAGCCCTTTCTGAGAGTTGTAAAGTGGCCTCTTAGGGGAGAGACCATCCTACGAAATGTTACAGGGGAGCGAGTAGTAAACATCTGGGGCCCCAAGGGGGTTCCCTTACTGAATAATGAAATTACTAGAGCAGTATGGCAAGGATTAAAATAATAGGAATTGCCAGGCATTGAAAAAAAACGGTTATTATCCCTAATATTATAAATTGGATGAATACGAAATTATATGAAATATATGCATTAATATGTAAATTCATAGGCATTTGGAAAAGAGAGAAAGATCTACTCAAATGGATCTAGGAAAAATGGCAACCCAAGGGCCATATAGACTTGAAATTTGGCCCTAGAGGATTCTTGACAATCATATTTACCAATATTCTTGATAAAGAAAGTATCTTTGAAGGAAATCCTTATTTCTATTACAATGAAAGGTTATTTTAGCTGCAGTGGGAAGAATGTTATAACCCTGATCAAGAACACTTTTTAGCTGCACCGGTTTGGGTTCAGTTATTCACACTTCCGATGGACTTCTGGGACCCTGAAATTTTGGAAGGCATTGGGAACTCTCTAGGAAGCTTTATCAAAATTGCTGAAACAATGCGTCGAGGTCGGTATACTTCTTTTGCCCACATATGTGTGTATATGAATATATCTGACCCACTTCCAGAATCAATAGAACTCAAATAAAAAGTTAAAATTTGGCACTAGCTTCTTGATTATGAACATATTCCATTATGTTGTCATAGATACCATGAATATGGCCATCTTTACAAAACTTGTCCATTGAATAATCCTGAACATATGCAAGGGAAGCCACTAGAGGAAATTAAAGGGTCACCCGAAAAAAACAATGGTTTCAAAAATGTTACAAGTAAAAAGAAGAGTAATAAGCCACATGCAAGCCAAAGCAATAACTCAAAACAGAAAAGCACGCAAAATAGATATGATATTCTACAGGAACTAGGGGAAAATTCGAAGGAGCGAGAACAAAGTCCTGAAGAAGGACATGGAATGGTACCTCAAAAAAACCAAAAGGCGAAACAAAAGGCACCATAGGAATCTAACAAAACAAAATATTATGGGCAACCCGTGAAATAGTCACCAATGGAAATAGAATCGAACAGGGAGGATTAAGTACAGAAGAAGTCATTTTAAAATGACTCCTGCAAGAATAGAGGAATATTGATGATCGCTTCATCTCGGATGATTAGAAGAAGTTGTATAAGGAAACATCTGAACAATATTTGACATCCCAATCTCAAAAACAAATAATCTCCTCAGAAAAGACTCCCTCTCAGGACCATAACACCCAACCTAAAGGTGGAAAAAAGAAAGGTCGTAAGAACCTACAAGAATCAATCCAAATGGTAGGTGAAATGTTAGTTAACTCGGGAAAGGAACCGTTAACAACGGTATTCCAACAACTCCACAAATTTCATCAATGAAAGTGATCTCCTGGAATATAAGAGGCTTAAATAGAAAAGGATAACAGAGATACCTAAAGGACAGATTAAGAGTAGAAAAGCCTCAAGTAATGTTGATACAAGAAACAAAAGTATCTAGTCAAAAACTAGAAGACATCCTTAAATTATCTAAACCTCATTATGAAGTAATGGCGATAGATTCGCAAGGCAGTGCTGGGGGAATTCCCATTTTATGGAATCTTGTAGAGATTATGGCAGATGAGTTGATTGGGTTGCCACGGATTCTTACAAGACTTTTTAGACAAATTGGAACGAAGGAAAAAATCCTAATTTCCTCTGTCTATGGGCCTCATATTCCAGGAGAAAGAGAGGTGTTTCTGAATAGTATAGGAATGCTTAGTAATATTCATACCGAGAAATATTGCATGCATGGAAGGGATTTTAATATGATTGTGAATTTGACAAAGAAGAAAGTCGGTACAAGGAGAGTGGAGCCGAAAATGGAACTCTTTAGGGATCTAATCACGGACTTAAGGCTTGTGGATATCCCTATAGTGAATGGTAAGTATATTTAGAATAATAGAAGAGGGGTTGCTCATCAGGTGGCCTCAAGATTGGACAGATTCCTAGCCTCAGAAGCTCTTGTGAGCATGGATGTTTTCTATGAAGCATCTATCCTCCCCACTTTGGGGTCGGATCATTGGCCGATAAGTATGGAAATTTACGTGAAATAATGTCATAAGAAACATCCATTTTGATTTGAAGCCTTTTTGCTGAGGGACCCTAACTTATTGGAAAAATCTAAAGGGTGGTGGGACGCAAGTCAAGTATAGGGACGAAACAGGATGCACTCTTTTCAACTTTGGCTGAAAATTTTGAAACAGGAGATCAAAAAATGGAATAAAACTGAGTTTGGAAAAATTCAGTAGGATAAGGAAAGGATACAGGGGGAAATGAAGCAAATGTAGCAACAAATGATTTCAAATGGAAGGACTAAGAATCTGGTCCTAAAAGAAGGAAACCTTCTAAGTAAACTAGAAGAATGCGAGAAGTAAGAGGAAATATTATGGAAGCAAAAAACTCGTGTTCAATGGATAAAAGAAGGGGATAAAAATACAAATTTATTTCACAAGGCAATGATCCAGAGAAGACAGCACAATCGGATCTTCTCCCTAAAAGACCTAGCAGGAAATCAAATTCTCCAACATAACAAGATGGAAAATCTATTAGTGAATAATTTCAATGATATACTAACAAAACCCACTCATAATAGATCAGAAGATATTAAGAGCATTACCTAAAACATACCTACAATTGTCAGTAGGGAATAGAACTTGGCTCTCCTTAGGGAAATCACATTAGAAGAGGCTGAAGAGGTAGTTAAAAATTTGGCAAAAAACAAAGCCCCTGGCCTAGATGGTTTCACTGCGGAATTTTACCAAGTTGCTTGGGATTTTATGAGAAAAGAAATATGGGAATTAGTTGAGGAATCTCGTCACTCACGACAAGTATATCCAGCCCTAAAATCCACCCTTATCTCTTTAACCCCTAAGCAGGAAAACTCGGATGTTTTGGCAGGATTTAGGCATATTTCCTTATATAATGTCATTTATAAGATCTTATCTACTATCATGGTTAGCAAGTTGAAACCTATCCTCCCATCCCTTATTTCACCTGAAAAAATAGGTTTTGTGAAACGCAGACAAATCTTGGATGGTATAGTCATGGCGCAGGAAGATATACACTCTCTTCGTACCCTCAAAGCAAAAGGTATGTTGATAAAACTTGATCTATCTAAATCTTATGATCGTCTAAGCTATAATTATCTTAAAGTTGTGCTCCAAGCCTTTGGCTTTGATAGAAGATGGATTCTTTGGATATTGTCTTTCATCTCTTCCCCTAATTTTGCAATCTTGCTCAATGGTATTCCTTCCAATCCTTTCAATGTTACACGGGGGATTCGAAAAGGAGACCCCCTATCCCCTTTTCTCTTTATCATTGCAGCTGAAGGCCTTGCCTGTAATATTAAAAATAAGATTAATGGAGGTCAGTTGAAGGGTTTGAACCTTTAGGGGTCAGGTCTAACCCTTTCTCATCAGCAGTTTTTTGATGGCATTATGCTCTTCTATCAAGCTACTCTGAGAGAATCTAAGGCCAACTTATATGTTCTAAAATATTCCATGGAAGCCTCGGGAACTGTCATAAACAATTAAAAATCCAATGTCCATTTTTTTAATACTAATCTATTATCTCAGCGCTTTCTATCTCGTACTATGGGATTTAATCTAGGATCCCTTCCGATGAAGTATTAAGGAATTCCCCTCAACCTTAATTCCCTCAGGGTTTTGGCATGGAAAATTTTAGGGGCTAATATTCGCAGGTGGGCTAATTTTCCATGGTTTTTCCAAAAAAAAGATTCGCCAATTTCCATTTTTTTATAAAAATGATTCGCCCAAATTTTACAATATAAAATTATTTTACGTTAAAAATTGCCAACATTATATAGACAATATAGATAATATCATTATAAATTTGAATAATTTTACAGATCACATCAATAAACATTTTATAGTTTGCATATTAGGGACTAGTGAGATTCGCCCGATTTTTAAACTTCAGATAATTTTCCATCCTTAAAATTTTCTTTTGGTTCTAATTTGAAAGATCTCTGTCGTGGGCGCCTCGAGTGGGCTTTCAGGGTCCTCAATGCTCCTAGTCGAGTAGTCTTATTGCGCTCGGTCTTACAATCTATTCCAATTTATCAGCTGTCTGGGCTGGCAGCCCTTAAAACCATTTGTACTAATATGGTCAAGATATTCAAAAACTTTCTGTGGCAGGGTTCTCAACAAATACACAAGTGGGCTCTCCTCTCATGGGATAAGCTTACCAAACTAAAGAAAACAGGAGGATTGGGATTAAGAGATCTATATGTGCCGAACTAGGTGATGGGAGCTAAAATTTGGTGGACATAACTCTAAGGGGGTGGGGATTTATGGAAAATTATTTGAGAAAGGAAATATGAAATGCCTCGTACTACAACAGGAAAATTAAAGGTTCAAACAACCCCAAAAGGATCTATCATTTGTAATTTGGCAGCCTTAAACAAAGATCTCATTCGATAGCACAACTTCTGGGAAATCAGAGGAGGAAATACAACCCTATTTTGGGAAGATTCCTGGCATCAATGGGAAAAATTATTCAGTTGATTAGACTTAGAAGAAATCTTCCTTTTTACCAGTCTACCAAACACAAGGTCTGTAGCAAATTTCTGGAGTGGGGAGACTGAGATGCAATGGAGAAAATGGAAATTAAAGTAACATTGGCCGAATGCCATGGAAACTCATCAATGGGACAATTACAAAAATTAACTGAAAACCAGAAACTAATAGCAGCAAATGGAGAAGATATTTTGAGATGGGGATACCATACTAAAGGAATGTTCACAATAAAAGAGGGCTATTACATAAAATCAAATAATCTAAATAGTATAACAGTTCCTCTCTGGCAAAAAAATTGGTGATCCAGGTGGATATTGATGGCCACCCACCTATTCCACTTGGGGCCCCACCATTGTCTCTTTTTGTTTTCCAGTTTATGCACAACTTACTATTTTTAGCAGTTTATCAGGTCCGAAACTTTTAGAGCCGTTTTGAGGCCCCAAACGACGTTTTTTGGGCATCACTTTTCTGTGAATATGATTACATATAAATATCTACATTCGTGGTCAACAGTTGTAGTCCTCAAATAGATCTTTCTAACAATCTATCATGTGCGTCAAACGAAGATAGTATGCCAAAGTTACGACCCTGGGAAATTGATGTACCAATTTACCCCGACGGGGCCCATATTCTGGCGTTTCATCCCAAGGGTTAGGTTTTTGAATGTTTGGGGTTTTCCATTGTTTCTCAAAAATATATAGGCCTTCGAGCCTCATTGTAACATAGATTTCAGAGACCTGTAGTCGCCACATCTCTCCTCAGAGATAAGCTACCAATGCCATAGCTAGTTCATTTCCATTCTGTCTGTAAGCAAATTTCCATTCTTTAATATTAATGAAATGAAGTGTTATTTCCATTGCATATTTATATTTATGGTTATATGTGTATTCTATTTCATTCTTGCATAAATCTGGATTAGTGGTATCAGAGCAGACTGCTTTTCTCGATCCTTCTTTGCATGTCCCCAATGAGGTTGGGGTATAAGGAGTTAGGGCTCGATCTGATTGAACCTTTGCAAGATCAACCTCGCAAACCCCGATGATCGCCCATGGGGGACGAAAAGAAAGATGAGGGAGCAAGAGATCCTATCAAAATATTGCTCGAGGAGGCCCTAAAAAAACAAAGGAACGTGATGATGGATAACTTTGTCCATATCCTTCAACGACTGCCCACCGGCGACACATTTGCATCCCACAGCCACTTTGGAGGCGCAACTCCCTTTAAGGTGCAAGAAAACTTTGACATTCCCATATTTAAGGGTCAAATAGATGCAGATGTTTTATATAGATGGTTGAATTTATTAGAAGGATATTTCTTAGTACATGACTTTTCGGACCAGGAGAAGATTATTTTTGCACTCCTCAAAGCTACCCCCCATGTCAAGGACTGGTGGGAAACCTACTATGAGAAAAAGGAAAAGAAAGAACACTCTCTATTCTCAGTCGTACCCACTTGGAATTCTTTTTTAGACACCATCAAGGAACAATACTATCCCATGGGGAGCTATGATGACAAGTACATACAATGGATCATTTTGCGGCAACGAAGGGATCAAGATGTGCACGAGCTGACGAATCTGTTCCATACCCTGTGCACAAAGTTGGGTATCAAATATTTGGAGAAACATTTGGTACTAAGGTATTGCAATTGTCTGTAAAGATACATTCAGGAGGAAATGGATTTCCTCGACATCTCCTCGCTTAGTACGACATACCGTTATGCTGCCAAGATTGAGTAGAAATTCAAACAAAAGAAGCGATACTTTGTATCTGCGAATAAAAATCAAGGGAAAGGTGCCCCCAAACCACAGAGAAAAGGACAAAGTCAAGGCATGGCCACCCAAGAAAACCTACCAATGCTGTAAGCAAATAAAAACACCACGAAGCCAAAGGACACGGGAAATTTGTATGAGTTCTTTAATAGCTCCACTCACAACACAAGTGAGTGTCGGGTCAGGTAGTCATTGGTGGCTGAGATGAGGGCTTCTGAATCAGATGCATGCTCTGACTCTAAATCATAACCTGACAAGGGGAATGACAAAGGGAAATAGATTATTGATGTGGAGCCCAACGCCACTATTTCCACTGCAAAGATCCAAAAGGAGGAACCAAAAGATCTAGAGGAGGAGGAGCATCTCTTCTACTCCCAGATGTGGGTAAAGGGTTCCCCACTACAATTCATTGTCGAAAATGGGAGCCAAAAGAACCTCATTTCAAAAGACACCGTGAAGCGGTTGGGCTTGTCGACCACAACACACCCACAGCCATACACCATTAGGTGGCTTCATCAAGGACGGGATCTCCATGTCAGCCATCAGTGTCGCCTTCCCTACATTAGGGGAATTTTGAGGTCTAAAATGGGCCTCCTAAGGAAAATGTACAATCAAAATTCACTTTATGAGAACCAATCACATTTTAGGGGATGACATCATCCCTAATGGTTGAGGTGGCACTGCTTGAGTTAAAGGTACTTACTTGTCACATTCTCAATGGTGGATAAAAATTCATGGTTAACCATGGTAGTGCTCTAAGTACTTTTAAAGTCAAAGTAAAGTACTCATAATAAATGTCATTTCACACTTTTTGAATAAAAATATATTATTGTCATTTCATATTTCTTGAAAGAAACAATGCATATCCATATACATTTATTATATTATATTATTTTTATATAGTATATTAATTACATGTTATTATACAATTTAAATAATATAAATTTTAATTAATAACATATAATATAATTAAGAATTTATAAATTTATATTTATATTTTATTTTAAGTTATTTAAGTACAAAGGACAAATGCATTAGTTGTTTAATGATAATGACTTTTTCTTGAAAAACTCATTCTTATTTATAGTCACATCAATACAATTTTTTTATTAATTTTATTTTGGTACAACTTTTGAATTGAATTTAACTATGGTTACATTGATTGTGGTGCAAAAAGTGAATTGAAAATTCATAAATATTATTTTATTGGCTTAGCTATTATTTTATTATTTTCTTAGGAGGCATTTTAGACACTCAAAATTCCCCTAATGCAACATCAAGCCCTTCATGAATGAGGCATTATATCACATTTCTCCTATTGATGTTTGTGATGTAATATTAGGCCAGCCATACTTGTGGAAGAGACATGTTGTGTATGAGTCCCAACCTTATGTTGTTATTGTTACTTTGGGCAATAAGTTGTACAAGATACCATAGGTACCACCACCTGTCGCTATCTCTTTGGTTACTGCATAACAATGCAGTAAGCTCATTTCCAAAAGTGAGAAATTTTTTTTCCTGATGATGCGATCCCCGGGGAAATGAGAATGCGTGACGACCTCCGAGACGAGGCTCCTCTGCGCGACGCGGCTCGTGGACGAGTTTGTGGAGGAGTACAAGACATCTTCACTTCACCCACTGATCTGCCTCTGCTTGTCGGTCGAAGAGCCCATTGATGCGACCCCAGGTGCGTCGCTACCCAATGGACCGATCTATCGACGCTCTGTTCTGGAAAATGATGAAATCAAGAGGCAGATTCAGGAGCTTTTGCAGAAAGGTCACATCAGACCAAGTTCATCGCCCTGTGGGAGCCCGATCATGTTGGTACAGAAGAAGGATGGGACGTGGAGACTCTGTATTGACTATCGGGCGCTGAACAAGATCACTGTCCGGAATAGGTACCTAATCCCACGGATTGATGACCTTATGGACCAACTCAAAGGGGGAAATTATTTCAACGATCTCGATTAACTTGAAGTATGGGTATCATCAGGTACCAATCGAACCCTCCAATGTGTGGAAGACTTCCTTCAAAGCCAAGCACGGCCTTTTAAAATGGTTGGTCATGCCTTTTGGGTTGACGAATTCTCCCACGACCTTCATGAGGTTTATGGAAGACATCTTGTGACCATTCACCAACTCATTTTTAGTGGTGTACTTGCATGACATTCTGATCTTTAGCTCGAATTGGGAAGAGCACCTCCACCACATCTAACAAGTCCTCCAAACACTGCGTCAACACAAGTTGTGTGCCAATTTTGAGAAGTGCACTTTTGGCATGACCCAGGTTCAACATCTGGGATACATTATTGATGAAAGGGGGGTGCATTTGGATCCAACCAAGATCCAAGTCATTCGAGATTGGCCAACCCCAACCACTCTAACAGAGCTTTGCAGCTTTCTGGGTCTTGCTAATTTCTACCACAGGTTCATGTTGGGATTCTCTCATATCACTTATCCCTTGATTCAATTCACCAAGGGAGGAGTGAAAGAAGAATTATTTTTGTCGAAATCTCAACAGAAGGCGTTTGTAGAATTGAAACATCGCCTTTGTTCTACCCTAGTGCTCACATTACCAGACTTGAAAAAACCATTTGAGATCAAGACAGATGCCTCTAACTATGCTATTGGGGTAGTTATTACTCAATAGGGGCATCCAGTGGCATATCACAGTGATACATTGTCTGACACGGTCCACAAGTATCCCACTTATGACAAAGAAATGTATTTCATTATATAGGCTTGTCGATAATGGAAGCATTACATTTTGGGGAAAGAAATAATCATCCACATAGACTACCAACCCATGTAGTTCATACAGACACAAGGGATGTTGCAGAATGATCGCCATAATAAGTGGTCCACATATCTACAACAGTTTCATTTGAACATCAAGTACAAGAAGGGTAGCACCAATAATGTTGTATATTGCCTCAGCTAACCACCGATCATGGCGCTAACCACCATTCTCAACTGTTGTGGCATGAGACTTCTAATTGGCCACTTCTTTATAAGAGCGATCCAAAATTCGGTCACACATACAAGGCACTCTTGGGGGGTATGCAAGTTCCAAAATTTCACCTCCAAGATGGACTGTTATGTCACCTGGTACATCTTTGTGTTCCTTCAAGCGAGGGTGCCAAGATGATACAGGAATCACACTACAACTGATTCACTGGGCATTTCAGGGTCGAGAAAACAGTCGCACTACTGGAGAATTATTTCTATTGGCCAAATCTTCAACAAGATGTCGGGAAGTACATCAAATCCTGCACTACTTGCACCATTGCCAAACCGACCATCAAGAAGCAATGCCTCTATACTCTGCTACCTACCCCTAGTCAACCTTAGGAATCCATCTCCATGGATTACATGTCGAGCCTTCCTTATAGTAAGCAGAGAAACGATTGTGTTTTCGTGGTTGTCGACAGATTCTCGAAGATGGCCATTATGGCGACCTGCAAGAAGAATATCACCACAAAATCCACTGCTAAACTCTTCTTTGAACGAGTGTGGGTGCACTTTTGGATCCCACAGTCTATCATCTCAAATCCGTACAACAAGTTCCTTAGTACATTTTGGTCCAGCCTATGGTCAATGCTAGACACCAATCTCACCAAGTCCACATATTTCCATCCCTAAACTGATGGCCAAACAAAGGTCGCCAACAGGATGATTGTACACATTCTATGCATGTACAATTCAAAGCATCCATGCACATAGGATGAGAGCCTCCCATATGTACAACATAGTTATAATCGGGCTCTCCACAGCTCAACCAGCCACAACCCCTTTCAGGTGGGCTTGGGATTCCAACCACTATGTCCTTTGATGTAGTCATGCCATTTGCAGCTACACAGGCCAATTCGGCTCATGTCCATTCTAAAGTTGACAAAGTGAATAGCTTCATTGAGCCCATTCAACACATCTCCCAACAAGTTCATGACATATTGGATAGAGCCAAATCTAAGTACAAGTAACAACATGATCAACATCGGGTGCCACACAACTTCTAGGTGTGCGACAAAGTGTGGCTACATTTTCATAAGGAGTGCCTCACTGGACCCCACCGCAAGCTTTCACCACTCCGATATGGGTCGTACACCATCACCAAGGCTATATGGAACAATACCTTCGAGTTGAGTATTCCACCATTCCTTGGTTTACACCCAATATTCAATGTGGACTGCCTTCGTCCCTACTTCCCACCTCTACTAGACACCTTTGACATTGCAGAACAACTCACACCAACAGAGTTAAACCCAGATTGCATGGAACAGGCCACCACAGATTGTATCATGGACATGCAAATCAAGAACACTCACCAATATAAGATCCAACTGTATCGAGTTGTCAAAGCTGGCCAACTCCTGCATTAAGGCAAGTGGTCCACTAGGGACCACGTTCAACAGAAGTTTCCTCATCTCATAGAGGAACTCAACACAATGGCGACCATTGCTTCCTAAGTGGGGAGTAATGATCTAGGTGGATATTGGTGGCCACCCGCCTATTCCACTTGGGTCCCCACCATTATCTTTTTCAGTTTTTCAGTTTCTGCACAACTTACTATTTTTAGCAGTTTTTCGGGTCCTAAACTTTTGGAGCCATTTTGAGGCCCTAAATAACATTTTTTGGGCATCGCTTTTCTAACAAATAATATTCCCTTCTAAAATTTACATTGACATTCAATAGTTTTAGTCCTCGGATAAATATTTCTAACGATGTATCATGTGCGTCAAATGGAGATAGTATGCCAAAGTTACGACCCCAGGAAATTGATGTACCAATTTACCCCAATGGGGCCCATATTCTGGTGTTTCATCTCCTAGGGTTAGGTTTTTGGATTTTTAGGGTTTTTCATTATTTCTCAATAATATATAGGCCTTCGAGCCTCATTTTAACAAAAAATTCAGAGGCCTGTAGCCGCCACATCTCTCCTCATAGGTAAGCTACCAGTGCCCTAGCTAGTTCATTTCCATTTTGTTTGTAAGAAAATTTCAATTATTTGATATTAATGAAATTAAGTGTTATTTCCGCTGCATCTTTGTATTTATGGTTATATGTGTATTATATTGCGTTCCTTCATAAATCTGGATCATTTGGATAGCTAAACATTGGCCAAAAAATGAACATTTTCTCTGGCTTGTTAGTCATAGTAAAATCATTACCTGGGATCAGTTACAGAAAAAATGGATGCATGGTCCATCGTTATGAATAATGTGTAATAAGCACGATGAAATTATTAAACACTTGTTGAATACATGTGATATGGCCAAAAATCTCTGGCTGAACATCTCCACCGTCTTCCAACAAACCGACAGAGACAATACGAGCATCAAACAAACTATTGAAACTTGGAGAAAAGGGGGATATTCCAGCAAAGTCCTTAACAGAGCTTGGAGACTATCTATGGGGTTTCTTCTATGGCCATATGGAAAGAAAGGAATCGTAGAATATTTAGGGATGAGAATAGGCAGAAAGAAGAAATCAGGCAGTTGATCCTCGATAATATTCGAGAGACTATCCTAGCCGATAAATGGGATGAATAAGACTGGAAAAAAATGAAAATGAGGCTCGTATCCTAGCTATGTTCAACCTAACACCTCAAATGCTAACCCAAACATTGTGGAAACAAAAAAAACCAAGGAGAAACCCACAAGACAAGTTTTAGGTTCCACAACAAGGGTTTTTGAAACTTAACTATGATGGGACCTCTAAAGGCAACCCAGGTCAAGCAGGAACAAGTGGTATATTCAGGAATTCACAGGGTTATGTTTGTAGAATATATGTGATGGACCTAGGGTTTTCCACTAACAATGAAGTGGAACTAACGACAGTCAAACAAGGGTTTCTAATAGCAGTAAGAGAAAGATACCAAAAAATCATAGTAGAAGGGGATTCTGTTGTTTCTACAGAAGATGCAACAGGGGATACGATGGGAGAAAATTAGCCAAAGCTGGACAATGACACACCTAATTCATGAAATCAACATGATCAACTCTGACATGGGTTACCTCATTCCATCGCATGTTCGCAGAGCAGGGAATGAAGCAGCCAACTACCTAGAAAATTAGGATGCACTCATGCGGGATGACATTTGGATATTAACCAGGCAGATATGGCTCGGGATGAAAAACTACAACCTCTTCAGAAAATCGTCGATAGAGACATTAATATTTCTCAAGATCCCCGATCGGGGTGCCACGCAAGAGATGGGAGGTGTGAGGTGGCACGCGACGGCATGTACCACATGGTCACTCGAGGATAATGATGGAAGGTGATCACAGGAGCGGTACCACCACACACAGGATTATAATGATTTGCGACGTAGATGGTGGAGGCAAACTAAACCTATCAGAATGGTTTGGGAAACAACACTATCGCATTAAGGGGTTTATGAAAGCAGGTGTAGGAAAGGGTGGTATCGTTTTTAGGTAGAATTCTGAGGAAGGAGGAGCAAGTGTTGTGCGGGAGAAGGTTGGAGCATTGCAATCAAGCCCTATCACCTGGTATGTGGTTTGTCTCCTTACCATGTATGTCATGGTCTGCTAAACAATTCTTCCGGACTGTTACAAAACAAATATCTACGAGGAGATGTTTCCTTTGTTGTATAAGTCGAATTCCGCAGTTTATTATCTGATTTTAGATGGAGGATGTAAAACCTTTATGGGTTTGCATGGCCGAGAATCTAAACGTTGCATTCATTGTTCAAATTGTGTTTATTTTCTCTTCATAGCTTCAACTAAGGGGACTCCAGGTTCATTTACTTTAGAGCATCCCCATTTTAGCCTTTTGTATAGTGTTTCAACGTTTCTTAGTGTTACACCATTTTTTGGTCATCTAACCTATTATCATTAGATGGACCCAAGTACACCAGGTAAGACCAATTTTACCCTAAGTAAAATTGCTTTTACTATGTGAAATAACTTAGTAAAACACCTTTATTAAGTTTTTTATGGTCTAAACAGGAAACCCCAAAAGGAAATAATAAACAAATCTATATTTGTTTATATTTCCTCAAGGAATAATTAGTTAAACATCAATTTAATTATTATTCCTAGTCATATTTAACTCAAAACAAGGAAATCAATTAAATAAATCCTTATTTATTTGATTATTTCCTAGGAATAAGTTATTTAATCCTTATTTAAATAATATTCCTAGTTAAATTTGACTAAATTATTTATAAATAATTAAATAAATCATTTATAAATAATTAAATAAATCATTATTTATTTAATTACATTTCCACCATTTCCTTAAAATAAAAAAAAATCATTTATTTTGTTATTATTTATAAATAAAGGAATTGACCCAAGTCAAAAATCCTTTCCCTCCAACAAATATAATAAAATATTCCTAAAAGGTGGTTCTAGAACTTGATTAATAATATTTTATTCATGCACCAAGTTCTAGACCGCCCTAATATTTTGTTATAAATAGAAGGGCCTTCCCATTCATTGAGCACCTTTTCATTGCATTAGATCACTCTGGATCTATACTCTTGGTCTGACTTTGAGCCATTATTATTGTCACATTTTCCATCATTTACTTTGTGAGCTCCCTTTGAGTTCTATGTTTGTTTGGGTTTTCTACACCAACAAGAGAGAGAAGTTTTAGATTTGAAATGCTGAGGACTTTCAAGAACCCATCCCATTGAGGAGAATTGGAAACACCTTTCTTGTTTTCCTCTCAGGTGCCCCTTTAATACAAAAATTCTTTCAAATATATTGTTCTTGTATTATCTATTGGATGCATGGAGCAACATTTTATTTTCACTGCTTAATGTCTTTTATGCATAGATCTAGATTTGTGCAGCTTTATTTGGATCAACTAACTATAGATTTAAAGATATTGGTAGCCATAATTGATGTTAGGGCTATTTGTTATGCGTAGCTAAAGTAGTCTTTTTCCAACAAAAGATTCATACTAACAATTGGTGACTCCACACGAGTTTTCTTTTGCGACCGCTGTCGTTTTATCTATTCCTGCATATCCAGCTATTTCAGATTCTAGGGTTTCTCTTCAGTTTTTTTTTTCCTATTTTTATGGTTCTTTTCACCTCTAAAACCATCAAACACTCATATTTTTAACTTCTGTGTGTTTCTGGCCCTATTGTGCAGGTGACAGACGTCAGCCGCAGCTGAGACGACAACTTTTTCTGAAATCTGCCGTCGAGAGACCCGGATCTGCAGGTTGCACTTATTAGCCCAAAACCTGCGACCTGGACTAGAGGACGCACTTTTCTGCCTAAAAAATGCAACCTGGACTGAAAACAGGTCAAAACCTATGACCTGCACTTTTTTCTGCACTTTTCCAGCAATTTTTCTGGGTTTGTCTGAAGCTTCTGTTAGGGTTTTCCAGCCTCTGTCTCTGCCCATTTAGACTTGTTTCTGATCTATTCTACTCAACTAAGTGGGACTCTCACCCCTTAGGGCTTTAGTACCCTCCACTTTCTGTGGAAGAGTTTTAGCTGTTTCAGACGTCTGAATTTTCAGAGTTTCAGCATTTTCCTTTTCAGATCTGATACCTTATTTTCAGATCCCTCTAGATCAGCTCTTCTCCCTTTAAAATCACCTCATATAGTTTTGTTTGGGTTTACCTCTAGGGTCACCTCCTTGTCCCTTCTACCTTTAGCTGATTTCCCCCTCTTGTTGCAGCAACCTTGCCTCTGCCTCTTTGATGTTTTCTACACCTCTTTTCAGCAGATTTCTCCTTTAGATCCCTGTCCCTCCCGGCGTTAGATCTATTGGCCTCTTTTTAGTGTGTTCTGATTAGATTTTTTCCCCCTTATTAGACTAGTTTTGAGAGACCCGCCTTCTTGGGTTAGATCGGTGCATTGTTAGATGTTAATTTTCTGTTATTTCAGTCTTATTTACTGTTCTCTGCAGATTTATTTTCAGTTACACAACACACTTTTTCTTTTACTCTCAAAACATTTGGGTTTAAAAATTAAAATTAACACATGCCACACACTGACCCTAAGTGAAGAAGAGCCTGGTTAGCACCGACTGGCAAAGAATTTAAAAGAAATTGACACTGCACCTCTCTGCCCTTGTTTCGACATTGAACTCACTTGATTTTGCACCTCCCTGCCCTTGTCGGTTTTTCTTCTTCCCGTCATCATTGCGCCTCCAAGGCATTTGTCCCAGAGACTTCTTGGCCTTCACCCTCAGTTTCCAGTTGGTCGACTTACTCCTTCCCATCATCGTCGAGTTAGTCCTCCCCCGAGTCCACACTCTGATTCTTCTTTTGATTCTTCGGGTTCTCCCCCTTCTTCTGGTTCTCCTCCTTTTATCTTCACCATGCCTAGTTCAAGACCTAACGCTAGCAACCCTGGTCCTACTGCTAGGTCTGTTTCTAGTGGAAACACCATGGGAACTACCTCGACTAGCCCTTTGCTCCCTTATATGGCTAGGCTTAGTCTCCTCGATTTCAATCAGTTGATCAACAATCCTATCCGCCACGATGTGAGTTGGCCTGCTATGCCAACCAAGCTCCCCTCCGACATTCCCAAGTTCGAAGGCCTTGCTAGTGAAGATCCCTCCAACCATATCTGATCTTTCCACATGTGGTGTTCTTCTAATTCCATTACCGATGATTCCATCCGTCTTAGATTGTTCCAACGCACGCTTATCAGCAAAGATTCTAAATGGTATGTTGATCAGGCCACCTCTTCCCATACCACCTTTGCGACCATTGCCCAAGAATTTTTATCTTATTTCCAGCTCCCTCTCCGATATGACACTGGTACAGAACTTTTGACTTCTTTTCGTCAATCCTCTTCGACCCGCCTTTCCGCTCATGTCGAGGAATGGCGGCAAAGAAGGAGCTTATGTCGCGCTCCCACCTTTGAAGATCGGATTTATATGGACCGGTTCCTTCGCTCTCTCTTACCTCCCATTGGCAAAGATGTCGCATCCAAGTTCCCTCAAACCGAAGAAGCCGCCCTCCAAATAGCCTTGAAATATGACCTTATCTATGCTCAATCTGGTTATGTTTATACCGTCCTTCTTGACCTCCCCAAACCCGGTGGCACTAACGCCCCGAGGGCATCTCACTCTACCGACAGTATCGTTGGAGCTCTTTCACATACCTACGCTCAACATCCTATGGGCTATGGTTTCCCTCCGGGAGGGGCCAGCACCTCCAGGTAGCATGTATCCAGGATATGGCATGCCTCCTCCTTTTGCCCACCCTCCTGCTTACCTCAATGTTTCCCATCCTAACCCTTATCCTTACCCACAGCTTGGTTTCCCAGCTCCTCCAGCATTTGGACCTCCAACTCCCTTGCCTTCTCAACCCCCGCACCAGCAACTACTACCCCCTCCAAGGCAAGTATTTGCACAACAGGAATCCTCCTTCTTCTCAACGAAAGAGGAAAGGCAATCAAAATCAATCTGCCCCTGCTAATCATGGATCCAATCCTCCAAGTATCAATTCTGCTACCCAGCCACAGGGCTCTCATCCCAAGCCGGACAGGCCTCTTCGCACCAATAAGCCATGTTCGTGTTGTGGCGTTTATGGTCATGACACTCAAGATTGCCCCCTATTACCACAAATGCAGCAGATGTGGGAGGCTCAAGCTACAGTGCGGGGATAACACTCCTCCCCTACTGTTCCTCCCAATGCGGCTACTTCTCAACCCACCGTGTTTACTGATCCTTTCCCTCAACAAGGATTCGTGGCTACTCAACCACCTCATGCCCCAGTAACCACTCAACCTTCCCCTTCTGGTTCCTCCAATTACCAGATTCTCATGATGACTTCTGACCAACCTCTTACCGTCGACCTTAACCTTCAAACTTGGTCTCGTCAGTACCCCACGCCTCCCACTCCGTCTGTCCCCAAGTCACCTTCTTCAGGACCTACAAAGCCTCTTTTAACACAAAATGGTCCTTTGCAGATTCCTCAACCCAAAGTTGAGGTCCCTATAAAGGTTCCTAAGGGCCCATTATGCTGAAATGCTGCTTCTGGTCGAGCTGCTCATTCGTATAGCGTAGTAGGTGATTTGGCGCAGTCTCCTGCCGCCATTTCAACACTGGAACTCCTCCAGTCATGTCCCTCCCAAAGGAAGGCTCTACTATCCGCCATGGGTGCTGTAGATCCTGCTGATGACCAATTGATTGTTTTCGACGCCCGTCAGTCAGATCATCCTCCCCTTCCTGCTTCCATCGATTTCCAAATCCCAGTCAAAATCCGGAATGCTAACCTAGCTCAGTGTATTATTGACGAGGGGGCATCTACCTATGTAATGTCTGCTTCGGTTTGGAAACAACTTGGATCTCCTGAGCTGGCCCCTTCCACCATAACCCTTCTTGCATGGGATGGCCATGCCTCCCAGCCCATTGGCCTCTTACATAATTGCCCTATCACCCTTGCAGGCAAGACGGTTTGCGTTGACATTGAAGTCATCGATGCCCTTCTTGATTATAACATTATTTTGGGGCGTAGCTACACCTATTCCATGTCTGCTGTCCCTTCCGCATTCCATCGCAAGATTTTTTTCCCTCATAATGGAAAGATAATCACTATTGACCAGTTGACATATCATGAGCCAAAATCTCAGACCTCCCCTGAGTCGATCATCTCTTTGGTCGTCAATAAGAACACCATCGATTCTTTGACCAGTGTTTCCCCGGGCGTTTACAAAGACTCCTCCTTGCTTGGCACCTTCCCTGGTCTTCCTCCTCCTCTTGTCTTTGATCCCAACTCGGCGAATGTTTGCATGATGCAATCGTCTTGGGCCAACCTCAAGCGGCCCACTTCATCTAGTCAGCAACCTCAACCTCGCCTGCCGCAACCTACTCTTAGCCCTTCACCCTTGCCAACTAGACCTCTTCCTTCTAGCCCACCCCCTACAGTTGATACCCATGAGCCTCTATATCCTCCTGGGTCGGTTCCCCCAAGTCTCAATCATCTTGGCATCATCCCTCCTAGCCATTACCCCGCTGGTCAAATACCCTTTCTTGCTCCCCCTTCCAGAGTCTATTCGGTCCCCATCATGGCCACCCTTTCCCTCCCCAACCTGACCCTGTGAATTCCCGTCTGGTACCTTGACCCTCCAGCCGCCACCCCACCAGGTCACCCCAAACCATACCTTGCTTTGACACCAGTTCAACCGATTCCCTTAGCTTCTTCCATCGCTACAGTGCCACCAGCACCTCAACAAGACCATCTTCCTACTGTGACAGCTACCGGAAAGAAAGGAAAATCTCGCAAGAGGGCATCCAAAGACAAGGCCACCCCGCCCGAACCTACCCCTCCTCCACCCACCAAGCCTTGTGCCTTATGTGATGGTGTCGGTCATGCCACCCATACTTGTCCCGAGTTGCCCCGTATCAAACCCATGGTTAAAGTCGCGTTCCCTGAATCTACGGTCCCTGAATCTTCTGCTTCTTCCTCGTCTGCAGCCAAGAACCTAAAGACTCTTTGCACCAACAAGCCCTGTGCTCTGTGTGGTGTCCATGGCCATTATTCTCACCATTTTCCTCACCTCATGCATTACCGAGCCTCTCTAGAGGTCATTCGCGAGTATGAGGTTGAACAAAATCAATCTGCCTCTCCCATCCTCGCGCAATATGCATCCGGCCAACTCGAGGATCCCCCTGCTACCATTGACATCCTTTCCCCTGATGTTGAGATGTTGAAACCTACTGCCCCCCTCCTATACCTATCATCATCCGTGCGACCCCCAGAGTACATTCCCCCTGAATCCACTCCGTCTGTTTTTCTTGATTCCCCTTCAGCAACATTCTTGGGCTCCACATCCTTTGACCATATTTTTACTTGTTCTTCTGTCATCCCCCGTGGCGATCTATATGTGAGCCTTTCTTCCCATGCAGATGATTTAGGTAGCTTTGCAGCGTCATGTGGTTTCCTCGACCTTGTCCTTCCCACCCATACCTAGGATGATACCATCCATATCTATGATGTTCTCCGCAGCCTGAGCTCCAGTTATTCCTCCCATAGCCCTCATACATCACCCTCTAGTCGGTCTATGAGTCATAGCCATCATAACCAGACTACTAAATCCCATAGTTGTCGTTTGATGTCTACCCTACACTCACGTTGCCATCATTATTCTTCCTCCTCCCATTTCTTGTCTTGTGACACTATTTCACCGGACCTCTCCCCCACACATTATATTGGCTATGCCGATGGGGCAAGTCGCTATTCCCCGAATCTAGCCTCGGAAACTTGGGCCATATTTACCCCCTTGCATACCCTCGTTCTTTCTAATGGGGTCTACATTGGTAATGCCACCAATAATTAGGCCGAGTATGATGCAATACGTGGCCTCTTAACCGATGCCCTCTCTCAGCGCATCCTCCATCTGCATGTTCATTTAGATTCTCTGCTTCTTGTCTTACAACTAAATGGCGTCTATCGTGTGCATAACCTTATCCTGTTTAGATGATATTTATGAGTGAAACTTTTGATACGTGAATTTAGATTCATTACTTTCAACCATGTACCTAGAATTCAAAATCACTACGTAGATAGCATTGCAAACCATGTTCTAGATTGGCATTTATCACACACAAGACAATAAAATTTCACATCATCAACACAATGCATATGCATAATATATATCATATAATATGTTTTTAGAATCCATCTACTCTGATACATATGACATGCCCATAGCATGTTACAAAAAAACAAAACTCAAAACTGGGGAGCACCACTTGCCCCTACATACACACTGGGGGGCACCACCTGCCCTACATCTAATCACTCTCTAGAGGATTCCGAGCCAATGGCTCTGCTCCCACAACTCGTAGATCACGCACAGTCTGACCAGCCATCGCCATGCGCCGCATGATACCTCGCCATTCCGAGGGTAGCCCAATACATAGCTTTATGTACTGGTCATCTAGGTCCTGCCAACCCCGCTCCAAAACACCAGTCAGAAGCCCCTCACATCTACAACGAATGTCCTTCAATAGCACGGTCATATCCTCGTTCTGTGCCGTTCTTTATCCACTCGCACCTGTAGTCCCTGCTACTGCAGGTCGTCCCATATATCCGGCCGGTTTCATCGGAGCTATATCTGCATACCAAAATTATGAGGATTAGTACCATAAATACTATTTTCAAACTTTAGCATGCACATAACAGATTAGTTACTTGTCACTTACCATCAAGCCCCCATACTCGACCAGGCAGAAGCGGCAAGTCCGTATCTCCCCAATAACTCATCCCACTATAGGGATAGTCATCTATGTACAACAACATCTAATCCCAATGGGAGAAGAAATATGGTCAGAACACCCGTCCGACCGCCCCTCCTCCTCCTCTACATAGTATTTGTCCCCACCAACACATCCTGGGTTCTCTCGGACCCCCATCAGGTAGCTGTACACGAGGTCGCAAGGTCAGGATCTTCTAAAAAATGAAGGAGCACAATACAGTGCCATAAGCACAATCATGGTTCACTTGTCGCTTACAAAGCGACAGCTGTCGTTTCAACGACACCAACATCATCTAGGCCCACCCATAGTAGGTCCCACTCAACACACTCTCTACAATCATCATCTGCCCTCCAGTGATGTGATGGAGCGCCTGGCTGCCCAGGATCCGCAACACTGCTGCCACCACTACACGGGTCTCCAACCTCTCTAGATCCCCAATCGATATCCGAGTCCCTTTGACCCGGACACCTGGTCGACAATGTCGCTCTAAGAAATCCATGATGTTACGCCCCCGCGGTAACACTGGCTGTGTATTTCCCACCATCCCTAATGGTGGGAGACTAGTCAGGAAATACAGATCCTGGACTGTCAGCTCAATCCTGTGCCCCTGCACTATAAAGACCTCATGATTTGGATCCCAATAACTGATAATCCAGGCCAACAAGGGCTACCCAACTCTCATTAGAGGGTTCTCCACAAATTTCAAAACCCCAAACCTGGCTAATGCACGACGGACACCCTGATTTTCTTGGACTTCTGACCGTAATGTACCCACTCTCTCTCTCCACGTAATCCATATATCTGCCATATCTGCACAAAACCATCATATTTTCCAGTCTACAGATAGGAAAAAATGCATTCAATTACAAAAAAATTGAATCTCAGCCCACAACAGCACTAAAATCACCTCCCTCTGACAGGTCGCACTTTTTGGCCAAATCCTGGGACAGGTCGCACTTTTCAGGCCTAAACCTACTTCCCAGGTCGCAATTTTTTCCCCAAAAAGTGCGACCCGACCATAAAGATGAGGTAGGGGTTGTTCCTGAGATTTGGGACCCTAATCTAAACTTTTAATCCATCAAAAATAAAGAGTAGGATTAGGCCTCTTACCTGCAACTGTCAGATCTCGATTCCAACGGTCAGTTTGTCCGCTACGCTCACCACAAGATTTAGGGCCTTCTCTCCTCTCCACATTCACCACAGCTACACAAGAAAATGAATGTATTTGGAGGGAAAATGCCTTATTAGAAGAGAAACCCCTGCTTTTTTTTTCGCCTGTTGCGCCCAAACCGTAGCCCCATTTGACACACCATCTACACCATTGAAAATCTCTCCGTGAGCACTCAAATGGGTATCTGTTAGTTTTTCATGTTTTGATACTTCACCAGGACACATTTTGTCCATGAAGGGTCTATTCACCTCTCCTCAAAATCGAATTTCCTCACTTACAACACTTGTACTTGGGGCACCACTTTGCTGCCTTACTTGTCCTTGTTCGTGTTGATTTTTGTCATGAGATACCCTATTGTACTCATGTTTTTATGGTCCCCCATTGGACCTTTACTGTGTGGAAACACCATTGAGTCGCCCTTGTTTAGAGCATCCGAGTTGAGTCATCATCACATTCATGGAGTCTATCTCGATTCCCTTTGTATCCCGCTATAGTCCTCCATCCTTCATTTCTTGGTCCCTATCTCGTGTCGCACATTATGGCCTTCAGTCCCATTGTCCCCTATCCCTCATGATATTGTGTCAGTCGCCGCCAAGCCATTCATTCCCTTTATGATCTAACAAGGGAAGTCGTCCATCCGCTACTCAGTATCCCCCATTTCATCATCATCATTAGTGTTCTTCTGTTCGTCGCTCTAATATTTTCTCTCATGCCTTAGTTGGGGATCCCTTATTGCCTCACCTATGGAAGACCTCCTTCTATCGACATCAACTCATTCACTCCAGAAGACAGGTCTAGAGGGCAGTGTACCTTGGCTCCAGCTCCTTTCATCATGATCGAGATCTGTATACTTGATGGTCCAGTGATGCAACAACAGCTATTGGTGATTCCTAGGTGTGTGTGAGATGTCTCAACCCTCATGAGGGGGTGGCCCTGCAGGTAGCCCCCCACATGCCTGGATGACCTCTTCATTTCAGCCTTTGATGCAGCTCCCTATATTTGATGATGCCAGCCTCAGCCGCTTGCAGCGCCTTGTCGATTTTCATGTATCAGTCAAATTTTGCGAGCCCTTCCCCATTCATAGGGGGAATTTGGGTTGTATTTGTATCTCATGTACTCAGATATTATTGTATAAGTCCTGACTATTATCCCAAGCACAGCATGTATGTGAGATTCATCATTCTATTTTTCTGGCTCGTGTTTATGCCAGCATGTACTTTATAGTTCGGTTCCTTGTTTACTAGACACACTATTCTTTTGTACTTTGTCTCGGCGAAGAGCATGCGTGCTCCCACTTTTTGCCTTTACTTGGTATCTACTTAAACTAAGACTTGTGCACGTAAGTCTCGTCTCCTCGAGTCTAGTCATGCAGCACATTGACTACCTTACATTTACTCTCTCGACTTCCTCTGGTATCTAGTGATTGAGTTCTTCTGATGTACTTCGAGTCATGCGATTTGATCCTAACACTGCGTATCTTTGAGAGCCAATATGTTACCATTTTTGGTCATCTAACCTATTATCATTAGATGGAACCAAGTACACCAATATAGACAATTTTACCTAAAGTAAAATTGCTTTCACTATGTGAAATAACTTAAGTAAAACACCTTTATTAAGTTGTTTTATGGTCTAAACGAGGAAACCCAAAGGAAATAATAAACAAATCTATATTTATTTATATTTCCTCAAGGAATAATTAGTTAAACATCAATTTAATTATTATTCTGGTCATATTTAACCCAAAACAAAATCAATTAAATAAATCCTTATTTATTTGATTATTTCTAGGAATAAGTTATTTAATCCTTATTTAAATAATATTTCAATTAAATTTGACTAAGTCATTTATAATAAACAAATAAATCTGTTTATTTATTTAATTATATTTCCACCATTTCCTTAAAATAATAAATAAATCATTTATTTATTTATTAATTATAAATAAAGGAATTGACCCAAGTCAAAAAATCCTTTCCTCAACAAATATAATAAAATATTCCTAAAAGGTGGTTCTAAAATTTGATTAATAATATTTTATTCACAAGTTCTAGGCAATCCTAATATTTTTGTTATAAATAGAATGGTTTTCCCATTCATTGAGCACATTTCATTGCATTAGATCTGGATCTATACTCTTGGTACGACTTTGAGCCATTATCATTGTCACATTTTCCATCATTTACTTTGTGAGCTCCCTTTGAGTTTTATGTTTACATGGGTTTTCTACACCAACAAGAGAAGTTTTAGATGAAATCTTTGAGGACTTTCAAGAACCCATCCCATTGAGAGAATTGGAAACACCTTTCTTGTTTTCTCTTCAGTTTTTACTTAATACAAAAATTATTCAAATATATTGTTCTTGTCGATCTATTGGATGCATGGAGCAACATTTTATTTTCACTTGCTTTAATGTCTTTTGAATAGATCTAGATTTTTACTGACTTTATTTGGGATCAACTAGCTATGATTTAAAGATATTGGAAACCATAATTGATGTTAGGGATATTTGTTATGCATAGCTACGGTGGCCTTTTTCCGTGAAAAGATTCATACAAACACTTAGCTCCCGCACCTCGTTGTTGATCCAACACTTGATATCAGTGGCTTATGCACGAGTGCAGAGTCTTCCTGCACAGCACATTGTGTGTGTAATGGTAGGGTTGTGGCTTTTCTTTGTCCCATAATTATGAATTACGATTGCATGGCTCATAATGACTACCTTACCAACTGTGCTTTCGCGCAGTGTATGTTTCTCTCGACACCCATACCCTCATTAGTCTTGTCATGTGGTCGGTTATTTGTGAGTTATGAGTGGATCTTGCTGTCCTAAGGTCTAAGCAAGTTCTTAAAAGTTTAAAATCTATTTATAAGAGGTTTTTGCATTTTGGTTTCAATGGGCCTACGGGATTCTTGTGCTCGAAGTCATGTCCTCGCCTTGTCGAATTTGTGATTTGGGAGGGGTTTCCTGGTTGTGGCGATTTCTCCTGGCTTATCTTTGGAGTCTTTGAAGAATTTCAAATCTTTATTCAAATGTGAGTTGAAGTGTTTGCATCTCATCATACATTCCCATTCCTATCGAGAAAAATGTTTCCAATCCCACCACCTAAGAAGGGGGGAACGTGGACGACTATTGTTCTATAGATTGCACTGGATGTCACGCTTGATAGTGTGTGGGTCGTTTTCATTGTTGTTTGTATAAAATAATTATTATTGACTTCTGCTCGATACACATGTTTCTATAAATTTTATATATGTGTTATAATGCGGCGAGGACTTGCTACGGCATTTTCGGAGTATTCATCGAGTCGGTACTATTGCATTCAAATATGGTTAAAGGACGGATAGCGAAGGAGGTTAAGAACAAGGGAAACAAAGACAAACCAAAAGCGTACTATAGACACTAGAATGAGAGGAATAAAGTCGACGAAGAGGTAATGGAAAACCTCTAGAATGCTATTCTCACTGACATTGTGTAGGTACAGGAAACCTTATCTCTGAATGGAGAGAGGCCCATACAAAGAGGAAGGAGAAATTCAAGAGGAGGCAATGGATTTCCTAAAGACAACATTAACACAAGTAGGAGCTATCACTATTCCATGAGTCTATCCGCACCTATAGTGCTTAAATGTGTTACGCCCAGTAATCATGAGTATCGGGAAATTGGAGGAGACCAGAAAGTCGTTTTTGTTTCTGAAGACATAAGAAGAGATTCAAGAAATTAGTGTGTCTCA
>CM076578.1:788052608-788285545 GCA_034641835.2 Pinus albicaulis | reverse complement strand
AGGGCCAGTTCAGATAATATATCACAGAAATCAAATATCAGGAAATGAGTGAAGTGAAGATACATAAAGAAGATATTAATTAACATGAGATTGATACCCAGATACACAACAGAATCACATAAGGGCATATTAATTTATGAATCCTTATATGACAATGGCGTTTTAAAAGCACCCTCCTCATGCAACTAATATAGCAGAAAAGATGGAAGAAATGTACATGGAATAGTATATCATGACTAGGCCTATTTAAAGCGCTTGACTAATCCCAGAGAGGGCATCAACTAGGATGAATCCTCACTGCAAACTAGTGAGCCAATCGCATTCTAGAACATGATACAAGAAGATAAATAGCATGAAATGAGATATTGTATTAACACATAAGAGAAAATTACATACTGTGAGATACCAAAGACCAGAATCCTCATTACAGTTATAACTCCTCCTCACTGAGACCCTACGGGCTCTGAACCTTCATACCGAAATATTACAAAATGTATACAAAGCCTTTTCACTGCACAGTTTGCTGATAGAAATCTGGAACCCTTCAAATGTCTTATTTATGGGCTTCTATAGAAAAGAAAGGGAATTCTCGAGAAGGAGGTAGGTGGAGCACACTTAATGACTTAATTTGAACAAAATGGCGGAAAACATTCGCGCCCATACTTTGAATGACTACCATATAAATGACTGTACTTGACCGGAGGGGGAAAATCTGCAGCAATAAAGCCTTGAGGTTGCCCGTGTTCGTGCATGGTACTCTTGGCCCCTTGAGCTTGAAGCTGAAATTTATATTTTTCGGTGCCGGACACCAAATTCCTTGGTCTTCTGTTGATATTCTTTGTAACCTCATTTATGTTTCCAGCTACCAGCACCCGCCCCTTTTGAATTTCCCTCGGGATTCAATAAATGTTCATTTAGCTTCCATAAATGATGGTCTTATCAGTATATCTCCCCAGATTTTTGCTCCATTATTCTGCACCTGTCGAATGGTCCTTTGAAATGCATCCGGTCTCTGTTAATGGGAACGGAAATTGATGGAAGCTCCCTGTTGCTGCAACCTGCAAAAATCCACAAACATTTTAAAGAAAACAGGCACTGGGACAATGGTGTGATGAGTTACATACATGTGAAGGTGAAGACACACAGAAATGGTAAACAATGGGGAGCAGTGTAAAACACAAGAGAATGGCGGAGAATGACTGGGGTGGATGTAGGTGACACGTGGGTGTACGAAAAGATTAGCGGAAGGGATGACGTGGATACTATGGAGAGGGACCCGGGGATCTGTTCGCAATCGGAAATCATAAGAGGGAGAAGGGGAGGGATGACACACAGATAACTTTCGATGCGGTTGGGAACGGATCCCCTTTTAAAACTAAAATTCCAATGACCTTCTGATTTACCAAGGAAAAGGCCTTTTATACGGACAGGCGGAAGTATCATATGGTGGGGCCCGCTAGGTCAATCGCGATCGGAGATCGGGGCATGGAGGTGATTCCAATCACAACTGGGAAGAAGTGAGGCGTGATCAATCGGGGAGGATGGAGCGATCGGGACGATGTGATGACTCTATCAATCGCATCACAAATGATTGCAAGGGATTAATCGGAGTGGTTGTAACTCGACTCCCGATTGGAACGGACATTGCGATTGCGATTCATAAGAAAATTTTTATATACATAAAATTGTATAATGAGCACGGCGGGGAAGTGGTTTGAGCTTTGCGGCAAAAAGGGGCCAGACCTTGGTGCAGTATTTGAATATGGCATTTCGGCCCATTTGAAAGATTAGATGAAGATCTTGTTGGGTACAACATTTGGCTCCACCTGGGGACGGCGTGTTCATGCTTGAATGCGTCGAGAACCTGCAGAACACTGATCTTCTGCTTTCCAAAAATTACCTTCAAATTTTATCAGTGCACTCATCAAACCAAAACTGAAGCGAAAAATATATATACAATATATTACAATCCGACTAGATCTGCCTGGATCAACTCTGAAAATAGGGCTTGAGAAACTGTCCATTTACAGGGACATCCAACACATCGCCTTGTAAATTTTCCAGCACAAAAGTATTGTTCCTTCCCTGCTTTACAATTTTGAAAGGACCGAACCATAGCGGGTCAAATTTGGCATGCTTGCCCTTTTCTGCACTTCGAACGTCCCACTTGAGAACCAGGTCTCCAATTTGAAAATTTCTATCTTTTGCATGGCGATCAAAAACACTCTTCATTTTTTCCTGATATTCTACCAGTCTCTGATTTACCTGATTTCGCGTTTCCTCTAATTCCACTAATTGACTTATTCTTCTGATCATATCATCTGGTTCTTCCTGATTTTCCTGCATAAAACGTGCTACTGGTAATGCCAATTGCACGGGAAACACAGCTGCTCGCCCATATACTAATTCATAGGGAGATTTCCCCATTGCTCTCTTGCTGGTTATCCTATTCGCCCACAGAGCAAATTTTAATTAAGAGTCCCAGTTCTTCTGATTCTCACTTATTGTTTTCTTCAAGGCCCTCACCAGGGTTTTATTAGAAGACTCTGCTAAGCCATTTCCCTGTGGATAGTAAGCTGTGGAGTGAGTCAACATGATGTTATACCTTTGGCAGAAATTTACAAACCTGGCAGACTTGAAAGCCTGCGTGTTATCAGTTACAATTCTGGCAGAGCAGCCAAACCTAGATATGATATTTTCCTCCATAAACCTCATTATTACAGCATCTGTAGCATTTCTGGTAGGTATGGCTTCTACCCATTTCGTAAAATAATCTGTGGCTGTTAGTATCCATTTATATTGGCCACTTGATGGGGGATGTATCTCTCCTATAAAGTCTAATCACCATTTCTGAAATGGTTCATTCACATGAATAGGAATCAGGGGCAGAGCTGCTAATTTTTGTCTTTCTGCAAATCTTTGTCACTTGTCACATGCTCTGACCCAAGCAAAAGTATCTGAGTACAGTTTTGGCCAGTAAAAACCAGCCCTCAAGATTTTATGAGTTGTAGCCCTCCAACTGTAATGTCCTCCACAAATTCCTTCATGAAATTCTGTCATTACATTTTGCACTTCATTTTCTGCGAGGCATAACAGTAACATGCCTAGAGGGTCTCTCCAATAGAGCTGTCCATTGGCAATTACATACTTCTGGGATTTCATCCTTACAGCTCTGTATTTTATCTTATCACAGCTTGGAGGACCGCTAAGTGTTAAAAGGTATTCAACTATTTCTTTATACCAAAGGCTAGTTAGATATTTCATATGTATCTTTTGAGTGGCCATTTCCAGCCCTTGCTGTTCTTCTTCTTTCTTGGATTCTTCATTTGCTATCACAGATAAATTAATGCCTAAGGCCCCATTATAGTTGATTCCGGGAGAATCTTAGCAAGTCCCCTATTCTTTAATCAATTTGGTAGGCCTTATGTCCAAATCATATTCTTGTATTTTTTCAATCTTATCAAAAAAAAAAAAAGATTGGGACACATCACTTTATAAATAATAAAAAAATACAGGCAAGAATGGACAACTCGTATCATATATTCTAAAGCTTATGACTTTTATAATGCATATGTTTCTCCAATATATTGTATTTCAATTCAGCATCATAAGGTACTTGACTGAAGAAAGCTATAGGTTGCTCATATCCCTCTTCATTTTTCTGCAATAATACTCCAGCAATTGTATGAGGTGAAGCAAATGAAAATATCATAAATGGCTTTTTGTAATCTGGTCCAGCTAGCACAGGAGCTTCAGCGAACGCCTGTTTTATCCTTGTGAATGCATCTCTAGACTCCTGGGACCATTTTACTTCATTCTCCTTTTTCAACATATCAGTTATATGCCTAACTATCTTGGCATAGTTAGGAATGAACCTTCTCAAAAAATTGATTCGACCTAAAAACACCTGTACTTCCTTCTTATTCCTGGGTAAAGGAATACTATTTATTACTTCCACTCTCTTAGGGTCTATTTTCACACCATCTTTAGTTACAATGTGCCCTAATAGTTTCCCCTCATCTAATGCAAACAAAGATTTCTGAGGATTAAGAGAAAGGCCATACCTTCTTCATTTTTGAAAAGTTCTTCTTAAATGCTCAATATGCTCATCATCATTCTTTGAAAACACTGTGATATCATAAAGATATAACACCAAAAACATGTCCCACTCCCCAACAAAGGCTATGTCCATTGCCCTCTGAAAAGTAGCTCCTGCATTAATCAATCCAAATGGCATTCTGCCATACATAAATGTTCCCCATGGTGTAGTGAATGCTGTTTTCTTATGATATTCTGGAAGTAAAGCCACCTGATTGTAGCCAGAAAAACCATCCATCATTGACATTCTGGATGCTCCCACTACTTTCTGCAGGATGTGGTCCATCTTGGGCAGTGGATAATTATCCTTTAGAGATGCTCTATTTAAATTTCTGAAGTCCACACACAGCCTTATTTATCCATTCTTCTTTCAAATAGGTAAAAGGTTTGCTATCCATTCTGAGTATATCAATGGCACAATTATTTTGGCCTTCAGTAGCTTCTTGATTTCCTTTTCAATAGAGGGAAGCAGCAAAGGGTTTATCTGTCTGAGCTTCTGCTTATAAGGCTTTGCACCTTCCCTCAAAGGAATTTTATTCTGCATTATGTTAACATCAAAAGTTTTTAGGTCCTGATAGGACCAAGCAAATACATCTTTGTAAGATTGAAACAACTTCAAATATTTTTCTTTGTATTCTTCTGGGACTCTTTTAGATAATTTTACAATTTTGGGATCAGCATAAGTATCCAGATTTAAATCTCCCACTTGATCTTCTTCTGTCACTTTGTTTGGCTGCAATGGAATATCATCTTTGTTAAATAGTCTTTCTAGAGGCACCAGACCTCTAGGTATAACATTTCCGTTCAGCTGCAGCACTTTATTCCCTGCTATCTTCTCTTCCCATCTGTTTTTTGTAATGTTCTCAGCCTCCTCTTCTTCATTATCGTCAATCTCCGTGTTTGAGAATTCTCCCACTGTCTCCATGAATCTCTTCATCTGTTCATCATCTTCAAATACCTTTCAATGCTTAATATTATCTGGAATGGATGGTCTGTAACATACCTCCACTTCATATCTTAAAAGCGGGTTCTGAGGAGGACGGAATGTACTGGCAGCTACAGCAAGAGAATCTGCTATTCTGTTTTGCTCCTGGGGCATGAACTGTATGCTAAATTCCAAGAAGAAATTTTCTACCATGTCCCATACTTCGTTTCTATAAGCTCTCAGCCGTGGATGCTTAGTTTGGCATTGATTTTTTATTTGTGTCACCACCAGCTCAGAGTCTCCCAAGACTTTTAAACATTGGATGCCCATGTTTCTAGCTGTCTCCAGTCCCAATAATAGTGCCTCATATTCAGCTACATTGTTTGTAGCCTCATACTCCAATTTAAAGGACAGTGGCACCCATTTTCCTGCAGGAGAGATTAATAACACCCCAGCTCCATTGCCTTCTTTTGAATTTGCCCCATCAAAATGCAAAGTCCAAATTTCTGATTCCTGATATTCTTTAGGCCGCTCAACTTGGATTTGACCAAAAAAGGGCTCATGAGCATAATTTTGATTTTCTTCTAACATCAAGCACGAAAAATCTCCCTCTTTTTTATAAATTGGAGAATTCTCTGAGTAGTCAGCCTTAGTTACCATTTTAACAAATCTAGTCTCCCTGTATAACCTCCTTTCCTGGCCTCCAAAGACTGGGATAGTAGCATATGTTAAATCCAGCTTGATTGACCCACCGATTTTTGTACCCCAGGACCTCGACAGCAGCATGCCAAAGCGGGCTGGGATATCAGCAACCACAATGTCCATGACCACACTCTTTGCTGGAATTTGGGCCAAATTGACCACTAAATCTTTAATCATTCCCAAGCATTTAACTCTTTTAGAATCAAATGAATATAGGTCTTTATATGGTCTTGTAATTTGCAGTCCTAGTTGTTCCATGACAGACAGAGGCATAAGATTATGGGAGGCCCCAGAATCTAACATACAATTATGTAACAGTAGATCATGGATGACTAGAGACACATAAAAAGGAGGAGTAGAAGGGTCTATCTCCTCGACATGTGGACCAAATACTACCATGGGTATTTCTTCTTGTAGGTTTAGACTATCAGGCACAATCGGTGTTTCAGGAGGGAGTATGAAGGAAGTAACTTGAGACTGATATACAGGTTGTTTTAACAATTCTGTCAATGGGATTGGAATCTTAATCTTCTCAAGTTATTTTTGTAAATTGAAAGCAGAAGGAGGCTTTTCTATCGGAACTTCTTTTGACTCTTTATTTTCAGCTGAAGATTTAATTTCTTTTGACACATGCTCAGCATTAGGAGGACTGACTATTTTTGAAGAAGAAGGAATCTGATCATTGGGATGCAAAGGAGCATTTAGAGGATTCTTACCTTTTTCTATGTTCTTCTTTGTTGCTGATTCCTTCTGAGCGGACGCTTCTTTCTGAGGTGGCTCTTCTTCTTGGTCTTGAGTTTGGGTCCTCTTTCTTGAAGATCTGAGATCATACTTTACATTGAATTGTGCTTGCATGAAATCAACAAATTGCTTACAGTAATGGTCAATCTCTGCTTCTTCTTCTTCATCTTGCAATGGGCATTCCATATCATCATTATTTGAAAAAGCCAGATTTGAATCTTCTAATCCATAAGCTGCATCTCCAGTAGATTCATCTGCTGGTCCTTCCAGGTATAGGGGATGAGGTACCTGGTCTTGTTGTTCCTTTGCTTCTCTAGGCAATATCTGCAATGGGGACCTTCTGTACTGGGGATTATATCCTCTGTTGGGAGCATTATAGAAATTCTTGGGAGCTGCATTCTTAGCTTCCAGTTCAAGATTGACCATCTTCTTTATCAGTTTTCTTATTTCATCCATTTTATTTGAATCCTTTTCCTGATTATAGGTAGAAACCTCTTCTTTGCCTCTCCTCTTAGTATCTTGCTTGACTTTTCCCTTTAATTTCCCAGTGGAGACAAAGTTTGCTTCCAACTCTAGAGCCTCTGACTATGAATCATCCAGCGTAGCAGGTTTTCTTTCCCTCAATGCGAAGCTGAAATCAAAATCAAAGGCTGCTATAAAAACTATCTTAGCAGCTGCTTCATGGGGCTTCATTTCAGGAGGCAGGCTCAAATATAACTTGTTGAATATTTTGATAAACTCTGATACCCCTTCATTTTTCTTCTTCTTCATAGTATTAAACTCAGTAATACACTGACCATGATCTTTCTTTTCCCCCCATTTCCTGAGAAAAGTATTCTCCATAATATCCCAGGTGGTTATTGAACGGTTTCCCAATGTTTTGAACCATTTTCTGGCTTCACCCTCCAAAGATTGCACAAATAATATTAAGACCACATCCAGATGTTCAACATTTAAGTTTTCTACAAAAGAACAGAAGGTCTCAAGATGTTTTTGAGCATCAATTTCGTTTTCACCATTAAATATCGGCAGAATATTCAAATAATCCTGTGGCATATCATTTAGCACTTGGGGTAAGGCCAGAGGAGCATATTTGTTCAATAGAAAAGCAGGAACATTATCCATTGGAGGAGGTGGGGGTTGTGCAAAAATCTGAGAAACAAATGAAGGGAGAGGAGTAGGAGGAAGTGGAGTATGAATGAAAATGGGAATATATTGCACAGAAGCCTGAGGTGTAGATGGGAATAGTTCATGGTTAACAGCAACTACTTCTGTGACTTCTTTAATTTCCTCGGCCTCGTAAGTAGGATGAGAATCTTCTTCAATCCAGGCACTACCTCTACGTGGAGTTCCTGAGTAAAACTCAGGAGTTTCTTTTCTAACTTCTTGAGAAGAAGAGGGCGGATAATATTCAACGGAATATTCAGGGTTTTCAGCACGAACTGACTTCCTCTCCTTATAATCTCTTTTATGAATGATCCTTTCTGGGTTAGACACGTAAGGTGTCTTTGATTAAGAAGTATCTGACCTCAAATGCATCTTACGAGGAGCCAGGACTACCAATAAATTTATCAAATAAAAGCAGTGGAGTCGCCAAGGTGAGAGATACGCAACTCTTCAACTCTCCGTGCTCACCTGATTAGAGAGTGAAAATGATTTGTCAAGACCCAGGGAAATTGATATTCTTGAAATCCTTCCCCGGCAACGGCGCCAGAAAGATGTTGTGGACAATTTTGTCACCCCTAGAGACAGCCTAGAGTTGCTATAGACCAGTGCCTAGGACATCTTAATATAGCAAGGAGCTCTTCTTATAGCTTGGGTTGTCAATCCAAAAGCTCTCTTACTATCTCTTGTAGAACAAGGAAATAAGTTTAGATTGGGACCAATATTTCTCTTAGAAGCTGATACAAAGATAAGAATAGTGTAGGGACATTATGCAAAACTCCCATCCAAAGGCATCAGACAGTTAAGAGACAGTTTACTGTAAAGAGGGCCAGTTCAGATAATATATCACAAAAATAAATATCAGGAAATGAGTGAAGTGAAGAGACATAAAGAAGATATTAATTAACATGAGACTGATACCCAGATACACAACAGAATCACATAAGGGCATATTAATTTATGAATCCTTATATGACAATGGCATTTTAAAAGCACCCTCCTCATGCAACTAATATAGCAGAAAATATGGAAGAAATGTACATGGAATAGTATATCATGACTAGGCATATTTAAAGTGCTTGACTAATCCCAGAGAGGGCATCAACTAGGATGAATCCTCACTGCAAACTAGTGAGCCACTTGCATTCTAGAACATGATACAAGAAGATAAATAGCATGAAATGAGATATTGTATTAACACATAAGAGAAAATTACATACTGTGGGATACCAAAGACCAGAATCCTCATTACAGTTATAACTCCTCCTCACTAAGACCCTACGGGCTCTGAACCTTCATACAGAAATATTACAAAATGTATACAAAATCCTTTTCACTGCACAGTCTACTGATAGAAATCTAGAACCCCTCTAATGTCTTATTTCTGGGCTTTTATAGAAAAGAAAGAGAATTCTCGAGAAGGAGGTAGGTGGAGCACACTTAATGACTTAATTTGAAAAAAATGGCGGAAAACATTCACGCCCATATCAGGAATGACTACCATATAAATGATTGTACTTGGCTAGAGGGGAAAATCTGCTGCAATAAAGCCTTGAGGTTTCTTGTGTTCGTGCATGGTACTCTCGGCCCCTTGAGCCTGGAGTTGGAATTTATATTTTTCGGTGCTGGACGCTGAACGTCTTGATCTTCTGTTGATATTCTTTGTAACCTCATTTATGTTTTCAGCTACCAGCACCCGCCCCTTTTGAATTTCCCTGGGGATTCAATAAATGTTCATTTAGCTTCCATAAATGATGGTCTTATCAGTACATCTCCCTAGGTTTTTTTCCCATTATTCTGCACCTGCTGAATGATCCTTTGAAATGCATTCGGTCTCCATTAATGGGAACAAAAATTAATGGAGGCTCCCTGTTGCTACAACCTGCAAAAATCCACAAACATTTTAAGGAAAACAGGCACTGAGATAATGGCGTGATGAGTTACGTGCGTGTGAAGGTGAAGACACGCAGAAATGGTGAACAATGGGGAACAGTGGAAAACACAAGAGAATGGTGGAGACACGAAAAGCAACGGTAGGATTTACGATGGAATGGCACTAGATAAACGAGGAAGAGGTATATAATATGAATTTGTGATAATATGTGTCAACGGAGAACACAAATGACTGGGGTGGATGTAGGTGACACGCGGGCATACGAGAGGATTAGCGGAAGGGATGACGTGGATATCATGGAGTGGGACCCGGGGATCTAATCACAATCGGGAATCAAAAGGGGGAGAGGGGAGGAATGATACACAGATAACTTCCGATGCGATTGGGGGGCGGATCCCCTTTTAAAACTGAAATTCCAATGACTTTCTGATTTACCAAGGAAAAGGCCTTTTATACGGACAGGCGGAAGTATCATATGGTGGGGCCCAGTAGGTCAATCGCGATCAGAGATCGGGGCATGGAGGTGATTTCAATCGCAACGAGGAGGAAGTGTGATGCAATCGATCAGGGAGGATGGAGCGATCGGGGCGGTGGGGTAATCGAAGAGGTGTGATGACCCGATCAATCGCATCGCAAATGTTTTGCGATGGATTAATCGGAACAGTTGTAACTCAACTCTCGATTGGAACGGACATCGCGATTTCGATTAATAAACGAGGTTTTATATACACAAAACTCTATAATGAAGCTTCATAACGATGCACGACGGGGAAGTGGTTTGAGCTTGCGGCAAAAGGGGCCAGGCCTTAATGTAGTATTTGAATATGGCATTTCAGCCCACTTGAATAATTAGATGAAGATCTGGCTGGGTACAATAGCGAGTAAGGTTAAGGTTAAGAGTTAAGATTAAGGTTAAGGTTAAGGTTAGGTTTAAGGTTAAGGGAAGGTTAAGGTTAAGGTTAAGGTTAAGGGTTTGGTCAAGGTTAGGGTTAAGTTATATTTAAGGTTAAGGTTAAGGTTAAGGTTATGGGTTTAGTCAGGTTAAGGTTAAGGTTAAGGGTTTGGTCAGGGTTATCGTTAAGGGTTTGGTCAAGGTTAGGGTTAGGTTATAGTTAAGGTTAAGGTTAAGGTTAAGGTTATGGCTTTAGTAAAGTTAAGGTTAAGGGTAAGTTTATGGTTAAGGTTAAGGGTTTGGTCAAGGTTAGGGTTGGGTTATAGTGAAGGTTAAGGTTAAGTTAAGGGTAGAGTCAAAGTCAGGGTTAAATTTAAGGTTAAGGATAAAGTTAAGGTTAAGGTCAAGGTTACGGATCTTAACATTAACCTTCACTATAACCTAAACTTAACCTTAACCTTAACCTTAACCTAAACTTGAACCTTAACTTTAACTATAACCCAACTTAACCTTAACCTTAACTATAACCTAACCTTAACCTTGACCAAACCCTTAACCTTAACCTTAACCTTAACTTTAACCTTAACCTTAAACTTAACTTAACCTTAACCTTAACCTTAACCTTCACATAGCCATTACCATAACCTTGACCTTAACCTTAACCTTAACCTTAACCTAAACTTAACCTTAAATATAACCTAACCCTAACCTTACCCTAACCATAAACTTAACTATAACCTTACCCTACCCTTAACCTTACCCTTAACCTAAAATTAACCTTAACCTTGACCTTGACCTTGACTTTAACCTTGACCTTGCCCTTAACCTTAACTTAACCTTAACCTTGACCTTAACCTTAACTTTAGCTATAACCTAACCTAACCTTGAAATTAACTATAACTTAACTCTAACCTTGTCCAAACCCTTAACCTTAACCTTAACCTTCACCTTAAACTTTGCCTTGACTTTACCCTTAACCTAACCTTAACCCCTTAACCTTAACCTTAACCTTCCCATAACCATAACATTAACCTAACCTTAACACTAACCATAACCTAACCCTAACCTTGACCAAACCTTAACCTTAACCTTAACCTTAACTTAACCCTTAACCTTAACCTTAACCATAAATTTAACCCTAACCTTAACCTTAAGCTTAAAATTAAGCTTAACCTTCCACTAACCATAACCTTAACCTTAACCTTCCCATAACCATAACCTTAACCTTAACTTTGACCTTGCCCTTGACCTTGACCTTAACCTTAACCTTAACCTTAACTTTGACCTTGACCTTAACCTTACCCTTAAACTTATCTTAACCTTAACCTAACATTAACCTTAACTTTACACTTAACCTTACCTTAACCATAACCTTAACCTAACCTTCTCTTAACCCTATCTTAACCATAACCTTAAGCTTAAGCTTATCTAACCTTAACCTTAACTTTACCCTCAATGTAACCTTAACCATAACCTTATCTTTACCCTTAACCATAACCTTAACCATAAAGTTAACCTTAACCTCAACCTTAACCTTAACCTTAACCTTCACCTTAACCTTAACCTTGACTTTACCATTAACTTAGCCTTAACCTAACCTTAACCTTAACTTAACCTTAACCTTAACCTTAACATTCACCTTAACTTTACCCCCTTAACCTTAACCTTGAATTTACCTTAACCTTACCTTAACCCATTAACATTAACCTTAACTTTACCCTTAACCTTAACCTTAACCTTAAACGAACGCTTAACTTAACCTAACCTTAACCTTAACCTTAACTATAACCTAACCCTAACCTTGACCAAACCTTACCCTTAAGGTTAGGTTAAGGTTAAGGTTATGGTTATGGTTATGGGAAAGTTAAGGTTAACGTTAACGTTAGGTTATGGGTTTGGTCAAGGTTAGGGTTAGGCTATAGTGAAGGTTAAGGTTAAGTTAAGGGTAAAGTCAAGGTGTAAGCCTTAACCTTAACCTTAATCTTAACCTTCACCTTAACCTTAACCTTGATTTTACCCTTAACCTAACCTTAACCTTAACTATAACCTAACACTAACCTTGACCTTAACTATAACTTGACCTTCACCCTTAACCTTAACCTTAATTAAACCTATAACCTTAACCTTAACTTGAAAATTTACTTTGCCCTTAACCTTACCTTAACCTTAATTATAACTTAACCCTAACATTGACCTTAACTTTAACCTTAACCTTAACGTTATGCTTAAACTTAACCTTGTGCTTAACTATAACCTAACCCTAACCTTAACCTTAAATTTAACTTTACCTTTAACGTTCACCTTAACCTTAACTTTTCCATTAACCTTAACCTTAACTATAACCTTAACCTTAACCTTAACCTTAACTTAATCTTAACCTTAACCCTAACCTTAACCTTAAGCTTAACCTTAACCTTAAACTTCCACTAACCATAACCTTAACCTTAACCTTCCGATAACCATAACCCTAACCTTAACCTTGACCTTACCCTTGACCTTAACCTTAACCTTAACCTTAACCTTGACCTTGACCTTAACCTTACCCTTAAAATTATCTTAACCTTAACCTAACCTTAACCTTAACTTTACACTTAACCTTAACTTAACCATAACCTTAACCTAACCTTAACCTTAACCTTACCCTTAACCTTATCTTAACCCTATCTTAACCATAACCTTAAGCTTAAGCTTATCTAACCTTAACCTTGACTTTTCCCTTAATGTAACCTTAACCATAACCTTATCTTTACCCTCAACCTTAACCTTAACCTTAACTTAACTATAATATTAACCTTCACCTTAACCTTAACTTAACCTTAACCTTAACCTCCACCTTAAACTTACACCCTTAACCTTAACCTTAACCTTAACCGAACCCTTAACATTAACCTTAACTTAACCTTGACTTTAACCTTAACCTAACCTTAACCTTAACCTTAACTATAACCTAACGCTAACCTTGACCAAACCTTACCCTTAAGGTTAGGTTAAGGTTATGGTTATCGTAAGGTTAAGGTTAAAGGTTAGGTTAAGGGTTTGGTCAAGGTTAGGGTTAGGTTATAGTGAAGGTTAAGGTTAAGTTAAGGGTAAAGTCAAGGCATAACCCTTAACCTTAACCTTACTCTTAACCTTCACCTTAACCTTAACCTTGACTTTAACCTTAACCTAACCTTAACCTTAACTATAACGTAACCCTAACCTTAACCTTATCTATAATCTAACCTTCACCCTTAACCTTAACCTAACCTTAACCTTAACCTTAACCTTACTAAACCCGTAACCTTAACCTTAACCTTAATATTTACTTTACCCTTAACCTTACCTTAACCTTAACTATAACCTAACCCTAACATTGACCTTAACTTTAACCTTAACCTTAACCTTAAACTTAACCTTGACCTTAACTATAACCTAACCCTAACCTTAACCTTAAATTTAACTTTACCCTTAACCTTCACCTTAAATTTAACCTTTCCCTTAACCTTGACCTTATCTATAACCTTAACCTTAACCTTAACCTTAAATTAACCTTAACCTTAACCATAAACTTAACCCTAAACTTAACCTTAAGTTTAACCTTAACCTTAACCTTCTACTAACCATAACCTTAACCTTAACCTTGACCTTACCCTTGACCTTAACCTTAACGTTATCCTTGACCTTGACCTTAACCTTACCCTTAAACTTATCTTAACCTTAACCTAACCTTAAATTTAACTTTACACTTAACCTTACCTTAACCGTAACCTTAACCTAACCTTAAACTTAACCTTACCCTTAACCTTATCTTAACCATATCTTAACCATAACCTTAAGATTATCTAACCTTATCCTTGAATTTACCCTTAATATAACCTTAACCATAACCTTATATTTACCCTTAACCTTAACCATAACCTTAACCTTAACCTTGACCTTAACTATAACCTTAACCTTCACCTTAACCTTAACCTTAACTTTAACCTTGACTTTACCCTTAACTTTGTCTTAACCTTAGCTTAACATTAACTTAACCTTAACCTTCACCTTAATCTTACCCCATTAACCTTAACCTTAACCTTAACTTTGACTTTACCTTAACCTTACCTTAACCCCTTAACCTTATCCTTAACTTTACCCTTAACCTTAACCTTAACCTTAACCAAACCATTAACATTAACCTTAACCTTAACCTTAAACTAACCTTAACCTTAACCTTAACTATAACATAACCCTAACCTTGACCTAACCTTACCCTTAAGGTTAGGTTAAGGTTACGGTTAAGGTTATCGTTATGGGAAGGTTAAGTTTAAGGTTAAGGCTAGGTTAAGGGTTTTGGTTAAGGTTAACCTTCACCTTAAGCTTAACTTTGACTTTACCCTTAACCTAACCTTAAAATTAACTATAACTTAACCCTAACCTTGACCTTAAATTTACCCTTAACCTTGACATTAACCTTAACCTTAACCTTGACCTTGACCTTAACCTAACCTTAAGCTTAAGCTTAAGCTTAACTTTATCTTACCCTTAACCTTAACCTTAACCTTAACCTGACTAAACCCGTAACCTTAACATTAACCTTAACCTAACCTTAAAATTATCTTAATCTTTACCTTAACTGTAACCTTAACCTTAACTTTGGTTAGGTAAAGTCAAGGTTAAGGTTATGTTAAGGGTAAAGTCAACGTTAAGGTTGGGGTCAGGCTATAGTTAAGGTTAAGGTTAAGGTTACGGGCTTAGTCAGGTTAAGGTTAGGTTAAGGGTAAAGTCAAGGTAATGTTAAGTTAAGGTTAGGGTTAAGGTTTACGTTAAGATTAAGGTTAAGGGTTTGGTTAAGGTTAAGGGTAAGGTTAAGGTTAAGGTTAAGGTTAGGTTAAGGGTAAAATTAAGATTAGGGTTAAGGTTAAGGGTTTGGTCAAGCTTAGGGTTAGGTTATAGTTAAGGTCAAGGTTAAGGTTATGGTTAAGGTAAGGTTAAGATAAGGTTAAGGGTAAGATTAACGTTAAGCTTAGGTTTGTTGGGAAAATACTAAGAGGGGGGGGGGGGGTGAATCACTATTTACTACATATTCAAAAAATTTTACTTTTTCATTCCTTAAAACCCATACGCTACTTTCCTTCAGTAAACTAGCGTATATACGCGGATCCCCTTTATGAAACTAGCGTATACACAGAGATCTAGATCTTTCATTAAATCTTCACTTATATTATTCCATCATTCATTCATTAGATGTTCAATAAACAATAAACATGTGCAGTAAGAACAGAATAAACCATCACACAAAGAATCACACATGAACACCAGGATTTTTAGGTGGAAACCCAAATCGGGAGAAAACCACCGCTGCAGTTTCTCAGCCTTCAATATTTTATTATAGAGAAAACATCTTACAACATATGTGCTGGCGCAGACTTGACCAGCACGCAGGCACCCACCTGCGCTCGTTTACCAGCCTCTCCTGGAAGGGAGCTCCAACCCCCCGACTCGTTTACCAGCCTCTCCTGGAAGGGAGCTACGACCCCCCGATCTCGTTTACCAGCCTCACCTGGAAGGGAGCTACAACCCCCTGACTGAAGGCTACAACCTTCAGCACCACCTTGGACCACGTTTCATCAATTTTCACACTGGATCCAACAACTTCAATAGAACACCACTTGCAGGCCACATTTCATCATATTTCCAGACTGGACCCTTTCCAAACTTTTAAGCACAAACATACATCACCAACAGATACTCAACAACACAGATCAGATAGCAGAAACACAGCAGAACAGATCAGATATTTCATACCCTTTGCTTCAGCAAACCCTAGTTTGCATACGCGCTTTCACTTCACTGATGTCGCGTATATACGCGCTTCCGTCCACACAAACCAACGTATACCTCAGTGTATATTTTATTGCGCATACGCGCTTTCTCTTCGCTGAAGCCGCGTATATACGCGCTTCCTCCGCGGCGAAGTAGCGTATAGATCTTCAATCATTGCAGAGCAGCATACTTCATCAGATCAGATATTCAGTTCAGATCTACCCTTTTGCTTCAGACAGATGTTCGCCTAGATGCTCGCCTCATCACAGATCTAAGCCTTCCATAATCAGATCTAGCAAATACAAGAGCAATTCAGATCTAGATCCCCTTCTTCATCATTGGTGCATCATACATTCACATTTATCATTCAAGTGTAACCCTTTCCATTCAGATATACTTCAGAGAGAAGTATTCATTCAAGCTCAGACATCTTGCACCCACACTTATGATTTGCACAATGAATTTCTTCTCCTTATATAGGTTTATCCTTTTTCAATACCATGAGCCCCTTTTTCAATACCATGGGCCAAAACAATACCATGAGCCCAAAACTACCTGGACGGGGTCAATTAGGCGGATCATTGCCCAATACAATGGGTCAATACCATGGTGGTTACCCTTGGTTTTGCACTTTTTGAGCGCTTTTGCCCATACGCGACTTGGCACGTTATTTTCCGCATGCATACGCGACTTCCCCTAGGCCAATCCACGTATACCTAGAGACATACTCTTTTTCATCATAGAATTAGCACATGCTGAATTCCTTTCTTCATTGCCTTTTGTTCACACTGTAGATTCATCAGATTTCCTTCATCAAGGACATATTCTACCAAGCACAACTTCATCAAGTGAGTTGTCTTTCAAGGACAACACTCCGCATCATATTGTAAACAAACATCATATCATATCAGATATACATCATTTTCTAAGTCCATCAAGTCAAGAATATCTTCATCAGGTGGATTGCCATCAAGGACAACACATGTCAACAGTCGCATGTCTTCATCTCCATTCAGTGGGTTGCCATCAAGGACAACACTCTGCATCATATTTCCAACAAGGTTAAGGTTATGGTTGAGGTAAGGTTAAGGTTAAGGTTAGGTTAAGGGTAAAGTTAAGGTTATGGTTAGGGTTAAGCTTAAGGTAAGGTTAGGGTTAGGTTAAGGTTAATATTAAGGTTAAGGTTAACGGTTTGGTCAAGGTTAGGGTTAGGTTATAGTTAAGGTCAAGGTTAAGGTTAGGCTATGTTTAAGGTTAAAGTTAATGTTATAGGAAGGTTAAGGTTAAGGTTAATGTTAAGTTAAGGTTAAGGTTAATTTTTGGTTAAGGATAAGGTTAGGTTATAGTTAAGGTCAAGGTTAAGGTTAGGTTAAGGTTAAGGTTATGGTTTTAGTTAGGTTAAGGTTAAGGTTAAGGTTAAGGTTATGTTAAGGGTAAAGTCAATTTCCTTGTTAGGGTTAGGTTAGGGGTAAGATAAGGTTAAGGTTAAGGTTAGGTTAAGTTCAAGGTCAAGGTTGAGGTTAAGGTCAAGGTTAAGGGTAAAGTTAAGATCAAGGTTAGGGTTAGGCTATAGTTAAGGTTAAGGTTAGGTTAAGGGTAAATTCAAGGTTAAGGTTACGGTTAAGGGTTTGGTTGAGGTTAGATTAAGATTAAGGTTAGGTTAAGGTTAAAGTTAAGGTTCTGGTTAAGGTAAGGTTAGGGTAAGGTTAAGGTTATGGTTAGGGTAAGGTTATGGTTAAGGTTAATGTTAATTTTAAGGCGTTAATTTTAATTTCAATGTTAAGGGTTTGGTCAAGGTTAGGGTTAGGTTATAGTTAAGGTCAAGGTTAAGGTTATGGTTGAGGTAAGGTTAAGATAAGGTTAAGGGTAAGGTTAAGGTTAGGTTAAGGTTATGGTTAATGTAAGGTTAAGGGTAAAGTTAAGGTTAAGGTTAGGTTAGGTTAAGCTTAAGCTTAAGATAAGGTTAAGTTTAAGGTTAGGTTAAGGTTAAGGTTTAATGTTACGGGTCTTAACATTAACCTTCACTATAGCCTACCCTTAACATTAACCTTTACCTTAACCTTAACCTTAACCATAACTTTAACCTTAACCTTGACCCTAATTGTAATCTTAACCTTAACCAAACCCTTAACGTTAACCTTAACTTAAACTTAACCTTAACCTTAACCTTAACCTTAACCTAAACTTAACCTTGACCTTAACTATAACGTAACCATAACCTTTATTGGAGAATAAAAAGGTATCTTTTAAAAACCTAATTAGCCTACATTAATTATCAATCCGGGAGCGAATTTTTATTTCAAGAGTGTACTCTGTCTGAGGCTGAAATTAACTAAGAGTAATGCTATTAAGATGTAGTACAGAACTCTAGATACAAGAGTAAATGGATGCTTGTAAAGAAACCTAATTACAGTAGCATAAATGGAAATTCTTTGAAATCTTAAATACATCAATCTGCAGAACATCAATCAGGGATATAGTAGCAATAACTCATTCCCTTAGAAATTGATGCAACTGAAATCACACTAAGACAAGATAACCAATCTGGGAACTTGGAATCAGTAACCAATGTCCTCTACAGTTGGTGGTCCTGTTCTTGAAGCAATCAAAATGAAATCAAACTCAAACTACTTGCTGATGAAAATAACTAAAAGGAACTTCCTCTAATGACAGAAGTTGGAAAGGAACAACAACTTGTAATTCCTATGTGTACACAGAAACTATAAAAAATCTATTTGCTAATATGAATCTATGAATCAGAAAGGAACAATTAACAGGAATGGAACAACAACATCAATTGAACAGAAATTCTAAACTTAACGCAATCGGACAACTAATGTTGATACTTCAACCCTGTCGACAGCCAATACTACAAAACAATCAATCATAAAGAATCATAAACCAATAGAACAAAAATTAAGTATAGAACAACAAATCTTTGTAAAGATAGCAAGATAAATAAAACAGCAAATACGCTTCTTGCAAATGATAGAATAGCAAAGCAATTCATTAATGCTCACAACGAATCTGAATTCAATCCAACAACAATCAATCAACTCTGTAATCATAATGAATTTAAAAACAATTTTCACACAACAGTAAGCAAAGGATATAAATACAAACAGCAGGGTAATTCCACTAGGGTCGGGCCCTTAACACCAGTGAAACATTGCTGGGTTACTTCAGAACTTGAGAGATGAAATGAAACACGTCTTTTATATAATCTAGCATAAAGTATTACAAAGACTCCTCTCTAAAGCCGAGAGTCAATAAAATTCAATATTACAAAAGAATGTTTTGAATCGAGAATTTCTGCTCCCTTTAATCACTAAAGGCGTTGCCTTATATATCAGACTTTGAAGGACAAGACAAGGAATAAGATGAGGCTTTGAATAGCGATCCCTCAGGATCAAAGGATCCCAAGGGATTCACTTCCCTTCTTTTAGTTATCACATGATTTACTTTAACCGAAGCCGAGCTGTCCCTTGCCTTTTCTTAGTGATACGTTTGGATTTCCTTGTCTTTGGCAGGATTTGGTCTAACGCTGAAGGAACATCAGTTGCATTTATCTCAGCCTCACCTTTGATATAGCTATTCACTTCGCCTAATTCCTATTTTTATCAACAAAAACATTCTTTAGTCATCTTTTTAAAATAAACATAAATCTTTCCAATTCTACCATAATTATTGTAATAAATCATCTTTCTAAGGTAAAAAGGATTATCTCTAAAGTAAACGAATGAGAAAACACACAATGATTTTATATATTTTCCGCTGCTCAACATAACCCCCTACTTACCCTTTTTCATGTCCTCATGAAAACTATAGTTCACATGAAGAGTAGTTAAAGAATAAGCTGGATAAGGTTTTTCATCAAAAATCCTAAAACCATGCATTGCAGCTAATGCTTCGAATACATGCTCTTTCTATCTTTCGGGTAGTTCATAAATGGCTTTCTAGTCTGGAGCAGGATACCATGCAATAAGGCTTCAAAACCTACACCCTAGCCAGAATGGTCCTTCTTTCAAAATGAGATTACTATAGGAAACCAAGCGGTCTGCAGCTAGCCCAAAGTTTTTATAGTTAAATGGTTCTCTATTTTGCACATTTCGATTGGAAATTCCCCATCAGACCTTAGCTGCTATGTAAGCATGGTTTCTAATAGATAATAAATAATCTATCCCATTCAAGATAATCAATTTATGGACATGCCCCAATGCTTGGATAACACCTTCCTTTGTCATCAAATTCTTCTGCCTAGCCCATAGTTGAAATGGGTTCTGAGGTTCACTCCTAACCCACAAATATAATTCATTATCCTGCCTTTGAAAAAAATTATAGGCTTTAAGCCATTTTAATTGATTAACAACAAAGGAAATAAATGCCTGGTATTGGATATCACCCACAAAAGGGCTAGGATTTGTCTCACTATCACTTTCCAATATTAGATTATGTAAATAAAACTCACACAAGAGGCAATGTACCTTTACCCCATAGAGTTTGCAACATGTTACAAAATCATCTATAGATTTTCTTGACCTAACTTCCTTAATCTTTAGCTGTAAATATCTTTCTAATAAAATAAAGCATATTTCTTGGCAGGGCATCTACAAGCTAAGACATAGGTGTACAATGAGCAGAGAGTGTCCATTCGATTCTGGGCTAATTTTAATTGATTGATTACCTTTTCAGCCTTCTCCTATGCTTTTTGACACTTCTCGTGGGCTTCAGCCTCTGCTTCAGGGATGGTCTTCATCTACTGCTGCAACTCTTGATATCTCCTCCTAAGGACAGTGTCTTCTTCGAACTTTTTCCTTTCCAATCGAGCCTGTGCCAACTCCTCTTCGAGTCTGGCTAATGTAGGGTCACTAAAAGTATTCTGACTACTAGCTTGCATGTTTTCACTTGAAGTGGGTCCCTCTGGAATAGCTTGTGCTAGAGTAGCTACTTGCTATTCCATATCTCCATAATTAAGCTCAGCCATAGCTTCTGCAACTTGGGGGTTCATCTTAGCGGCCACTTTTCTTCTTTTCGAATATCGTTTGGTGGCTATGCTTCTTCTCTTTGGGGCTCGCTTGGGAATTTGTTTCATTCTAATAACCCTAATGGTTTTCCTGAGTTGTTCCATGAGTCTCTAAAGCTTCATTCGTTCCCTTCGAAGCTTTTCAATCTCAGTTACTTTCTTCCTTTTTCTTAACGGAACGGATGTTCCTTTTTCTAGACCTATTTGCTCAATAGGGCTTTGGTCCTCATCAGCCATGCCTTCAGTTGGGCTCTCTTCTCTGAGAATTTTCGGGTTGAGATATTGCTTTGGTTTTCTCCTTTTCTTGTTCATGATTTTTCAGGGGAAGAAACCCTAGCTGACTCTCTCACTTCGTTAGGGTTTGTTGTTTCATCCAGCATTTATTCATCTATTTCTTTGTTGACGACAGAGTGCTCCAGCAACTGATTGATATCAATGTTGAGGTCCAAAGGGCTATGAGGCTACACATAGTCACTCATATTGGCAGAATTTGGGCCAACTGGTCTTCCTGTAAAGGGCTTCATGGTGAACTTGCAGTGGTATTTTCGGGAGGCTCTATTCCTTCTCTTTCACTGTTGTGATTATCTTCGTCCTCCTCACAGGTATGGTAGCTACCCTTTTCCTCATCCAAATATCGAATTTCTCCCTCCATTTCCTCTTCTTCCTTATTTCCTTCTTCTGAACTGGTTTGTTTCTCACCACTGGTGTGGTGGCTCATTTCTTCTTCATCCAAGTAGAAAATTTTTCCCTCAATTTCCTCTTCTTCATCAGTACGAGGACTTCCTCCTTCCAATTGTGGAGGCTATTCATCCTCCAAGCTGGGTAATTCCAAGGGCTAGCAACTGCTACCCGGAAGTCCTTCTATCATTCCCCAAATTTGTTTTGAACGGAGGGTCTGTCTGTGAATTGATGGGTCAGCTGTTAAGCTAGCCATTCTTTTCAGTTTAGGGGCAGGTAAAGCTAACCCTCCATCAATGGAGAATATCAACTCTTCCCAGCTGGTCTATTGTTGGGTGAGACTACGACTCACTATTAATCTGATTAGACAATGGTGGCTTACCACCATGTCTGCGTGCTAAGCTTTTCTTATACTATGGGCAATATCATGCAGTAAGGAATTTAAAAATGAAGGAAAATTTATAGTGTATTTCTACTTTAATACTGCCAATAAATTAAGGTGGCGAGTTCTTTTCCATGTCTTTCCTTCCGTCACATGTTATATAGGCTTGCACTATCTTGGCCAATTCCATCCATGGTTCTCCCAATGATGCTGGCTGAACTCCTTTTCCTTTGACGACCAATGTCTGTTTTTCATCCTGAAAAATCTTCATGGCTTTTTAAAGTCTGAAGTTCTTCTAAGTCCATATGGTTCCTTGGGCTGGTAGACCAGACACCTCTACAATTATTTCATCTGTTATGGCTATTCGTCTTCCTCTGACCATGGAGTATCCTTCCTACAAGTTCTGTAAAAACTTGGTAGCCACTATTTCATGGGGTTGTTGCATCCTTGTGAAATATGTAATCCATCCCAATTTTTCCAAAATATTTTGTGCAGCATCAGAAACAACTAGCACTTGCAGCTCACTACGAATTTTTCATCCTCCCATAATCTCTGCACACTATTACTTCTTTCCAAACACATAGTGATTGTAATGGAACAGCACAACACAGTGAATTGGAATAATATCGTTAAGTTTTTGTTATTCCCTAGAATTTAGGGATTTGCTTCGCATAGACATAAAAAAATATCAGGATTTGATCTGCATGCAGACATCTGCACCCCCCCTCAAGGATGATATTTCATCCTCAACCGTCAATTAACAGAGGCAAGTGCTGCGCAGCAGTTGTACAGCAGGAAAAAGTAGGCATAATTATGATACAATCAATCAAATTATATCATTTACTGAAATCAATGAATGTGATAAATCATAAATAGATATAGAAGCATTTTGTAATGATTCAAAGATAATGAGAAGGGATAGCTTAATATAAACATAAGTACAGATGCGTTTATTACCCACTCAAACTAATGTGATCGATTTATGATGATTTTCATGTATAATAGGTTTGAAATCAAAGGTTGTGGATTCATACTTTCATTTGATATTTAAATAGAGATATAGGAAAAAGGGTTTAATATTACTATTGATGTGTATAAATGTGACTCCAATACCATCAGTAGAGCTCTGTTGCCCATAGGTGTCCATAACCTTGACAAAGTTTCTTTCTCACCTTTGGAACCATTGTCCTTTATTTATGCTGAGGAAGTGCTTGTTAAATGTCATAACGGAGGCCATTGTGCTGGGCTTGGTGACTAGATAGATCACAATGCCATTCACTGGGAAGAAGTGAAAAGTGGGCAAGCCGGTTCGTGATGAGACCTCCTGTTCCAAGGACTTCTTAATTTTTTCAATTGTCCGTTGGACCATATCCCTGGTGTGGTGGCCATGATGGGAATGCCAATTCACTTACTTCCTTATGATTATGGTAGGCTGTCTCTTGATGAGAACCCCTATCCTCCATCTGCCAAATCATAAAATTATTAGTGAAATAAGTAAATATTTTTCTTTTTCATATAGAACTTTCCTACTTATATATAAAGGATGGTTGAACACTCCTTAAGATTAGGGATGGTGGAAGAAGTCTGAACATATCAATAGAAAAGAATATGCCCTTATTCCTACTCCATAATTAAAAATCAAAGAAAGTTATAAAATATGGGAAAGAACCAACATGATAAGGATAATCGATCATATTAATTCTAGTGATAGTAAGACAGCAAAGTCACGTTATTGATTATGTCCCTTTTTCCTTTTTCTTATCATTACTAAACAACTTTCTTAAAAATGACGATTTCTTTTGATTTTCTGATTGAAGTAAGCTTTAATTTATATGATTGTATATAAATAGTATGTTTTCATTTAGAAGAGTCATCAGAAATTCTCAAAATGCTGATCTAAAACAAAAAACAATCCACTCAAAAGGTGTTGTTCCTTTAAAAATAACAGCAAAAACAATCTGCGGAAATGTTGTTCCTTCCGAAAGGAACAACACTAGTCTGCAAAACTGATTTTCCTTTCGAAAGGAACAGAAAAAACACTCTCAGCAAAGCTACTATTCCTTTCGAAAGGAACAACAAAAGTGCTATTCCTTTAGAAAGGAATAACAAAAACTCAAAATAAATGAAAGAAACAAATTCCATGAAACAAACAATCAAAATAAATGAACAATATTTATGTACAAAATTTTAAAAAATAAATGATTTAATAAATGGGTGCCGAGGAGGATTTATCCCCTTCAGCCAGAATTTTCATGGTAGAATCTTCCCGTAATTGTTGGTAGAAGGATTCTCGAGTATGTGGTTTATGATACAATCGTACTCGATGAGCGTTTACTTTGAAGGAATGTCCATATCCATCAATGGTGGTTAATGTAATAGTGCCATTGTCATGCATTTTTTGTATTTCATAAGGTCTAAGCCATCATGTCTAGAGTTTCCCTTGAAAATCTTGAAACCTAGAATCATATAGGAGTGCCTAGTCTCCTTCATGGAAGATCTTTTCTTTGATAAGGGCATCATTGCATTTTGCTCTCTGTTGTTCAATTAACACTGTGTGCTAAAGAGTAGAGAGCCTAATTTCATCTAACTCATTAATTTGCTGCAGTATTTTGGCCCGGGCTTCATTTAAATCTAGACCCACCTTTTGGGTTGTTCCTAATGTCTGGATTTCAAACTCTATTGGAAATATGGGCTCTTTTCCAAATACCAATTGATATGGTGAATATCCCGTAGTGGGTCTCCATGTTGTTCGGTATGCCCACAATGCTTCTAGCAATCTGTAGACCCAATCACATCTATGTGAGGCAACGGTTTTTGTTAATATAGATTCAATCACTTTCTTTGTGCTCCCTACTTGGCCATTTTCCTGTGGGTGGTATGGGGTTGTAATCGTGTGCTGAATGTGGTAATTTCGTAGTGTTTCAGCTAGTTTATTACCCACAAACTGTAGTCCTCCATCTGTGATTATGTCCTTTGGGAGGCCATATGGCACAAATATTTGGAAAATAAATTGTATTACAGAGTCCTCTGCAGCTTTTGAAAGTGCCTCTGCTTCAATCCATTTAGTGGCATACTCGGTTGCAACTAGGATGTATGTTTTCTGGTTTGATGGGGGGCATATAGGACCAACAAAATTGAGCACCCAACGTTCAAATGGTTCAATTACTAGTTGAGGGTTCAAAGGCATTTCATCAGACTGCCCAGGGCGACCTGCCCTTTGGCAGCTATCAGAGGCCTGCACAAATATTTTGGCATCTTTAAAGATGGTAGGCCAATAATAGCCTGTTCGTAAAACCTTATGGGTAGTTCTACGATCTGAAAAATGCCTGCCACATGGCCCATCATGGAATGCTTTCAAAATATCTAGTACCTTGTCCTCCCAGACTCATCTCCTTATTTGCATATCTGCCCCTATATTAACTAGGTAGCCCCCAATCCAAGAGAATCGGGTACTACGCTGTATTATTTGCTTTCGTTCATTAAGGGATAGATGTTTAGGTAGTTTACCTATTGCCAAATAATTTGTTATATCAGCATACCATGGGGTTCTGACAGTAACAACGAACAAATTTTCATCTGGGAAGTGTTCTTCAACTGCTTCTGTATCTGTTGGCTTTGGCATTCTTGATAGAAAATCAGCTACGAGGTTCTCTTTTCTAGGTCGATCTTTGATTGTAATGTCGAATCTTGCAATAAAATCAACCATCTTGTCACTCTTCCATTTGTAATAGGTTTATTTGCTAAAAATTTAATGGCAGAGTGATCAATATATAGTATTACAGGATACCCAGTTATATAATGTCTAAACTTATTTACAACATGTACTACAGCTAAAAATTCCTTCTCAGTCACAGTATAATTTAATTCACCAGGGGATATATTTTTACTAAAATAATAGATTGCATATGGTTTCTTGTCTTCCTTCTGCCCAAGTACTGCTCCAATTGCTGTGTCTGAGGCATCAGATGAAATTTGAAATGGAAAATTCCAATTTGGGACCCTCAGCACTGGGGTTGTTGAAACAAGATTTTTTAGATTGTTGAAGGCATTGTCACATTTATCTGTCCAAATAAAATCAAAATTTCCAGTTATTGCATATAAAGGTGCTGCTATTCGAGAATAATGTTCTATAAATCTCCTATAATAACCAGAAAATCCAAGAAAGCTACGTACCTTTGTTTGTGTGGTGGGTGTGGGTATTAACAAAATTATCTGAATTTTATCTGGGTCCACCTGAATTCCAACTGCTGAAATATAGTGCCCTAAGATAACTCCTTCGGTCATCATCATATGAAACTTTTCATGGCTTAAACAAAGCCTAGTGTCAATACATCTTTGCAGCACCTTTTCTAAATTTTCTAATACTAGCTCAAAATCATCCCCGTAAGGTGTAAAGTAATCCACATATACTTCGAGCCCTTCATTTATTAAATCTGAAAAGATGCTGAGAATGGCCCTTTAGAATGGAGCAGGGGCATTTCATAGGTCAAAGAGTAAGACTCGGTAGGCAAATGTCCCTCATGGACAGGTAAAAGTAGTTTTGTCTTGGTCTTCAGGGGAAATCTGGATTGGATTGTACCCACTGAAGCCATCAAGGAAGGAAAATAATTTATTTCCTCCCAATGTGTCTAATACCTGGTCAATGAAAGGAAGGGGAAAGTAGTCTTTCTGGGTTGCCTTGTTAAGTTCACAGTAATCTATACATATTCTCCACTTTCTGTTCTTCTTTGGTACCACTACTAATAGAGAGAGCCACTTGTTATCAGATATTGGGTAGATGAAATTAACATCCAATAGCTTTTGTAATTCAGCTTTCACAATATATTTAAGTTGAGGGTTTAGTCTTCTTTGGGGTTGGCGAATGGGTCTCGCATATTTTTCGATATAGATGTGGTGTGTACACAATTGGGGGTTAATTCCCTTCATGTCTAGGTAATCCCATGCAAAGGCTACTCTGTATTTCTGTAATAATTTGACCAACTTCTATTCTTGTTCAGTAGTCAGATTTTTGTTAATGTTTAGAGTTTTTCCTGGCTCAATTTCTACAATCTTACTATTGTACACAGAGGTAGTGGGTATTACTTGATCAGGAATGTATTTCAGAGGATCTTCTTCTTCCTTATTAACAAATGTTGCCTTGATCATGTGACATTCTAGATGGGATATGATTTGTGGTTTATTAATAAAACTATTGATGATATCATCCTCTGTTTGATCTTTAAAATCAAGAGCATATTCTATAGTTAGAGGTGATATCATATTTTCCATAAGATATGATATAGGTTGTTTTCTTATTTTTATTATTGATAGGCTTGGCTAGGCTGGGGGATATAAAGCTAAATTATTGACATAGTTTCCCCTTGTTATTGTCATGTTTCCTTGTCGGCATCCAATATAAGCATCGGCAGTTTCCAACCAAGGTCTACCTAAGATTAACAGGTGTCCATCTAGCCGGTTCTTTGGATTGATAACCAAGAAGTCAGCAGGGTATTCCCAGGAATCTACAGATACCATTACATCTTGTAGTGTACCCTCTGGTTTCACTACCAACTGGTCGGCCAATTAAAATAAGGTTTTTGTTGGTTCTAGCGATGTAATGCCAAGTTTTTGATAGGTGGTGGTTGTTAGGATATTGATTGTTGCTCCCAAATCAACTATGGCATTTGGAAATGATTTCCCATGGATTTTCACTGTCACTATGAGAATTCCTGGGTCTTCATATTTTATAGTTGTTTCCATTCCTGATAATAGGTCAGATAAGGTACCGACTATTTGGACAGTTAGATTGGTGGTTTTTCTCCTCTTTGGCTTCTTTATGCATAGTTCCTTAATGGTTTTTGCATATATAGGGATGTCTTCGATAGCTTGGAGGAGAGGGATTTTTATACACAATTTTTTTAATTCTCCCAGAAGATCAAAATTAGGATGTTCTAATGGGCGTGGTATGATTAATCGTTCTGGGAATGGTGGAGAGGAAGTTGTTACTTGTTGTTGATTTTGTTGTTGAACCTCCTTCTATTTTTTTAATGTTTGTTCTACAAGTAACGGATTTTCAATATGAACATTATTGTTTCTTTCTGTTTATACTATGCGCCCAGACCTTAATTGAAGGTCATTACACTCCCTCAGTTCAGTTTCTAATTCCGGGGGTTCCATTATTTGGACAGACTGAACTAGCATATTGTTTGGGTTTGGGCTGGGTTGGGCTAGGAGTTGTGGTCTTAGGTTGGTCTGGGGGTTTGTATAGGGAGCTAGTAGTGTAGGTTGAGAGAGAGGGATTGTTCCAGCTGGCTGATTTGTAGGTCTTTTCCAGTTTGACTACCAGGCCTAACTCTGCGTATCATAGGGGGACCATTGTGTTTGATAAGTATTATTTTACCAAAACGGTGGGCAGAAAGGAAAATTAGGCCAATTAGTTTGATTTGTTTGGTTCGGTCATGATGATGTAGGGAATGGCTATTGTGACCAATTGGAAAAAGGTGGTTGATTTTTCCACATTCCACTATATTTTTTAGCATTGTATTAAGGAGGTTGAAAAGAAGAAAATGGATCAGTTGGCATACATGATTGTCATGGCTGCCATTGTAGGCGTTGATTAAGTAGACATACCACTTCTGATTCTTATTTTTCCTCCTTATAAACTGATTTTAGGCCAAAATTCAAGGGACATCCTTCTGTAGGGTGATCTTTCGTGAAAATGGCGCAAAATTTGATTACATCCAGCGGGCACTCTTTGTGGTTGTCTTTCTTCCTGCATTTAGGACAAAATATCGTCAATTTTTTCTCTACTTTTTCTTGCTTTTGTTTGGCTTCCATAATGTTGAACTGAATTGTTAGAGTCCCTAGTTTATTTGTTTTAAAATCTTCCAAAAATTTTCCAATCTCTGCACGAGTTACACCTTCATTGGAGGTCTTTTTGTCCCTTGTAATCATATCACGTTCTGCTGATTTTAGCCTTTTTTTTCCCCTTGAACTCCTAATACACAAATCAATGATGTTAGCGTAGCTTTCCTAATATATATCACCTTTTCCCATAATATTCAATGTTTCAACCCATTGATCTTTCATTCCCCTAATTAATGTAGTTTTCAACACATTATCAGGTAAGGGTAAGGATGCATAAGGATATCTCTGAAGATTGTATTGAAACCGTTCCACATATTCTTCTAGGGTTTCATTTGGTTTTGCTGTCATTTGGAATATTTTTCCTTTCAGTTCCCAAGACCTGCATTAATCTTGATATTTCTTTAAAAACGCAACTTCCATCTTATCCCAATCAGTTATGAAACCCCCACCTAACCCCATAAACCATCGTAAGGCTGCTCCTTTTAATGTGGAAGGAAATAGTTTTAATTTTTGGGGATCGGTGCTATAATCATACCCCCTGCATAACACATCGAATTCAAACAAAAATGCATCTAGATCTTCTGATGTTAAGCCATGAAATGTGGAAATATGTTGAAGGGGAATGACTTTCATAGGTGCATTGACTGCAGTATCTACTATAGGATATTGCAGCGTAGAGGTTTGTTGGGGTGTCTGCTGGTTCTAGTTTTGATTCTGGGCCATTTGGTCAAAGATGCGCCAACATCCTTTTGGTATCTCAAGATAATTCCTAGGCTGACCAGAAGGGGCAGGAATGGCCTTGACATCACTTCCTTGGTCTGGAACAATAAGTATTCCTCATTGACCTACTGTTTGAGATGATTCAGGACCTTGGTTTTGAATGAGTTTGACAACACTTTCGTTATCTGGACTGCTTACTATTTGGACTATTTCAATAGGAGATTTTGGTTCTTCTACTTCTCTTGTTTCCCCTTCTCCTTCATGGAGATTACTAGAGTTCCCTCCTTGAGGGGAAATTATGCAGGGATTCTCAATTTCTTGGGAATATTGCTCAATTCCCACTATTTGACTATGTATCTCAGCAAACGCTTTAGATGGTGACTCTATGGCCTGAAGGGAACTAGTAGGCTATCTAGAGATAACTTTCCTAGGTCCCACTGATGGTTGAGATTCAATATTTTTAAGGATTTCGTCAATAAAAGTTGTTCTCGAAAGGGTCACCGGTCCCATAGGTTTTTTAATTTTAGGAGGAATTTTGTTTTTCTTAGCTGATTTGTTCATTCAAGAAAACAAGCCTTCATTCCTACCTAAAGAAAGAAGCTTACCTAATTTTGTTGTGAAGCGGGCTGTGAGAAAGTGTGTTTCTTGCCCGGTGCACAGGTTCTTAACTTCCGTCTTTAATACCCAATTCTTCGCAAGCAGAAGTAAACAAATTGTGCATCACTCCTTCGAAATCGCATACACTCTCCCTGGCAACGGCACCAAAATGTTGGAGCATAAAAAGGTATCTTTTAAACACCTAATTAGCCTACATTAATTATCAATGCAGGAGCGAATTTTTATTTCAAGAGTGTACTCTGTCTGAGGCTGCAATTAACTAAGATTAATGCTATGAAGATGTAGTACAAAAATCTAGATACAAGAGTAAATAGATGCTTGTAAAGAAATCTAATTACAGTAACATAAATGGAAATGCTCTGAAATATTAACTACATCAATCTGCAAAACATCAATCAGGGATACAGTAGTAATAACTCATTCCCTTAGAAATCGATGCAACTGAAATCACATGTAGACAAGATAACCAATCTGGGAACTTGGAAGCAGTAACCAATTTCCTCTACAGTTGGTGGTCCTATTCTTGAAGCAATCAAAATGAAATCAAACTCAAACTACTTGCTGATGAAAATAACTAAAAGGAACTTCCTCTAATGACAGAAGTTGGAAAGGAAAAGCAACTTGTAATTCCTATGTGTACACATCAACTATAAACAATCTATCTTCTAATATGAATCTATGAATCAGAAAGGAACAATAAATAAGAATGGAACAACAACATCAATTGAACAACAATTCTAAACTTAACGCAATTGGGAAACTAATCTTGATACTTCAACCCTGTCGACAACCAATACTACGAAACAATCAATCATAAAGAATCATAAACCAATAGAACATCAATTAAGTATAGAACAACAAAGATTTGTAAAGACAGCAAGATAAATAAAACAGCAAATACACTTCTTGCAAATGATAGAATAGCAATGCAATTCGTTAACGCTCACAATTAATTTGAATTCAATCCAACAACAATCAATCAACTTTATAATCATAATGAATTTAAACACAACTTTCACACAACAGTAAGCAAAGGATAGAAATACAAAGAGCAGGGTAATTCCATAGGGCCGGGGCCTTAACACCAGTGAAACACTACTGGATTACTTCAGAACTTGAGAGATGAAATGAAATGCTTCTTTTATATTAATTGAGCATAAATTATTACAAATACTGCTCTTTAAAGCTGAGAGTCAATAAAACGCAATATTACAAAAGAATTTTTTGAATCGAGAATTTCCGCTCCCTTTAATCACTAAAGGCGTTGCCTTATATATCAGAATCTGACGGACAAGACGAGGAATAAGATGAGGCTTTGAACAGCAATCCCTCAGGATCGAAGGATCCTGAGGGATTCACTTCCCTTCTTTTAGTTATCACATGATTTACTTTGACCGAAGCCGAGCTGTCCCTTGCCTTTTCTTAGCGATACGTTCAGATTTCCTTGTCTTTGGCAGTATTTGGTCTAACGTTGGAGGAACAACAATTTCATTTATCTCAGCCTCGCCTTTGTTATAGTTGTTCACTTCACCTAATTCTTGTTTTTATCAACAAAAAGAAATATTTAGTCATCTTTTTACAATAAACATAAATCTTTCCAATTCTACCATAATTCTTGTAATAAATCATCTTTCTAAGGTAAAAAAGATTATGTCTAAAGTAAAAGAATGAGAAAACACACAATTATTTCATACCTTTTCCACTACTCAACAACTTTGACCATAACCTTAACCTTGTTTTTACCCTTAACCCTAACCCTAACCATAACCTTTACCTTAACGTAACCTTAACTTGAACCTTTACCTTAACATAACCTTAACCTGACTAAACTCGTAACTTGAACCTTAAACTAACCTTAACTTTTATTTTACCCTTAAATCTAAATTTAACCATAACTTTTACCTTAATGTAACCTTAACCTTACCATTACCTTAATCTTACCCTTAACCTTAACCTTTACCTTAACCTTGACTTTACCTTTAACCTAACCTTAACTTTAACCTTAACCTAACCATAACCTTACCTTAACCTAACTTAACCTTAACTTTGACCTTGACCTTAAACTTAACTTTAACTTTACCCTAACCTTAAGGGTTTAGTCAAGTTAAGGTTAGTCACGTTAAGGTTAAGGTTAAGGTTATTTTAAGGGTAAAGTCAAGGTTAAGCTAAAGATAAGGTTAAGGTTAGGTTATGGTTAAACTTAAGGTTAGGTTAGGTTAAGATAAGGTTAAGGTTAAGGTTAAGGTTAAGGTTAGGTTAGGGTCAAGGTAAAGGTTAATGTTAAGGTTATGGTAAAGGTTAAGGGTAAAGTTAAGGTTAAGGTTAGGGTTAGGTTATAGTTAAGGTTAAGGTTAGCTTAAGGGTAAAGTCAAGGTTAAGGTTAAGGTGAAGGTTAAGGGTAAGGTTAAGGTTTAGGGTTACAAGTTTAGTTAGGTTAAGGTTAAGGTTTAGGTGAAGGTTAAGGTTAATGTCAATGTTAAGGTTAAGGTCAAGGTCAAGGTTAAGTTAGGTTAAGGGTAAGGTTATAGTTAGGTTAAGGTTAGGTTAAGTTTAAGGTTAAGGTTACAGGTTTAGTTAGGTTAAGGGTAAGGTTAAGGTTATCGGTTTAGTCAAGTTAAGGTTAAGGTTAAGGTTAAGGTTAGGTTATAATGAAGGTTAAGGTTAAGATAACGTTAAGAGTAGGGTTAAGGTTAGGGTTAGGGTAAGGTTAAGGTTAGGTTATAGTTAAGCTTAAGGTTAAGGTTAAGGTCAAGGTCAATGTTAAGGTTAAGGTTACATTAGGTTAAGATTAAGGGTAAGGTTAAGGTTAACGTTTAGGGTTTGGTCAAGTTTAGGGTTAGGTTAAGGGTAAAGTCAAGGTTAAGGTTAGGTTAAGGTTAAGATTAGGGTAAGGTTAAGGTTAAGGTTAAGGGTTTGGTGAAGGTTAGGGTTAGGTTAATTGTAAGGTTAAGGTTAAGGTTACGGTTACGGTTAAGGTTAGGTTAAGGTTAAGGTTAAGGTTAAGTTTAGGTTAAGGCTAAGGTCAAGGTTAAGGGTAAAGTTAAGTTCAAGGTTAGGGTTAGGTTATAGTTAAGGCTAAGGTTATGTTAAGGGTAAAGTAAATGTTAACCTTAACCTTCTCATAACCTTAACCTTAACCCAACCCTTAAGGTTAAGTAAAGGTTATGGTTAAGATAAGGTTAAAGGTACAGGTTTAGTAAGGTTAATGTTAAGGTTAAGGTTACGTTAAGGGTGAATTAAAGGTTAAGGTTAGGATAAGGGTAAGGTTAAGGTTAGGTTAAGGTTAAGTTTAAGGATTTGGGAAGGTTAAGGTTAAGGTAATGTTAAGATAACATTAAGGGTAAGGTTAACCTTAAAGTTAGGTTAAGGTTATCGTAAAGGTAAGGTTAGGTTAGGGGTTACGGTTAAGATTAGGTTAGGTTAAGGTTAAAATAAGGTTAAGGATAAGGTTAACTTAACTTTACCGTTAAGGTTAAGGTTTCGTTAAGAGTAAAGTCAAGGTTAAGGTTAGGTTAAGGTTAGGTTAAGGTTAAGATAAGGTTAAGGTTAAGGTTAAGGTTAAGGTTAGGTTAATGGTAAGGTTAACGTTAAGGTTACGGTTATGGTTATGGGAAGGTTAAGGTTAAGGTTATGTTAAGGGTAAATTCAAGGTTAAGATTAGGTTATGGTTAATGTTAAGGTTAAGGTTAAGGGACGGTTAAATTTAATATAAGGTTAAGGTTAAGGTTAAGTTTAGGTTATGCTAAGGTTAAGGTTAGCTTAAGGGTTTGGTCAAGGTCAAGGTTAATGTGAGGTTAAAGATAAGGTTAAGGTTATGGGTAAATTTAAGGTTAAGGTTAGGGTAAGGTTAAGGTTTAGGTTAAGGTTAGGGGAAGGTTAAAGTTAAATCTAGGTTAACATAAAGGTTATGGGAAGGTTAGGTTAAGGTTAAGGTAAAGGTAAGGTTAAGGTTAAGGTCAAGGTTAGGTTATAGTTAAGGTCAAGGTTAAGGTTAAGTTATAGTGAAGGTTAAGGTTAAGGTTAAGGTTAAGGGTGAAGGTTAAGGGTAAGGTTAGGATCCGTAACCTTAACCTTCACCTTTAACCTTAACCTAACCTTAACCTTAACCTTCACCTTGCTAAACCCATAACCTTAACATTAACCTTAACATTAACCTTAACCTTGACTTTACCCTTAACCTTCACCTTGCTCAGCCTGTAACCTTAACCTTAACGTTGAATTTACCCTTAACCTAACCTTAACCTTAACTATAACCTAACCCTAACCTTACCCTAACCATAACTATAACCTTAAAATTACCTTAACCTAACTTAACCTTAACCTTGACCTTGACCTTAACCTTAACCTTAACCTTACCCATAACCTTAACCTTAACTTTACCTTTAACCTTAACTTTACCCTTAACCTAAACTTATCCTTAACCTTAACCTTACCTTTAACCTTCACCTTAACCTTAATTTTACACTTAACCTTGACTTTACCCTTAACCTTAACCTTAACCTCGACTTTACCCTTAACCTAACCTTAACCTTAACCTTCACCTTAACCTGACTAAACCCGTAACCTTAACCTTAACCTAACCTTAACCTTAACCATAAAAATAACCTTCCCATAACCTTAACCTTAACCTTAACCTTAACCTTAACATTAACCATAACCTTAACCTTAACCTAACCCTCACCTTGACGAAACCCTTAAAATTGACCTTAACCTTAACTTTAACCTTACCCTTATGGTTAAACTTAATCTTGACCTTAACTATAACCTAACCCTAACATAAAACTAACATTAACCTTGAAAAAACGCTTAACGTAACCTTAACCTTGATTTTATCCTTAACGTAACCTTAACCTTAACCTTAAACTTACTAAACCCGTAACCTTAACCTTAGCCTTAACCTTACCCTTAACCTTAAACTTAACCTTGACCTTAACTATAACCTAACCCTAACCTTAACCAAACCTTAACCTTAACCTTACCCTTAACGTAACCTTAACCTTGACTTTACACTTAAACTTAACCTTACTCTTAACCTAACCCTTAACGTAATCTTGACCTTACCCTAACCTTAACCGTAACCTTACCCTTACCCTTAAAATTAACCTAAACCTAACCTAACCTTAACCTTAACCTTAACCTTTTCCTTATCTTAACCTTAACCTAACCTTAACCTTAACCCTAACCTTAGCCCTAAACTTAAGGTTAAAGCTATGGGTATGGTTAGGTTAAGGTTAGCATGAAAAAAAGCTCTTTTTGCATTGGCGCGGGTAGACAGTTCAGTGCTCGCGCCAATCAGGGAAATCCTGTAAAGAGGTCGCGCCACTTGGCGCTCTGTCATAGAGCAGCAATCGCGCTACCCATTTTAGGGACTGTTTTTTAAATATGGATGGCGGAAGTTGAGTTCAAACAAACTCACAACCATTGCCTATCTTGAGTTGGGAGGTTTGGCTGCGGGAGTTCTATGGAAGGGAAGTGGTTTTGCCACCTTCCATGGAACCTTCCTTGTTGATAGGGCTAATCCCATAATAATAGGGATCCCAACTCCCTCCTTCCCCATCTATAAAAGCCTGCTCAAATCCATGGCAAGCTAGTCTTGAAGTGCTGAAGCTTTGCATCTCCCTATTCCCAAGTGCCTTTGTGCTGTAAAGAATCCCTTCTTTCCCTTAAGGCCCATTCAAGCGAGGAGACCATTGTTACGAGAATCTGGAGAGGTTTCCCTTTCCTTGGCGAGCTTTGCGAGACGTGGACAACCGGAGACCCGTTCGAAGGAAGCTGCGACGTTAGAACTTGGTTGTAACTTCTATTCGTTTATCGTTTTAATAGATGACTATGATTATGGTTCCACTCCTTTTTCCATCATGTTAATGCGAGTAATATCTTTTCTGACCGATGTTTAGTTACGTATGCTGGTTCCTATGCATGTATCTATTCGTTTCTTCTGTGTGCAGGTGTTCATCCACGGAGATCGTGGAAGGATTGTGATCTGCCAGGGCTGAAGGACGGGGACATCTTCTTCTTCAGATCTAGCGTTGGAATCCAGGTAGGCTCTTATCCCAAGTCTTTCATTTGTAACTAGGAGCTTGCATCATAGCATTGTTTGTTTGTTGCTAGACCCCTGCTGGGCTAGTAGGGATCGCCTCTGTCCGCAGAGGGGATTTACCTCCTCAAAAAATTGGTGACTCCACTGGGGATCGTCCGGTTTTCCTTGTCCCGTTTATGATTGGTTCGCTTTGATTGTTTCTCCTTGCTTGATGAACCTTCTGGGTTGGATTCTTTCACTATTTTAGCTTCTTGGTTTGCTTAGCTTGTATTGGTCTGCTTTTAGATTAGCTTGTTTTTTAATTTTTATTGAAGAACTCGACTGGCGCGGGTTTTAACCCGACAGTCGCGCCACTTGGCGCTTGTTGCATTTGTCTGTCTCGCGCCAATCGGCCTCTGGCGCCAGTTTCAAGTCCACAGTCATGCCACCCCTGTGACTTTTTTGAGTTTCTTCATTTTTTAGCTTTCTGAGCTTGACCAGTACTTTTCTTCTTGATTTTCTGATTGTCTGAGTGTGTTGGAGTCTTGTTTGACTGGAATTCACCGCTATCCTTTGGTTGTTTTCCTCTATCTACCGATTTCACGATTTGAGCCCTAGGGCATATAGTGGCTTAGTGTATCGAGCCCTCCTTTGGAGTTTTGGTGTCTTGATTGTCCTGTCAACTTGTTGATTGATTCTCCACGCTCTCTTACCAGTCTTTGATTGTTTTGCTGCGTCTTTTGAGTGATTGTTCATTCCTTCATTCAGAATTCGTTTGCCTTGCTTTGGACCTAGATCACATGGTCCATCGGAAGTTTTCGAGTCTTTCTTTGCTTTGAGGGACTTTGGGTCAATTTAGAGATTTGGTTGCTTGCTTCGTTGAGTGAATGTTGTTTGCTTCGCTCTCTTAGATATCATTTCTCAAATTGTTCCTTTTGTTTTCAGTGCACATTAGCCATTAAACATTGAAAATCAAAAAATAATCTCTTTTGCTTTTGTTAAATTAGTGAAAATTGTGATCTTTTCCATATTGCTAGTGATTAGTGTTTGGATGAAAAGTGTGCAATTGCATTAGTTGCATTAGAGACATTCTTGTTTGTATTCCGTTCATTTCGTTTGTATAAAAGCTCTCAACTCTCATTTAACCAGTTTTCATCGAACGAAATGTTGCATCGTGGCATATAGCTTGCATTTAGGAGACACTACATACGATAAGGCCTGGAAATTGAAACTTAATTGAAGATCAACTGTAAAATTTATTCAATTAACCTAAGGCAACATTGGAACTTAACGCAACATACTTAGAAGGTCTAGGCTAGAGACGTGTTCCGGCGTCGTTAAACCTAGCAGCTGTCGTTCGCCTGTTGGCTTTAGACAGCACTAGTACGGACTTGCGCTCCCCGTACCGTCGCGTATATAAAGGGAGACCCTTCTAGGTTTTCAATCCTTTATCCACAGGAAGCCGAGTCTGCCGCCCTATACCCGTGATACACCGAACACAGCATTCGGGGAGACTACCTGCACGTACGGAAAGTCCTTGGTCGATTTCTGTTTCATTATTGAAACCAAGGTGTATATTGCGGTTCACGGATATTTGGTACACCCTTTGTGCCTAGTTTTTCCTGAGCAGTCATTTGGTCTTTTCTGACTCCCTAAACTTGAAAAGACCGTCAAGCGCTTGTCCTTTCACGCTTGTGTCAACTCTGAAAGAGACAGAGTCATCTTTTTATCGTTTCTCGACTCTTAAAATATGAAACGGTAGAATTTCTTACTTTCCAATGTGGTAAAATTAATCGCCCACGATTACACACCTGTTTAGACATTGCTTGTTGACCGTTTGATCGTGTGCCCTTAACTCTTTTTCAACCCGTGTGTAGTTTTGAGTTTGATGGCAACTTTTTCAGAGTTTACCAACCAAGGAATCCCCTCAGAAGGGAATCCTGGTCATTTTCCTCCTTTTGGAAATGTTGGTGCTCCTTACATGGCGACGTTGTCCCTTCCTGGGTTAACTGTTGGGTTGCCCGTTTGGTTGTTCTCAACCTCTGTTGTCCCGAATGTCTCCACTACTGTTCAATCAGTTCCTCCACCTGAACAACCTCATGTTGATTCCAAGGTGGACCTCTCCCCTTCTTCGCCTGTTTCTGCGTCCTCATCTTCTGCTTCGCCTGGTGAAAGCCTGGATTCGAGTAACCAGGTGGCTAAGAAGAAGAAGAAGAAGACAAAGAAGAAGAAGTCCGATAAGCGAGAGATTAAAAGTGCTGCTATTGCTCCTGAAACGTCTCCTCTCGATAGCCCTTCCAACCCTCCTCGGAAAGTCAAGTTCCCCTGCATGTTGTGCACGGGAGACCATCTTCTTCGAGACTGCCCTGGCATTATATGGTCCAACGGCCGCCCACCATTGCCTTTGGCTTCCGGGAGTCAAGTTGGGGGCACGTCTTCAGCTGCTGTTGATAAGAACTCTAAGAAGCAGGGTAAGATCACCAATCCCTGTAAGTTGTGTGAAGGGCACCATGCCATTCACCTTTGTCCTTATATGGATGAAGCCAAGCAAGTCTTGGACAACCCAACCGGTTCTACACCACACCTTCCACCTGGTTATAATCGGCTTTCTTTGAGTCCTCTACCAGCTGATCCTATGATTGGTCAAGAGTCATCCTTGGTCGATCCCACTCCCCCAGAAATTCAAATTCACGGATCCGTCCCCGACCAACCATTGGTCGTTGGATCGGTTGAACTGGCCCCGTCCACGGTGCACCAGGTATTTTCTGTCGAGAGTGGACCTCACACCCCCCATGTCCTTCTGATCTCTTCAGATTCTTCAGACTTGGAGAAAGATTCTCCTGTCCCTGTGCTTCAAGAAGCTCCTCCTCCGCCTCCCATGATGGAGGCTACGGAGGATATTCCTCCCGCCTTCGAGATGGAGGTCATGGGGGAGGCTTCTGCTTCCGTAACATCAGGGGAAGACCTTCGCACCTCGATGGTAGCCCCTCCGAGTAGTTTGATCGCTTCCTTTGACTGGAATCGATTTGCAGGATTTCGCCTTCCGTCTTATGTGCCTTTCGAGATCACAGTACAGGCTCTTGGTCTGGTTGTACCCAGCACCATTATAGACGAAGGTGCCTCTGTTAGTATTCTATCTTCAACTACCTGGCAAGCTTTCGGTTCGCCGCCGCTTGCGCCCGTTACGCAGAATCTGTTGACATTCAATAGAAGAACGAGTCAACCGTTGGGGATCCTTCCAAGGTTACCTGTTACTTTGGGAGGCAAAACCGTCCATATGGACGTGATGGTTGTTCCAGGCCCCTTGGATTTCAATCTGCTTTTGGGGCGCGATTACACCTATGCCATGGGAGCACTTGTCTCCTCCCTCTTTCGTGTGGTCTGTTTTCCGCATGAAGGAAGGATTGTGACCATTGATCAGCTTTCATTCTTTGGTCCTGATGTGGCAGCTGGCCCACCATCATCCCTTCCTGGTTTTTATCCACCCGTTGTATCTGCCCCACCACAGGTCAACTATGTGGCTACCTACCCCGTGCCTGTTCTCAGTGATGGTGCCGTCGTGCATCAGGTGCTGGGGGCATTGGGTCCTGAATTCCAGGATGTTTTCCTTCCATCGGGAGTGGAACTCTTGGAAGCAATGACTTCTTGTTCATTATGATGAGGTTTGGTCGGAGCATGGTTCTTTTCTTGTGTCAAGCTCCTTAAAAAATGAAACAAGGTTGTCAGATCATGGTTCCTTGTCTTGTGTCAAGCTCCTTAAAAAATGAAACAAGGTTGTCGGAGCATGGTTCCTTGTCTTGTGTCAAGCTCTTTAAAAAATGAAACCAGGTTCTCAGAGCAGAGTTCCTTGTCTTGTGCCAAGCTCCTGGAACCATGAAACAAGACGTCCTGAGGATAGTTCTTTTAATGTGTCAACCTCGTTAAAAAATGAAACACGTTCCTGTTCAATTCGAGTCTTTGATAAGATCTCGTAAAATCCCAGTCGAGTCTTTCTCTTGATCTCGTAACTTGAACCTTCACTCCATCTGCCTTTCATATGGACTGAAGCTTGGGGGCATGTACCTCGAATTGAGTCACCATGCTGGGGGCATGCTTAATTTTTCAAGCATAGTTTGTTTCCGTTTCAAGCTTGTGTAAAAATGAAACCGGTTTTCAAGCATAGTTTATCTTTGTTTCAAGCTTGTGTAAAAATGAAACCAACTTCAAGCAGAGTTTCTTGATTTCAAGCTTGTGTAAAAATGAAACCTTGCCCCTTTTACCTCCTGTGATTGCCATCTTATCAGCCTATTTTTTCCAGATGAGCCTTGGTTTTCTCTCAATCGTCACTATCTGCTTGGCCGATCATATGCCTTCACTTGGTTGTTTTACCCATTCCTGAGGAACCGCTGCAATGAGTGGTCTTGTTAGCCAGCCTCTTAAATTTTACTTGTTCTGAGCAGTTCCACCATTACCGGAACCAGTTTCTACCCTTTATACCACTCGTTCCTCCAGGAGGAGTCATCTTTCAGCTCTTTTCTGACTCTCTAAATATGAAAAGATCGCCGAGGCCCTTGTCGTTTCGATCTCGTTAAAATGGACACGAATCGACATTCACCCAGTATAAGTTTAACCCTTTTTCGGGCTGGGCTGGATCGATTACGAAAAAGGAATACCCTAGCCTATCGCGACTAGGAGGTTTTCCCGGGTATTGTTTTCTACCTTTTCGGATCTGGGGAACTATTTACGAAAAGGGACCTGTGGAGTTTTCTTTTCCGCTGTCTTTTCAAACTCTCTAAACATGAAAAGACGCCGAGTTCTTCCTTTGTCAGACTCGTTAAACCTTGATGACATTGGATTTCGTTGAAATGACGTTCTCCGAGTTTCTCCTTCCTAGGACTCGTTAAATGCACTAGGTTGGATTCGCCCGAAGGGCGGACTTATATCACAAGCATATGCTATCCCCTTCAAGCTTGTTATCAAAAATAATTGGGGTACTCGCCAGAAATGGTGGGGGAAAAATGGAACCATCGTCGTTGTCGTCGGCGGTATGTCGCTCTTGAACATGGCACTTGTCTGCATTCGTGTCGGGTTGGGGACATCTCATCTCGTTGCTTCACTTTGCTTCCATGGGTTTGGGTAATCTCTTTTGACCTCTCATCTGTTCACTGCCTCATCGCCATGACCTTTGATCTGTTGATGTCAAATACTGCCAAGTCCATTGTCGTGCCGTTTATATGTTCAAGAGAAGTTGGCCTCTGCGAATATCAACCTTCCTCTGTTTCTCATATGGTCCTAATTCACAACAAAACATTATGTTCCTCTGTCTCGTGTCGATGATGTGGGAATCATTATGGCCCACCTTCGATCGAGGTCACTTCCTGTCGACTTCAACTCATTATCCAGGAAGTTGGTCTAGAGACTCCTGATGGTACCTTGGAGCCTGCATGCCTCAATGGCAGGTTCGTCACATTCGACGTGAAGTTTACATCATTGACTTCCGATCGAATGATTCTGCGGGTGTTCGACGTCAACTCATTTATTCACACGCCGTAGATTGTACCTGTAGTACCTTGAGGACCATTGTCATTATTGGTGGTTCCTCTCGCGTCTGTTAACGGCTTTCATCATTGGCTGGTAATCAGGCGATGTTCTTGCATGTTCGACATCGGCTCACATATTCGCGTGCTAGAACTTGTACTTATTTGGGTCGAGATGGAGCGCAAGACCCTGGATTGTGTCTGTTGTAATCCAGGCTGCGATTGTGGATTATTATCATTATGTACACGACTCACTGATTGGATGGCTGCGACCATACCTGAGTCTATTTGTTTGATCTTAGTTGGATGGCTGCGCCCATACCCTGGATCCGGATTATAGCATACTCTGTTTCGGATGGCTGCGTCCATACCATATATATACATCATGTACTTGAGATTTCAGTTGTATCTTTCTGCGCAGGTTTTCCGACGGCGGGCCTTCAGTTGGACATGTTCTCGTAAAGCATTTCACCCCTCTCTCTCTCGGGCCTCATGCTTTAGGGGGCATCTGTTACACAGTAATTTGTCACCGTCCCTACCATTCCCCGTCCCGCACAATGGAGGACCCATTATGTGACTTGTGAACACTGTCATGCCTTGAAAACATCATCAATGCATCCCTCTGAGTATGAGCTTCATTTCCCCTTGAGACATCTCCTTGCAAAATCCATGAAAAACAGCTCTTTTTGTATTGGCGCGGGTAGACAGTTCAATGCTCGCGCCAATCAGGGAAATCCTGTAAATAGGTCGCACCACTTGGCGCTCTGTCATAGAGCAGCAATCGCGCCACCCATTTTAGGGACTGTTTTTTAAATATGGATGGCGGAAGTTGAGTTCAAACAAACTCGCAACCATTGCCTATCTTGAGTTGGGAGGTTTGGCTGCGGGAGTTCTATGGAAGGGAAGTGGTTTTGCCACCTTCTATGGAACCTTCCTTGTTGATAGGGCCAATCCCATAATAATAGGGATCCCAACTCCCTCCTTCCCCATCTATAAAAGCTTGCTGAGATCCATGGCAAGCTAGTCTTGAAGTGCTGAAGCTTTGCATCTCCCTATTCCCAAGTGCCTTTGTGCTGTAAAGAATCCCTTCTTTCCCTTAAGGCCCATTCAAGCGAGGAGACCATTGTTACGAGACTCTGGGGAGGTTTCCCTTTCCTTGGCGAGCTTTGCGAGACGTGGACGACCGGAGACCCGTTCGAAGGAAGCTGCGACGTCAGAACTTGGTTGTAACTTCTATTCGTTTATCGTTTTAATAGATGACTATGATTATGGTTCCACTCCTTTTTCCATCATGTTAATGCGAGTAATATCTTTTCTGACCAATGTTTAGTTACGTATGCTGGTTCCTATGCATGTATCTGTTCGTTTCTTCTGTGTGCAGGTGTTCATCCACGGAGATCGTGGAAGGATTGTGATCTGCCAGGGCTGAAGGACAGTGACATCTTCTTCTTCAGATCTAGCGTTGGAATCCAGGTAGGCTCTTATCACCCGGGGACCCGTACGAAGGAGGCTGCGACGTCAGAACTCGGTTGTAACTTCTATTCGTTTATTACTTTAATAGATGACTATGATTATGGTTCCACTCCTTTTGCAATCATGTTAATGCGAGTAATATCTTTTCTGAACGATATTTAGTTACGTATGCTGGTTCCTATGCATGTATCTGTTCGTCTCTTCTGTGTGCAGGTGTTCGTCCACGGAGATCGTGGAAGGATTGTGATCTGCCAGGGCCGAAGGACGGGGGCATCTTCTTCTTCAGATCTAGCGTTGGAATCCAGGTAGGCTCTTATCCCAAGTCTTTCATTTCGTAACTAGGAGCTTGCGTCATAGCATTGTTTGTTTGTTGCTAGACCCCTGCTGGGCTAGTAGGGATCGCCTCTGTCCGCAGAGGGGATTTACCTCCTCAACACACTCACCGTATTATTGGAGGAGACTTCAACCTAATAAAATCACTATGGGAAAAAAAGGGTGCACAAGAAATCTTGAGGAAGATTCCCAACATTTCTTTAATCTCATCCAATCCTCTAAGTTCATTGACATTAAAATGCACAATGTTTTATATACCTAGAATAATAAAAGAGGAGGATAAGCTCTAATGGCCTCTTGCCTTGATAGGTTCCTCATTTCTAAAAGTCTCCTCCTAAATGGTCTAAATTTTCATGCCAACATCCTTCCAAGCCATGCCTCTTACCACTGCCCAATCCCATTATTCATAGATGTGGGAGGAATTCCTAAAAACCAACCCTTTTTATTTGATGCCTTCTAGCTCAAGGGAAACTCTATGTACAGGTTCCATCAATGGAAAACACTTCTCAAGCAACACATTAAAAGGTGGAATGCAAAGGAATTCGACAACATTCATGAACACAAAAGGGAGTTGTAATTGGAAATTAAATTTTACTACAAGACATCATGGATAGAGGGAAAAATGAGGACCTCACTATAAAAGAGTTTGCACTAAAAATTCAACTAAATGGGAGACTACATCAAGAGAAAATTCTAAGGAAACAAAAATCTTGGATCCAATGGCATAGGGAAGGAAAAAAGAACACCAAATTCACTGATCAATGATATAACACGGACTTAGAAACTAGATCATTTACCTCAGAAACAACCAGAACGAGAGACTTCAAAGGCATGAGGATATAACCCAAGAAATCCACAACTATTTCCAAATTCTCATGATAGAAATTTTTGCAGACCAAGATACCGCTATCAAGAAAATCACATCCAATCGTCCCCATATAATCACTTGGGAACAAAATGGAATGTTGATGAGGGAGATTACCAATGCCGAAGTGGAAGAAACAATTATGAGTATGCCAAAAAATAAAGAGGTTGACCCATATGGGTTTAGAATATAATTCTTTCTCTAATGTTGTGACATCATTGGGAATGAAATTACTGAGCCCATAGAAGACTCCCACAAAAATAAGCAAGTCCCAATCACCTTTAATGCCACATTCTTAACTATAATCCCCAAGCATACCTGATGGGCCTCCAAAATAGGTATAATTTACGGCTCATCTGACCATCCTTTTGCATGATTTAACCTTCCCTTCTACATTTAATAATATATATTTTGAGTTATAATCTGTTCCTAGGAATTTTAGAATATATTTGTTATATCCTATGGCCTAATGCATTAAATGTGCAGGATATTAGGATTTATTGTGTGAAACGCGTTGGATACCAACATGAGAGAATGAATGGGGGTTGTTCCTTGCTACAGGATTATTAACAACTTGACTGGCACATGAGCAGTTACTACCTCTCAGTGGTTGCAAGTACACCAAGAGACGGATCCACCTTTTCAGGAGTTTTGGAGGGAAGGAATCCTCCCTTCAAGTAGGTTTCCCTCACTCACTTTTTGTATAAATAAGAGAGCCTAGCAACTTAGCGAGGATTCAAATTTAAGAGGCAAGACAGTGATTATCGGAGAAGAACACTTTTTTTTATTTCCATTGTTATGTTACATGTTTGAACACACCTGAGGTTAATCAAAAGCATCATTTTGTTCTCAACATGAGTTTGCTTCAAGGGAACTAAGTCTCCTTAGGTTAGTAACAAATCCAAGTACTCAAGCCCCTTCGTTTGTACATTTCTTTTGCATGTGCCTAGTCTAGCTGTGATTTTCTGCAAATCTAGTTTATGAGAAAAGAATTGTATCTACAAGTTGATAAGTGAGCTCTCTCTTGAAGATTGGTTGGGTAGCTTGTGTTAACAAACACCAATGATCGTTTCATTTTATGTAATAAGAAGATTTTGTTGCAAATTAATGGTTTGATAGTTAGTTAGTCATCTTGTTTTCATCAGTTGAATGTGTACATTTTGTGCATATGGAATATATTAATTCATTGTAACACCCTGTATTAACAAATAATAATAATAAATGAAATAATATTAATATATAAATAAATAAAACAATAAATAATAAAGAAAATATAATCATAAAAAAATAAAAATAAAAATAAAGATAATATCAGTAAATAAATAAAGTAATAAATAATAAATTAAAGTTATATATATATATATATATATATATATATATATATATATATATATATATATATATATATATATATATATATATATATATATATATATATATATATAAGAATAAGTAGTCCAATCCCACTAGCACAATTGGTTGAGGATGGCCCTCGTTAGCAAGGTGACCCAGGATCAAACCTCACGGGAGGTGGTTGTGCCATGTGCTAGCGGGAGGAGACATGCTAAAAAATACAGTTAGCTTGGGGCTGGTGTGGCCTAGGCCAAGTTAAATCTTCGGGTTACTTTGACAGATTAGATGCCACTGGGTCGCGGTTTCTCAAACCACAATTCAAGCCTGGAGGATCACAAACAACTTGACACAAACAAAAAAATGATAAGAATAAATAAATTTAACAAATGTAAAAGGAATCAAATAAGCAAAAGTTAAATTAAGAAAAAAAATGTTGAAATAAGTAAAACTTAAAACAAATAAATAAATGTTGGCATGTTTACATATGGATTGTGTGCATGCAGATCTCTTTCCAATCCATTTCCATTCTTGTAATTTTTTGTTCTATTTAATGGACGAAAAGGGAGATGAGAAACATTACTCATTTATTTGGAAGGAGAGTGTTGTGAGACAAAGGATTCCTTGGCAGTAGTAGTTGATTGAGGGCTCGGGGTTGGCCAGTTGTAGAAAAATTATGTGCAGTTGAGCCTACGATTGGGTGGAGAGTTGTCCTTTTTTGGGTCAGCAGGATCTGAGTCACGTTACAACTTTAGAATCACAAGTAAGGTATATTGGCGCTACAGGTAAGTCTTCTTTGCTCATGGTTTTCCTATGTCATTTAGTTAGACAGTTTGTGTGTTGATTATTAATCGTGCAAATTGATATAATTAGTTATATACTTTAATTATGGGTTGTTACATATGGTATCAGAGCATAGGTTTCAACTCTATTGGGCCTTTGGGCTTTTATATTCTTGCTATTTATTGCAACTGAAAATATACGATTATGAGCAATTATTTGTTCCCAGTGGGGATTATACAAACATTATCTTCAATAGGCTAAGAATGATAGCACTATGTCAATGAACTTTGGAAAAAAACACTTAGTTACATTTATCAATAGTTTTACTTATGATATATGTATATATATAACAAATAGAATCGTTCAAAATTTTAACAAAATATATATTCAAATTAATATATATATTGAATAATTATTACATCAATTACTAAATAAATATCATTATTTTATTTTAACTTAGTGTGACTTCTTACTTGCATGTATACACACTGTACAAAATACATGTTATCTAGAAAATACTATTATAATATCAATTTAAAATAATTCTATATAAACTCCACAAAACTCGTGTTTACATGCATGCTTACTCTAGAATATCCTGATATGGATGCATGTAGACTCCAAAAATATTATCATGATTTTTTTATTAAAATAAAATAAAATAAAGGATTTTAATACTTATCTAGTTCCCTCATATCTACGGTCCTTCATTAAAGTAATGTTTTATGGAGGTGTAGTAATCTGAGGCTTTTTTTGGATTGCACAAGTTGAACCCACAACCTTTGGCATGGTAGAACAATGCACCATGTCTTCACACAACATCCATTGAAGGGAAAAACCATCTAGGTTTTCGTTAAACCATCTAGGTTTTTGTTGAACCATCTGACATGGAAATGTTGAAGTATAATGTTGTGATGATGTTTCATGGTGTGATGGTATGTGGTAATTGGACATAGTTCTAATGAGAGGTTAATAACACCATGCATATGCGGTGCTTATTTATTTATTTTGTTATGATAATGATATTGTATCCTCATGATGGATATGATATAGATGATGTGGCATATGGATTATGATGGTATGATATGAGGTTATATTGAAATGTGGATCCATCTATTATGTGATGTCATGATATATCTTTGATATAGATATGTTGATGTTACAACTAATGCATCGGCTGCATGTTGAGATCTGGCGAATAAAAGGAAATCCACAAGTGGGCCAAGAGGGTCAGCTTATTTGATGATCTCGTGGGAGCCCATGCCTACGAGGGAGGATAACTCTTGAAGGGCTATGGGACCATATTAAAGAGGTCAAGTGCCTAATATTAGATTGGAATGTCGAATTCTAGAGTGGGTATAAGGGCTTTGATGCTTGGGGTTGTGCACCTTAATAGTGTGGAGGGAGTTGGGCCAGCCTTTCGAGATGCATGGAACCTTAGGACATATGAGGTCTAAGCCTTGGGGTTATGGTATAGATCGACGAGGCTTAATGAGTTCCGAAAGTTGGGAAAAAGGGTTGAGACTCCTTGGGATCTCCCTAGTGTTGGTGACTTTCGATGCCTACTGGTATACTAGTTCAGCAGAGGGTGTAGGGAAAATGTGAAGTAATAAATAAATAAATAAATAAGATAATAAAAAAGTAAATGATTAAACTTAATTTCGGGACGAAGTTCCTTAAATCGTAATAATAATGAAATAATAATTAATATATAAATAAATGATAATGATAATAATATTAATATATAAATAAATAAAACAATAAATATTAAAAATAATAATAATAATAACAACAATAAATAGTGAATAGAAGAAAATATAATAATAGTGAATAAATAAAATAAAAATAAAAATAAAAAACTAAGTTCTAAATAAATATATATATAAATAAACTATTAAATAAGAATAAGTAAAGTTAACAAAGGTAAAAAGGAATAAAATTAGCAAAAGTTAAATTAAGAAAAAAGGTTGAATTTAGTAAAACTTAAAACAAAGAAATAAAAGTTGGCATGTTGACACATGGATTGTGTGCATGCAAATCATTTTCCAATCCTTTTCCATTTTTGGAATCGTTTGTTTTATTTAATGGATGAAAAGGGAGATGAGAAGCATTATTCATTCCTTTAGAAGGAGAGTGTTGTGAGACAAAGGATTCTCTCACAGTATTAGTTGATTGAAGTCTCAGGGGTGGCTAGTTGTAGAAATATTGTGTGCAGTTGAGCCTACGGTTCGGTGGAGATTCATTCCCAAAACTTTGTTGGGTCAACAAGATATCATTAGTGCTACCACTCCATAATCAAAAGTAAGGTATATCAATGTTATAGGTAAGTGTTCTTTACTCGTGGTTTTCCTATGCCATTTAGTTGGACAACTTGTGTGTTGATTATTAATCGTGTATTTTGTTGTAATTATTTATATATTTTAATTATAGGTTGTTACATTCATAGATTATATTAGCATCATTTTTCATCCATATGCATCACCTCCTTCAACACCTTTCCTTCCACTACTCCTCATTCCTACAAAATATCTTCGTGCTGGAAATTGCCTCGCCGAGCTACAAGAGATTTATAATCTTGGTTCTCCCTTACACAAGTTGATTTATAATATTGGTTCTAGTAAGGTCTCCTGCACCCTTCCATAACTTTCCTCCACCTTCCTCCATCTTCAAACCACCCCTAGATCCCCTAAGATTTCTCTCAGGTGCTTTCTTGTTGTAAAGCAGGGCATCCTATAACAATCCTATAGCAACACACATATTTCTTCAAACTGCTTCCAAAATTTCCTCCAAAGCTTGTCTGTCATTCCTCATCACACCACAACGTCATTTGAACCTTGGATATGGAATTGACGTGACCAAATACGCCCTACATTCTTTCCTTTCATAAATGTAGGTACACTTTTGCAACTAGGTTATACTGCTTTTGTTATGTGTTAGATAGAATGAAAGTGTTTTACCTTCAACACTCTCGAGAATTTGATTGTCTTGTTGAAAGTATAATAGAATTTACTTTAGTCATTCCTTTTCATGTAATAGAATATAGATTAGGGTTATTTTTCTATCATTTAATTTCTACAAAATAGATTAGGGTTACTTTTTGTCATTTACTTTTTGCAAGATAGATTAGGATTTTTTTCTATCATTTACTTTCATGCAATCATATTAGGATTCCTTTCATGTCATTTAATTCTCTCCAGTGGGATATGTTATATTTGAGTCATTCCTTTTCTTTCAAAGTTAAGATAAGTTTTTTTTTTTTTTTTGAATTTTCCGAAGTGGTCTTTGTGCATCTTATTTCACCTCATCACTTCAGATCAACTTAAGTAGAACCTTTCCTGTTGTGCATATAATAGTGGAACCTCTTAAGTTTGTACAAAATATGGGTTGATAATTAAAGTTGGTATCCTTGGGAGTTGCAACATGCATGTTGTGATACTCGGGCTCATCACTTTTTGGCATCATTGTTGGGGAGGTGCCGAAGTAGGTATTGTATTCTACATTAAGTTGGTTCTTTCCATTTCCTAAAACAAAAACATAATTTGTTGCATCAGTATTTCTGTTAATATATATATATATATATATATATATATATTTCATGCCTCGTACAACTAAGGATAACTTAGGGAAATTTTTGCCCAAAACCCACACTTCTACAAGTAGTCAACCTTCACTTTTTGGCAATTGTGGACCTCCTACTTTGACCACAAAGAATTTGGAGAACCTTTTAGGTAAGAAACAAGAAATTTTCTAGGAACCCATAAGAGAATAAAAACCTCCATCACCCACTGAAAATATGGTCGGAAATAGGCATCTAAAATTCTTTCTTATCAGAGAGACAAATGGGGAAGCCAAGATGAAGAATATTAGTCCCACTGCTCTCCCACACTTCCATGCAATGAATTATGAGGATCTTGACACCTTCATACTTTAATTTTATGTAGTCTGTATGACATATGATTATACCTTTGATGAGCAGAAACTTAAATTGTTCCCTTCTACCCTCGAGGATGCAGCCTTGTGCTAGTTCATGTGTTTTGAAGGAGAGGACATTACTACATGGGCTCATATGCAACAAGAATTTAACACAAAGTACAAATATTATTGTAGGGCAAGGGACACAAAAGAAGATTTTTTCAAAATGACTCAAGGGCAAGATGAGTCCCTAGAGGACTTTGAAGAAAGATTTTAGTTGAGCTATAGGAGAGCTAATTGCACCCTTGATCCATAATCAATTAAGCTAGTATTATTGTGAGGGGTCAGAGAAGAGATAATGGAGACCCTCGACATGATTTCTAATGGATATATTTACTAAATCAATTATGAGGACATCAAGGGAGTGTTCAAAAACCACTCTAAAGTTGCAAGGAAAAGAGGTAGGTCCAGCTAGGGTTTGGTAAGTAATTGATGTGAATGAGATCTTAATGTAAATGTGCTTCACGGTTTGTAAATTATAAGTGTTAAAAATGAGTTTTTGAGAGCTTTTATGTTAATTTTTAAACACATAAAGCATGAAAATAAACTCTGAAATATACAGAAACAACAGACAAATGCACCATAATAATAACCACAACTTAGCAAATGATGAAGGAGTTCACCCCTCCTAGGCTATGTCTCCTTGGTCCAACTTCCAATGTCTTGACCCTCTTTCGTTATGCTCAAAATGGTGTATAGCTCAAAATGGTGATTTATACATTTACAGTGCTCAAATGGCTTCAAAACATATTCCATCAGCTTCGGAATACCCAAAAATGACTGTCTAGCCTCTTTTTGATCTGAAATTGGTTAAAAATTGAAGAAGTTATGGGCCTCCCTAGTTTTGTTGCTAATTGCACCACAATTTCCCCAAAATCAAGACTGGTCCTACAATTTCACCCTTACTTCGGCTAACTGAGCGAAAAATTTCCGGAATTTTGGGAAAATTTGTCAGAACATTAATTTTTTTAATGCCGCCCATAATCCGAACTATTAACCATAACATTAACAGTGTCACATGGTTAAGGTGGGAGGATAAGGGCAATGGTTACATTGTGCCTGTGGTCTCCAGCCATCATTTATATGGTGTCAATATATGGGGTGTCGATACTAAGCCCTAGCACCTTACCCCGACCTCCGCAATACATAACATTTAAATATAGTTTTCAACGTATGTTTTAACAACGAAGAACGGTGGCTAGACGGTAAATTGGTGTTTTTCTTGGCAAGTGGTCACAGTTTCAAAACTGGCGGAGGGAAGTTTGACCTTCAACCAATTTTGGTGGGCCCTATGTTGCCACGTGGTGGCCTTTGGTTGGGCCACATGGCAACATGTGGTTGGCCACCTTCCCAACCAATGAAAATTCACCAACCAACACCCATGAAAAATGGACAAGTGGTATGACCAGAATGGTCCACCATGCACAATCACCTTTTGGCCAATCAAACACACCCAGTCAACTATACGGATTTTTGACTGGGCAACCTGCACATTTTTGCCAAAATTTTACCTGTTGGCGAAAACGAACATAATGTGTTTCTAGGAGCATACATTGCTGGTTTTCTGCGAAACGAGTTGTGCTAGATTCAGAACAACGAGATCTACGTAGTTGTTTAGGTTCCACGTGAGCACATAATCACTCCTCCCCACTAGAAGCTTTTGGACCCCAAAATATCACTTTCAGTTGTTCAGTATATGAGGGTACATTTCCATCACCTTTCCAATCTAGACCCATTTGGCCTTACTTGGATTTGTACCTTTGAGCCCCACACGAAGGTACTCCACATTCTGTCATTTTGAAGACCTTGTTCTTCTGTCAAGAATGGTGTCTTGCTATAGTTCATCATGGTATTCAGGAGAAAAATTCTCAATGGAAAGAATCTGAACATTTTCTCCTTGGTCTTCAATCAAAGACAGTTCATACAACCTCAATTCCTCAATATTAACAACAACATAAATTTACATATATGAAGGCAAATCCAACTTGAAGGCATTATCACCAATCTTTTCTAAATTTTTGAATGGACCATATCGAATTGGTTTCAGTTTTTTACCTTCTCTTTGAAGCCTTTATCTTCTAATGTGAAGCCAAACTTCATCACAGAATTGAAATTTGTGATCTACACGATGCTTATCGTGCCTTGTTTTGTACTTGAATTGGCACTTTTCTAGTTGTTCTTGAACTACTTGATGTACCAATTAGATTTGTTCAAAGAACCTTTTAGCTTTATCTATGTCACTATGACAATCAATAGAAACATCCTTTCCAAAAATTAAATCCAAAGGATATTTAGGCAAGTATCCATAACATACCTCAATTGGCGATGTTTGAGTTGAAGAGTGGTTGGCCTAGTTTAAGAATGATGAATATACTGCAAGTTTTCATCCCACAACTTAGGATGATTGTTTCAATAACCGCGAAGAAGATGCATCACCGTCTTGTTCACCACCTCTGTTTAACCATCTATTTGAGGATAAAATGTTGTACTCTTTTTCAATTTGGTGTCCATGAATCCCCGCAAGCTTGACCAAAAATTCCCAACAAAGTGAGAATCTCGATCACTAACAATGGGTGTGGGCAATCCAAACAGCACCCATACATTCTGAAATAATAACTAAGCAGTTTGTTCAGCTATAATTTTCTTTTTACATGGCATCAAAATACACATTTTGTTGAACTTATCCACAACTACAAAAAGATAATCATGATTCCTTTTTGACATAGGAAGACCTCTAACAAAGTCCATGGAAACACTCTCCCATGGACGAGAAGGTACTGGAAGTGGAGTGTACAATCCTAACATTCTATTGCTAGGCTTACTGACATCACATAATGACCAACCTCTAATAAAATGTGACACACTTTCAAGCATACAAGGCCAATAACAATACCTTTGTAGATGTGCCACCATCTTACTTACACCGAAATGACCAACAATAAGAGAAGTGTGTGCCTCTCTTATAATGTTGACTCTTTCTCCCTGTGGAATACAAAGCTTACCAAGATGGTACAACAATTTATCTTGCATGTGATAATCCAATTCCTCTACTTGGTTCCCTTGACTTAAAGTTGCATATACATCTTGAAAATCATTATCTAAAGCATATCGTTCAACATATCTCTCATGAAAAACAGAATTATGCCTAAGAATAGTAGTTTCACTAACAATAGGCCTAGAAAGCATGTCAGAAACTTTATTGTAGATACCTTTCTTATACTTATCGCCAAGTGGAATTGTTGAAGAAAACCCATCCATCGAAAGTGCCTTGATTGTTGCAACTTTGTTTGCAATTGCAATGGTTGATGATCAATGTGAATGATTGTTTCCTTACCCATCAAGTAATGTTTCCAATTTTTCACACTTTACACCAATGCGTAGAACTCCTTGTCATATGTAGGATAATTAATCACTGCACCATTAAAAAATTATGAATGAAAACATATGGACTTACTGTGTTGCGTGAGGATTGCACCCATGGCATAGTCACTAACATCGATCTAAATCTCAAATGACTATCTCAAGTCTGGAAGTGCAAGTACTGGGGCTGAACTGATCTTTTCTTTCAACGCATCAAATGCCTTTTGTTGTTTACCTTCCCACTGGAAGATCTGCTTCACATTTGTCAATGCATGCAATAGAGTTGCGATAGAAGAGAAGTTATCAATAAACTTCCTCCAATATTGGGCTGCTCCCACAAATCTTCTTACCTCCGTAACTATTTTGGGCTTTTTCCAATTCAAAATGGCATCAACCTTGGAGGGATCTATTTTCAATTCACCTCCTCCAACAATATCACCCAAATACACTAAAGAAGTTTTTCCAAACTCATACTTTGACATATTTAAAAACAATTATTTTTTCTTCAAGACATCAAGTACCTTTTTGACATGCATGGCATGTTCTTCACGAGATTTATTAAAAATCAAGATGTCATCTAAGTATACTATCACAAAATCATCTATAAATGGCCTCAATACATCATTCATCACATGCATAAAGGTAGTCGGAGCATTGCAAACACCAAAAGGCATAACTAGTCATTCAAACAAACCTTGTTTTGCTTTGAATGTTGTCTTCCATACGTCACCTTCAACAATTCTAATTTGATGATAGCCACTCCTTAATTCAAACTTAGTAAAATATTTTTCATATTTCAATTGATCAATTAAATCATCAATTATAGGAAATGGGTAATGGTTCTTTATCGTAATTTTGTTCAATGCACGGAAGACCACACACATGCACCATGTTCCATCCTTCTTTGGCACCAAAACAATAGGTGACCCACATGGTGAAGTACTTGATCTTATGATCCCTTTGTCCAACAACTCTTGAATTTTATTTGTAATTTCTACACTTTCCGTCACTGACATCCTATACATGCCAATGTTAGGAAAAGGACAATCTTGTTGCAATTGTATTTCATGTTGGATTCCCCTCCTGGGAGGCAATCCTTTTGGCTCTTGAAATATCTCATCATATTGGTTAACAACCTCAACCAAATCAGATTTTAATCTTGGATCGCAACCTTGAAAAGCTTCATTCTCAAAATCATTCTTTTGCTTAACCATTAAAAGCACAAAATTCTTGCTAGAGTCAATGATTCTCTTCATTTTTCCAGCATTTACAAGTGAAAGATTTAGTTTCTGTCGATGTGCTCTAACAATGTACTCTATGCCATCTTTGAAAAAGTGATACTTTTTTTCATGGAAATGGAAAATAGCTTTTCTATCATAAAAATATGGGCTTCCCAAGCAATTCTGGAAATATCAAGTGGAACTACATCAAGTTCAACTTCATCAAGAAATTTTGTTGTAATTGCAAATTTAAGTATGTCTTTCCTCTTAACTTGTATTTTGCATTCTTGCATATCCAACCTAAAGTATAAGGTCTTGGATGAGGAATGGTCTCTAAGTTTAATTTCTAGAATTGAACCGCTATCAAAGAGTATATCAATTTTGGTGTGCTTTGAAATAACCCAAATATGGAAAACTTCAATTCTAGTTTTCTCATCTTGAGTATCATTGGGACAACTTGAAGAGTCGGTGCTTGTTATGTCCTTACCTTTCATTCCCATTGTTGTGAAATTTTTTTAATCTCCCGAATCGGAGCTTAAGTCATGGTGTGTAGTTGCAATTGTCTTTTTCTTCCCTTTGTTGTTAAACTTCTTTGTTTTCATCTCAGGATGAAGCTTCCAACAATGAGCTTCATCCTTACCCTCTTTGGAACACTATTTTCATGTTAATTTTTCTCCTTCCTTTTTGACAGAAGAATTCTTCTTTCCTTTCCCTTTGAACTTATTCTTACCCTTGTCTCCACTTGTGAATGGATTCTTTCTACCCTCTTGTGAAATGTTTTTCCCTCTTGCTTCAAGATGGGTTGTCTGAACACAAACCTCATCGAAACTTCTAGGATTAAACATAAGGATAGTATGTCTTAAATAACTGCGTAAAACCCCAATATATTTCAACAAAGCATCTTGTGAATTCAATTCTACGCCTAATATAAAGCATCTTCTTCTAAATTATCGAGTGTAGCTTTGCACTCTTTGACCCTTTAGTGGTCTGAAATTCTGCCAATCCATAATAGCCTTTTTCATATAAGCTAATGGATAAAATTGTATTGTAAGTTAAAATCTATCCAATATGTGGAGACCTTACCATGACTTTTCATATCCTCTTATGTTTTGGCTTTCCACCAAATCAAAGTAGCACTTTCCAACCTTAATAAAGCCAACTGAATCTTTGTTTCATCATCTTTGATGCTTTGTATCATGCAGTAAAATTCAAGTTGGCGAACCCAATTATCAAGTCTTTCAGAATTCACTTCACCATTATACATAGGCATTTCGAATTTGATATCAAGTTTTAATAAGGGAGTTTTACCATGCACCCTTGGGGTATGTGGAGGTGTTTGAGTAACAGTTGTTGTGGAAGAGGAAGAAGATGAAGGTGAGCACAGAGGTGAATATGATGGTGGAGAAGAGGGTGGTTTTTCACCATTTCCTTTTCCTCCTTTTCCTCCAAAAGAACCCTCTCCTTTTGAAAGCTTGGAACTTTCACCCTGCAATCTTGAAGTCCTCTCTTCATAGAGAACCTTCACCATTTCAGTCATGTCAAAGAAATATTTTCTAAAAGTATTTTCTTCATCTTACATATTATCAGCTCCCTCTTCATGTGACATGCTTGTTGAAGCTTCAAATGCAATTTGAGGAAGAATTTGTGGTGGATATTGTGGCAAATTTGCTCTCCTTTTCCTGGACCTAACTTGAGGACTTGTAACCACAAGCTTTCCTTCCCCTCTCTTGAGCTTCAACCTTGTAAGCATCACATACACTTCCAAACAATTAAATCCTCACAGCAGTAAAGAAAACATAAGCTCTGATACCAAACTTGATCTAAATGAGATCTTAATGTAAATTTGCTTGAGCGTTTGTATATTACGAGTGTTAAAATTGAGTTTTTGAGAGCTTTTATGTCAATTTTTAAACATGTAAAGCATGAAAATAAACTCTTACATAAATATTATAAAAATTCACCATAATAATAACCACAACACAACAAATGATGAAGGAGTTCACCCCTCCTGGGCTACGTCTCCTTGGTCTAGCTTCCAATGGCTTGGCCCTCTTTCATTATGCTCAAAATGGAGATTCCATACATTTATAGTGCTCAAATGGCTTCAAAACCTGTAACATTAGCTTCATAATACCCAAAAATGCATGCCTAGCCTCTTTCTGATCCAAAATTAGTCAAAAACTGAAGAAGTTATGAGCCTCCCTAGTTTTGTTGCTAACAACACAATTTCCCCAAAATCCAAACTGGTACTACAATTTCACCCTTATTTTGGCTAATTGAGCAACAATTTTCTGGAATTATGGGAAAAATTTGTCGGAACATTAATTTTCCTAATGTCGCCCATAATCCAAATTATAAACCATAGTAGTACGGTCTAATAAAAAAAAATTAATTAAAAAAAAAACTTCAGCAATTAGGACCGCGTAGTTAGTGTGGACGGAGTCACATGGTTACGGTGAGCGACTAAGGGCGGTGGACTGGGCGACGGTTCCGCCGCGCCTATGGTATTCGGCCATCGGTTATATGGTGTAAATATATGGGGGGTCAGGGCTAAGCCCTGACCCCTTACCCCGACCTCCGCAATACATAACATTTAAATAATGCTTTCAGCTTATGTTTTAACAATGAAGAATGGTGGCTCGACGGTAAAACGGTGCGTTGCTTGGAAAGTGGTCACTATTTCAAATCAGGTGGAGGGTAGTTTGACCTTAAACCAATTTTAGTGGCCCCCGTGCTGCCATGTGGCAACCCCCAGTTGGGCCACGTGGCAACATGTGGTCCGCCACCTTCCCAACCAATGAAAATTCACCAACCAACACCCATGAAAAATGGACAAGTGGCGCGATTGGATTGGTCCACCATGAACAGTCACCCTTTAACTAGTCAACCATGCCCAGTCAGAAGTATGGACTGTTAACTGGGCAACCTGCACTTTTTTGCCAAAATTTCACATGTTTGGGAAAACAAACATAACTCGTTTCCGGGAGCATATGGTGTTGGTTTTCTGCGAAACAAGTTGCACCAGATTCAAAACGACGAGATATACGCGTTCGTTTAGGTTCCACACCATTCCGACAAATTTCATTTTTTATCATAATTTTGACCACTTGATCAGTCCTTCACCTTCTAATTCAACCATCAAGAACGAAATAGGATGTATGTTAGAGGCTTTTAAAAGTTAAATATTACATACTTTTTCCCTGTAGATGGACACAATGCATATTACAAGAACCATAAAGGGAATTAACCATATTTTCCCCTAAATGCACTAAGAGGCACCCTAGAAATGAGTGCCCATTAAATATCATAGAAATATTCTCTTTGTGTGAGGAAAACCATTCAACTAACAAGTTCTTGTCTCTTCCAGGTCTAAAAGCGATGTATCAAGGAGAAGAAGGAGGCATGAGATGACTTTGCTTGATCAACTAAATGAGGCAACATGGCCCTAAACCATATCAACAAGGTATGCAAGGTATACACTATCCTCATTATTTCAATATAAGTCATAATGCACCATTTCAGTCTTGGTATCCTCCAAACAACTTGCCATGGTCCATGCCTTCTCCTTGGCCCTATCCTGCTCAACTTGTCATTCCCTCTTTCTAACCATACCAAAACTGACCTCCTTAATGGGTAGTCCATCACAAGGATGGATGCCTTAGGTTATCCAACCACCTGCCTTAATGCCTCCTCCTTCTCAACCCCAACTACCCCAAAACAATCCACTTAGGCAACCCCAAATACTTGCTCAACCGAATCTGAACCCAAATAATAAGAATACGTAACAACTATAAAATGGAGAGAACTTTTATCCTACCTATGTCATGGAAATACAAGAAATCAACTTCATATCCAGGAAGGTACTTCCTAATGCTCAGCCACCTTATCCAACAGTAGATATTGAAGAAGAGAAGGGGGAAAGTACTCATCAAGCCAACAAACTTCCCTATCCTGAAATATTGATCCATCCTAAACCACACACCCCAGAAGAAGTTGAACTTATAGGAAAACTGAAAAACATGTGTGTCAATATCCCTCTCCTACAAGCCATTAAATATGTTCCCATATATAATAAATTCATCGGGAAAGAATGTCTTAGGAGGCCAAGAAGGAAGAGGAAGGGTGCCCCTACTATCAATGTCATTGGTAAATTAGTTGATCTAATGCTTGGGAAGGTCATTATCCCAAAGTATCTAGATCCTGGTAGCCCAGTAGTTGATGTACACATAAACAATATTCTAGTCCCTAATAGCATTATTGATCTAGGGTTTTCAAATAATGTCAAGACCAGGGAGACCATGCTTAAGCTTAACCTCTAAGGAGCCTTAAGGAAAATCACAACAACGTTGCAGCTTGCAGCTAGATCCACAATAGCACCTAAGGGTTTCATTAAGGATGTTATGGTTTCCATCAATTCTTAGGAGTACCCGACTGATTTCCTTGTACTCCATCCCAAAACCAAGTTCAATGGTTATCCCTTAATCCTACGAATACCTTGGTTAGCCATTGTTGATTCTTATATCAACTGTAGAGTTAGAAACACGACAATTAAAAATAGTCATTTCACAAAACAAATTGTACTATGTCCCCATGCTCAACCCCTTGTTGATGATGATTTTATTATGTGGATAGAAGAGGAAGAACTTTATCAATAATCACCCTACCCCATTTGTACATTAGAAGCGACTATTGGAAGCAAGCAGTTGGATGAGGATAATCTAATTGATAATTGCCTACAAAAAAATATCTTTTTGTCGTGTAAATTGATGGACTAAATGATTCGAAAATGAATGCTAGTTAATGTTGTGCTAGTTGCATATTAGATATAAACTTTTCTTTGCTTTGTTTTATTTATCCTTCATGAGTTTGTTTATGAGCATGTGCTTGGAAAACAATGTACTTAGTGAAATTATGATTTTGTCATAAGCTTAAAAAAGCATAATTTTAAATGACAAAATAGAAGCAATAGTAAACACAACAAACACATATAACAGAGCTTAACACAGAGAATTTTGATAAAGGAGTTCACCCCTCCTGGGCTACATCTCCTTGGTCCAGCTTCATAGTGTGACCTTTGTATTAGCTTCAAGTGTGCTCAAATTACTGTTACAGGCTTCAGAACCTCTTGGAAATTCTTCCAATGAGTTTAAAACATCATAATCTCCCAAAAATGACTATTTCTTTGCTAAATTTGGACTCTGGATGCTCTGGCAATGACCCCACCACCTGGTGGCCCTAGCCTTCAAAAATATTCAAATTCACAAAAACACCTGTAGATGACCTTTTCTGCCTCTGCAACCTGATCCATTGAGTTCCTAGCATTCCAATTAGCCTAGAATGACTCTTTCTGAGCTCAGTTTGGTCAAAATTTGAGTGAGTTATAACCAAAACCAACTTTGCCACAATTTTTCCTCCAAACCTGGAGAAACTGCAAGTTAATTTTCTAAATTTGGAATTCCCGCCAAAACTGGCACTGCCTCCAAAATTTCTGCCAGTTTAATCTTTGGCTTAATTAGCGCTTAAGTGCAGTTTACGGGTGGATAAGACAGTCTTAAATGTTAAACACGTTTACGGGCTAATGGTGGTTTAACTTTCACTAACCCACATTTTAAATTAATTAAACGTGATTATCAAACCCGTCGGTTCATCTGTCATAGCTCCCGATTCAATTGTCACGGCCACATGGGGAGGGGGCTGGCCCCCTCCAACCCCCAACCATTGGGCAGTTAATCTTCAAATGTACGCAGAAGATTGTATGGGTAATAACTACCTGGTAGAAGAGATGGTGGAGTGCGTGGTTCGCAGGCGAGAGGTCAGGGGTTCGAGCCCCGAATCCGCCATAATTTTTTCTCCAGTAACCCCTCCGCTATATATGTCATTCCCCCCATTCTGAAGCCTCCGCCAAACCTGTATAGTGGCTCCTCCAAAGATGGTTAGGTCCATCAAAATGTGGTTTGAAAAACTTTACATACATACATACATACATACATACATACATACATACATACATACATACATACATATATATATATATATATATATATATATATATATATATATATATATATATATATATATATATGAAATATTCCACCATAACTTAAATATCCAAGCAATAATTCGACCCCCCATAAATTAGGAGATGGCCCACCAGAGAGGACACGTGGCGCCCTCTGGTTGGGTTTTACTCCAACCCTAAAAAAAAATTCAAATTCCAACTTAGGAAGAATTGAATGTCATGGGGCAATTTTTCTCTTCACTTAACCCATTTGGAGAATCGGAAAACGACACTTGTCACAGTGTCACTGGCGGCAATCGAGAGAATATTCCTGCAATGCTGATTATACCTACCACATCAGTATTGTACCTGTTCTGCTCCTTTTTTGTATGTTTTGGAAAACAAACAACATATGACAACTCAGTCATACGAACTCATATTTTGATGAAATGAGTTGCGTCAGAATCCTAGTGATGAACTCTATTCGGTCGTTGAGGCTTGAATCAATTTTGAACACTTTCAATTTTTAGCTAAAACTTGAGCCTTAGATCACTAAAAGAGGAACCTTTAGAATAGCGTGAAGACAGTCCATGGGCAGAATTAATTATTGTTGGCTTTAATCAATATAATGTCAAAATTGTAGAAATCAAGCCCTTTAGAACTCTGAAAAATTAGCCCTTTCCTTTCAGCAAAACAAGAGGAATGATTGCTCACTATTGTAAGGAAACACCTTGATGCCTTCATCTATGATTACAAAGAAATGAGAGGATTCCATCCCTCAGTCTGTACACAGCATATATATATCAAACAAGACCATAAACCTATTCACTAAAGGATGAAACCTACACTCAAGGATATTGTAAAGGAAGAATTGCAAAAAAATTAGATACAAGATTTATGTATCTTATCTCAAACAGTGAGTGGGTGTCACATTTAGTCATTCTACCCAAAAAGAATGGAAATGGAGGGTTTTCATTGACTACAAAGATCTCAATAAGGATACCAAGAAACATAACTTTCGTGTACCTTTTATTAACCAAGTTTTGGAGGCTCTTGTAGGAAAGAAGTTATTTTCAATTATGGATGGTTTTAGTGGGTACAATCAGATCCAAATCAGTGTTGAAGGCCAAGATAATACTACATTCACATGCCCAAGGGGGGCCTTTTCCTATAGGGTTATTCCATTAAGCTTTTTTAATGCCCCTGCCACCTTCTAGAGGTATTAAGTATTTTTCTTGATCTTGTACATGACTCGATTGAAATTTATATGGATGACTTCAAACCATATGGAAATGCTTTCCACGAAGCCCTCTCTAACTAAAGAAAATCTTTGAAAATATGCATTGAAAAGTGCCATTTTTTTATGAATGCGGGAATTATTCTAAGACACTTCCTATCTAAGGAAGGAATTCGGTTTGACCCTAACAATATTATCATTATCAAAAGGGTACATGTTCAACATAAAAAAAATGATGGTATGAGCTTCTTAGGACTAACTAGATACCATGGGATATTTATCAAATATTTTAGTAAAATTCTTCGCCCTTTTTTGGTTTACTAACAAAAGAATTAGATTTTTGTTGGATAGACAATTATCAACAGGCATTTTAGGAACTCGGGAAAAATTGACAACTACACCAATTCTTGGGGGCCCAAATTGGGCCTTTCCCTTCCACATTCACACAGATGCAACAAACAAAGCAGTGGGGGAAGCTTTGGGGAATTTGGAAGGTAAGTTTCCTTATGTTATTTACTTCATTAGTAAGAATTTGTCCAAGGTCGAACTCAATTATACCATCACTGAAAAATAGTTTTTTTTTTTTTTTTTCTGTTGCACATTCCTTGAATAAATTCAAACATTACATTACAAGGTATGAAGTTTTTGTGCACACTGAATTTATTCATTAAGTATTTGATGAATAAAACTGATGTCAATGCTAGAATTATTAGATGGTTGTTACTATTACCACAATTTGATTTGACCATTGTTGACAAGATAGTGAAAGAAAATGTTGTTGCACATTTCTTGTTTAGACTAACCTTGTCTGCAAAAAATGAAGAGATGGTATATGATCATCTCCCAGATGAGCACCTCTTCACCATATCATTTTTGTCGCCTTGTTTTTTTTATATATCAAACTTCTTGGTTGTTGGCCAATTCCCTCCTAATCAATCTTCCAAAGAAAAGATATTTTTTTTTAGAAAGAGTGTCGCTTATACCTGGATTGGGGGCAACCTTTTTAGATTGGGGCCTGATTAAATCCTTAGGATATGTATGAGAGAAGATGAAGTCTTTGCCATGATGGACCCTATTGGGGCCATTTTTCTGCCAAGCAAACATCTTTCAAGATTATTCACACATATTACTATTAGCCTACCCTACATCAAGATGCTAGAAGGTACATTGTTGAGTGTGATAAGTGCTGGAAAATGGGGAAACCTACACAAAGGGATGAGATTCCACTGCAAGCTCAAGTGACTTTCAAGCCATTTGAGAAGTGGGGCATGGATTTCATTGGGCGTATTGACCCCTCATATGGGCAGAAGAAGTATACCATTGTATGCACAAATTATCTAACCAAGTGGGCTAAAGTGAAGGTAGTCAAAGCAACAATGAAGCAAAAGCTCGCAAAAATCTTAAGGGAATTTTTTTTTTACAAATTTGGTTTCCCAAGGGAAATAGTCGTCGACCAAGAAACTCATTTCACTTCCAACTTGATAGAGGGGATAATGAGGCAACACCATATTAGACATTGGAAACCCACCCCATATCACCCTTAAGCAAATGGTCAAGTGGAAGTGACCAACAAAGCACTATAGGCATATTGAGTAAGGTTGTTAGCAACAGTAAGAAGGATTGGGCAGACAGGCTTGTTGAGACCACTTGGGCCTACAATACTACATGGAAGAACACCATTGGATTCACCCCCTTTGAGCTGGTATGTGGTAAGAAAGCTCCATTTTCCATTGAATTTGAATATAACATCTTGAGAATGGCATCAGAACTTGATATAAACATCATAAGAGCTCAGGAGGAGAGGTTGCAATAGTTGAATGCACTTGATGAACTCAAGTTGCAGCCCTTATGCATATTGAAGTGGTGCAATGACAAAGAAAGGTTTGGCATGACAGGCACATCAAGGAAAGAACCTTCCTGGATGGTGATTGTGCCCTCTTATATGATTCCAGGTTCAAGGAATTCAAAAGGAAACCCATGACTAGATGGTTGTGTCCTTACCTGGTGGAGAAATGCCATGATAATGGCTTTGTTTAGATCTGAACAACTGATGAGGAAAATATACCACTTCTGGTTAATGGTTATAGGTTGAAGTTTTATAAGAAGCCCCTGTCAAAGGATGTATTAATAGTTCACTAGGTAGAGAGACTAATGTGATTAAGAACCTAAAAATTCCCAATTCACTCATCCCATAATAATAAAAAATAATAATAATAAAACCCAAGTGAAAAACTCTATGAGGCACCTGAAGCGGGCTCCTAGGTTGAAAACCTCCTTGATGTGGCCAAAGAGCCTGAAAACATGAAATAAATAAATAAATAAAAAGATCCCAAGGTGAAAACCTCCCATGAGGAACCTAAGGCAAACCTAGTTGGGTTGGAAAACTCCATTGAGGCAGCTTGTAGGCCTCATAATAAAAAGAAACAAAAAAAGAAAAAAGAAAGAAACAAAAAAAGAGAGAAAAAGAACAAGAGCGAAGAAAAGAGTGAAAGGCAGCTATGTTTTGTTTATTCTAACACTATTGCAAGTGCAACAGAATCCCATCAACAGTAAAATAAGACTAGCATCACAATCTCAACATCCACATTCAAGACCTTCATTCAAGCCCTCTGTATCCATTCCACTAATTTCTTCATATTTTCCAAGCTTCTCCTATCATTACCTAGTCCCTCTCACTTGTATCTGCCAGTGTCCTGAAATGCTACAGGAAAGTTCTTATATTGCAACAGGAAGATGTTGAGCATATAAAGGAGGAGCAAGCTTAAATTTGTTCACCCAAGGGTAAGAGAGGAAGCCTATGGGAGCCCTAACACCTATCCACTCCAACTTTCACTTTTTTGCCACTGTCCCACTCACAATCCATAAAAAACTGAATCCTCCATCTCTTTTTCACCCATTACCATCACAGAAAGACTCTCCAACCACCACAAATAGTTTCACCATGAATTATCAAAAATTTTGGAGGCCACACTCAAATAAAATTATGAACCTGAGGGGTTTATATGGCTGCTATAGGAAGACACATCGTCCTATAGCAGTATGCGTAAACCCTGCAAAATCAAACTTGTAACATTAGTTTGATGACTTTGAAGACTACAACACTTTATGAGGTTAAGAAAATAGGTCTAAGTAGCTACAAGGTTTCCTATAGGATGTCACAAAACCTTTGATCATAAATACGCAACAACACCAAGTTGGAAACAATAACAACACTATTACACACTAGACCTTGAAAATTACATCAAAAATAAAAAAAACTACAAATCACCTTCAAAGGTAATGAAGGAACTACTAAAGCTTACAAAATTACATCACTAGCTACTTCAAGACTATGCGGAGGAATTATAGTTGTTACATCAAAGCCCCAACAGTAAAGCCACCAACCCTAGTATCACCTAAAAAAGCATAACCAGGTAAGGCTCATGTATGTAAAGCTCTAAATATCTCTTACGAACTCATATTAGCTTAAAAAGTACCATTAGTGCACAAAGGAAAAGTTTTTATGGGTTAAGTTTGGTTTAGTAGTCTCGGCCACCTTTGTTAGTAAACTTCAATCGTCTCTTACATCAACCACACGTGTGGAGGAAATAGGGAATGGGAAATATGATGACTTCAAGAAGTGGGCCAACATGCCTACTCATCACAAAGTTTGGTGTGCAAAGGTGGTAGGTGGGGGTTAGCTCACACAACGTGTTGAGCCTATCCCCTCAACCACCAACCACATAAGTCAGACCCCCAAGCCTGATTTTGCATTAAAAAAAAAAGATGTTAAAGCCAAGGGAGGCCTACCACTGGCACTAGAGGATGACATTGCTGAGATATCTGTTTCGCACACTGCTACAAGTGCTACAGGATCTGTTATAGGGTGTTACAAGAAATTTACAGGGAGATAGAAGAAGTCGTATTTGAGGCATTATTTCCATCCAAATCCTTGGAATTGAGTAGAAACATTAGAGAAGGGGTAATTATGAATTATCTTTGTCATATTTTGATGTAAGGACTTGAAAAAGCTTCCAAATTCTCAAGTTTATATCCAATTTTTGCCACTACTTTAATTTCAGTCAGGAAGAAAAGTGAAGTGTTGAACATTTTTGTGATGAGCATGACAAGATAAAGGAATGAAAATGTCTTGGTCTACATTTTGAATTTCTCTCTCTCCTCAAAATTATAAAAAGACTGTCCATTTTGTTTCTGCCTACATAACCTCAAGTTCATAAAACATTTCAAAACCATGTAGAAGAGAAGGGAAATTCCTTGTCCCATTGTGATAAAATTTGTAATGGTACCATGGGGGGAGGATTCAACCACAGGAAACCCACAAATCCCTCCAAAATTCACCAACACCCTGATGTTAGGAACATTTTTTCCAATTACCAATGGTTAGGGTTTTTTGAAGAATTCGGGGGCTTTGATGATGACATCATCTAGGAATTTGATTTGAACCTCCAACAACAATGGGGGAATGATGTCATCACCATAGTAAGGGGCCTCACTATTCATTTAAAAGATGAATTTATCAATATGGTAACCACACTTCCCATCGGGGTGGGGTGGAGCAAAGAGGAAAGAACTGAGGCCATCACAACAAAGAAAAACTTCTTTCTCCAAGGTGAACAACCCATTGAGGACAAGAATGGGGAAAGAAAGGAGAGTTTTCCCTATCCTTAGGACAAAGTAACATACCATGTAATAAAATATATCTCATGTGAAGGAAGGCTCAATATTGTTCATGCATACCAATTTAGGATGCTTTGTTAACTTAGATTTCAAATGAACTTTCCTTACTAGTAAATGTTGAGCATCGCTCACTTCCTTCTTCAATCAATAAAGGAAATGAGCCAGAAGGTGAAAGGAAAGAAACATAACTACCTAACACACCATGGACTAATAAAATTGATAGTCATGGATGCTCTGGAAGGTCTCCAAAATCCTGTGCCTTGGGTTGATTTTGTAGATATGGATAGAGAGGCCTTCCTAGAAACCCAAGCCCAAGCTCAACTAAAACTTGAAGAAGTAGCAACAAATGGAGAATCTGAGGAACAAGAAACTGAAATTGAAGAAGAATGATCCAAAGGAAAACCAGAAGAAGTAGAGGAGGAAGAATAAAAGGAAAAGGCACAAACTGAGGTAGAAACAAGAACAAAAGTGCCTAAACAAGAACTAGCCAAACCTGGTGTAACAGAGGTAGAAGAACAAAAGACACAAGAGGCCATTGGAACATCATATAGGCCACAAAAGAAAAGAAGAATGGAGGATAAGGAAATCACTTCATAGGGGAACATAGAGGAGCAAATTACCACCACCTTGGCAGCGTTTAGTACCCCAACCAAACCGAAGTGAAGAATACCAAGGAAATCCCCTAAATACTTCAAAAGGAGAAAAAGAAATAGGATAAGGCAAGGGAAGCCTCAACCACCTTCTCCAACTCCCATCACAATTGAGGAATCAACCAACCATTAGGAGGAGGAATTTGAAAAAGATAAGAAGCAATCAAAGGAAATAACCTCCATGAAAATCTAAGGAAAATAACCATAAATTACACATAAGAGGTTGAGTACCAAGGGGACCAAGATTCCAAAGCAATCCATCAAGGTATAGGAAGGATTTATAAATCTACAAAAAGGATCTACAAAGCTACGTGAGGAAACAAAAGATATACATGAAGGGATTGTGCAACTACAGGATGAAACTGTGCGACTGTGGAAAAAGACAAAGAAGAATTACAAGCCCCATGCCTCATCATTGCTAACCATAGGCTCATAGTTGAATATCCAAACATGGAAACTGCCTATACAAAAAGAAACAAGGGAAATTAATCCTTCACTTTTAAGATACCTTCAGATTGTCAGGTAATGATAGTTTGCAAGCATGTTAGACTGCATACTTTGCCACACAGTTTGAGAATGATGGAATATCACTCACCAGAGAGGTTGAGAAAATCTTTGGATAAGACACCTTTGTATAAAATGATAGTCCAAATATTGGGAGTTAATTGGATACGGCTCGAATTCAATCCACCTTTATTATTAGGCATGCAAGAAATTAAGGACCACACAAAGGAGCATAGGGAATGGGCTGAGATTAAAAGGAATGTGTGATTTCACCCAGAAGAGGCCACCCCTTTTGAGGGAACTTGGGATGTTAGGGAGGCCAATAGGGCCATGAATGAAGTGCAACTAGGTGACTAGGTTTCTAAAATTATGATCAACATTTTCAGTAGGGGGTATGATGGGTCTCCCAAATAGGTATAATTTAAGGCCCAAGACCATCCTTTGGCATGTTTTAGCCTCTCCTTCTACTTTTGATAATATTTTTTTCAAGGTATTGTGTGTTCCTAGGAAGGTTAGGATATATTTGCTATATCATATGGCTTAATGCATTAAATGTGCAAGATATTGAGGATTTATTATGCAAAACACATTGGAGAGAGAGAATTAATGAGGCTTGTTCCTTGCCACGAGCTCATCAACAACTCGGTTGAGACATGAGAAAGTACTACCTCTCAGTGGTTGCGAGTATACCAAGAGACTAGATCCACCTTTTTAGGAGTTTTGGAGGGAAGCAATCCTCCCTTCAAGGAGGCTTTCTCTCACTCACTTTTTGTATAAATAATGGAGCCTAACATCTCAGTGGGGATTCAAATTCTAGAGGCAAGATAGTGTTTATCGGAGAAGAAGACTCTTGCTTGTTATTTCCATTGTTATGTTACATGTTTGAACTCTTTTGAGGTTAAAAAAAAGCATCATTTTTTTCTCATCCTGAGTTTGTTTCAAGGGACCTGATTCTCCCTGGGTTAAAGCCCAACCCAAGTACTCAAGCCCCTTCCTTTGTACATTTAAATTTGTGCATTTCTTTTGCATGCACCTAGTCTAGTTGTGATTTTCTGCAAATATATTTTATGAGAAAAACATTGTATTTGCAGGTTGATAATTGAGCTCTCTCTTGAAGCTTGGTTGTGCACCCAGTGTTGATAAGCACCAAAAATAGTTTTCTTTTATGTAATAAGTAGATTATGTTCCAAATTCAACTCATCCTTTCATTTTCATTTTGTTTTCTACAATTAGTGCTTTGATAGTTAGTTAATCGTCTTGTTTTCATCAGTTGAATGTGTATTTTTTGTGCAGATGGAATAGATTGGTTCATAGAGTAGATTTGTAATGTGCCCTAATAATAATAATAATAAATAATATAATATTATTAAATAAATAGTAAATAAATAAGAAGTCAATAATAGTAAATACATAATAAATAATAAATAAAATAGTAAATAATAAAATGGAGTTCTAAATAAAATAGTAAATAATAAACTAGAGATCTAAATAAAAATATATAAAAATAAACTATAAAAATAAGTGAAGTTAACAAAAGTAAAAAGGAATAAAAATAAGAAAGTGTTGAACTAAGAAAACTATAGTAAAAATAAGTAAAGTTAACAAAAATTAATATGGAATCAAATAAGAAAGAGTTAAATTAAGAGACCATTAAATTAAGTAAAACTTAAAATAAAGAAATAGAAGTTGCATGTTGATAAAGGAAATGTGTGCATGAGGTTCCCTTCTATTGTTTGGTCTATTTAATAGACGTTGAGGAAGATGAGATTCATGATTTCTTCATCCATTCTCTAGGGAGAAAGGTATTGTGAGACAAAAGATTCCCTATTAGTAGTACGTTGATTGAGGGCTCGGGGGTGGCCATCTATAGAAAGGTTACATGTAGTTGAGCCAATGGTTGGGTCGAGAGTCATCCCCAAAACTTTGTTACAATTAGCGGGATTCAAATAGTGTTCAATTTCGGAGGGAATATCATCATTACAAGTCATCTTTGCTCGTTTTTTCTAAAAAATATATGCTAATTAGTAGAATATTTTTTGTGTTGATTATTAATTGCATATTTGATATAATTAGTTGCAAGTTAAATTTTGGGGTTGTTACATATGGTATTAGAGTGAGTTTCAACTCTGTGTGACCCCTAGGTAAAAGTTTGAGAAAATATTTAATTAGATCTGTCCATAATTTTGTTTGTGGTGAAATTAAGATCAACCCAATTTCAAGTTTTAGCAATTGCCTTCCATGATAATAACATTACTAGTTATGTTATTTGATAATTTTCTTTTCATAATCAAACAAAAAAAAACAATATATAATTTTAATATTATGGATTTTGTCACTTCAAATATATAGTCATGTAAAATTAAAACCAAGCCGCCCAAAAAAAATCTTAGGGTGAGATGCATGCACTATAACCCATCACAACAAAATTCTAGTTATTTTAGTCCATAAAAAAATTAATTGTAATATGGCTCTTCCAATACTAATTTTTAAATGATTGACAAGAAAATATAGAAAAGAGTTATTTGCTGAGATGGTTGATAGTTGTAAGAATACCTTAAATTCGTGCATGAATTATAATAATAATTACGTCGTAAGACGTTCTTATTTGAAAACAACTACTTTCCTCATGTGCATCGTGTCATAATATGAAACTCTTAGATTATATGTTAGACGATTAAAACATTTTCAACCCTTGATAGAAAAGTTAGTTTACAATGCAGTTATGAAAAGAGAAAATGTAAAAAGTAGGGCATTAAGCGACCCTTCACCTGAACATTCTCGGATTTTAGAGAAACTTCTGGGATTTCAGAAAAGCAATGCCTGTGCTTCATTGCTGCTGGAAAATGCAATGGTTACAATCTCTACCCCTCCTTGTTGCTGAAAAGGGAGAAGCATCATTGGTAATATTTTTTTTTTCATATATGTGTAATACTTTGGTGCCTTCCGCAGATGGAAAACGTGCCTCTATTTCAAATCGGTAACTGCGTGTGGATATATTGAGGTCAATAACAAGGCTCTTTGCTTGCCTGATTAGTTGGGATGGTTTACATGTGTTCATTTTACTTCTGTTGGTTTCTTTTGCTGTGTATAAGTTCTGCTTTCGGTGAATGGTGTCAGTGTGGAATGGGAATATAGCTTATTGGGATCCTGGGTTTTATAATTTCTGGTGGGTGAGGTTTCAATTCTGCTTTTTGTGCGGGCATCTACTTTTTCATCGAACAGAACAGAATTTGATTCCAAAATTCTGTGATTATTGTTATTCCTATTTATAATTCTATTCAAATGTTGGTGCATTCAATTGTCAATACAGAGGCTTGCTTAGTGTTGGTCCTTAAAATCCTATTTATAGTTCCTCCCCTGTAATTCTAGCTCTCGAGTTTTTCATCGGATCCCATATTTTGATCGCGGCGATGCTGGAGGAAGATTTGGGGTTTAAATCAAATACAGTTGTTGTGGGAATGGGAACCTTTGATAAGAATAGTGCCTTTCGGGAGAAAAAACAGCCTCTGAATATCGATTGTTCAAATATGTACAGAGCACAGTAGAGGAGATTGACGAGAGGAATACATGGTATTGGGGGAAATGATGGCAACGCAACTGCTGTTTTTCTTGAGGATGATGAGAATATAAACTCCTGTGATTCTTCTATTTCATTCACCACTTTCAATATTCTTGCACCAATATACAAACGTATCGATGGCAAGGTACAGACCGCTGTGAAGGAGCAATTGTGGAATGCTACAATAGGACTTTTTGTGTTTGTTTGTTTTTTTTTTTTTAATTTCCCTGTTTCTCTAATGTGTAGGGGTTGCCAGAGTGCGAACGATGCTTTTTCTTAGTGTTATTGATTGTAATCCAAATCTTTGTTTCCATATGATTGCCATTTTCTGTTTCCATTTCTGGGAAAAAAAAAAATTGGGGCGAGTGGGCGCGGTGGGTGTAGGGACATAGATGACAGTGTTTTGACAGGCATATGTATTTGAATGAGTGTGTATTTTCACATGGGAGCTTGTCATTTTATGGAGACAACCCCATGGAGGGGAGGATCTTCCAGCTCGGATATAATCTTATTTGGCGCAACCACTGCCTGGCTGCAGGAAAAGCTCTTATTTTAAGCGTTGAACCAGAAATATATTTTTGGGAAATGAATTGTTTAAATAAACCAGCAATCTTTATACATCCGCCCAATTTTTTTTCGAAGCAATACTTTACTTTTAGCTGTTCGCTGTATAATTATTTCTCTTGGCCAATAGGTGGACCTCTCCATATACTGGAGGATTTTTATATTTGGCCTTCCACCATTTTTATCTGCTCCATACTCCCAAAGATTAATGTACAAGAGCTCGAGAGGCAGTGAGTGTTCATGGTCGTTTACTGGCTTGAGCCTTCTTTCCTTTTACAAACGTTATTAGTTTCTTTCATCTTGACGTAATTGAGCGAATTAGTGTGAAAATTTTTGTTACTCGTCTATCTAATGAATAGTTCAAAACATTAATTCTACTAATTCAGAATTATTGTATTAAGATTATGTAGTAGCAATTCTGGAAATAATTGTAATATTCTGTTGGCGACCATTTTTTAATATTTATTAGTCTATTAGTTTAATTCATTGGTGTGAAAATTTCTCAAATTTTATTTCTCTTTGGTGAGTATTTACATGTAAATCTTCCCTTTTTAGGGTATATTTGAGGTATATTAGAACATATTGACATAGGAATAGAGAGATTAATACAACCCAGTGTTGTTTTTTATTTTTAGCTTTTTGTCTCATCAATTATTAGTCAAATATATTTGTGGAAAAAAACTGTTCAAATAAACCCGCAATCTTTACTACAGGGCAAGTTCTCACCGAGTTTCGTTTTCGAAGCAATACTTTTGTTTCAGTTGTAGGATGTATAACTATTTCTCTTGACCAATAGGTGGACCTATCCATATCCTAATCTCATGTGCCCCCTATTGGAGGATTCTTATATTGGACCTTCCACCATTTTTATCTACTCCATATTCCCAAAGATTAATGTTCAGGAGCTGGAGAGGCAGCGAAAGATCATCCTGGTTTACTGGCTTGAGCCTTTTTTTTCTTTTACACGCGTTATTAGTTTCTTTGGCAGCGAAGGTTCATAGTTGTTTATTGGCTTGAGCCTTCTTTCCTTTTACACCTTATTACTTTTTTCCATATTGACGCAATTGAGTGAATCGGTGTAAATGTCCTGTGTTTTGTTTCTACCCTTTAACCACTGGATTTCAGCTTAACCACTGGATTTAAGAGACCTCACACAAGTTTGAATGAAATTTTATTCTTTTTTCTAAGTATTTAGATATAGATCTCAGGTTTTTTCTTTTAATTTCAGGTTAACCACTCGATTTAAGAGACCGGTCACACAAGCTTGAATGAAATTTTATTTCTCTTTTGTGAGTATTTAAATGTAGATTTGAGTTTTTCTACGGTAGATTCTTTTGGGAAGATTTGAGGTATTAGGAATAGAGAGATTGATAAAACCAAGTGTTATTTTTTTATTTTTTGTTTTTTTTGTCTTATCAATTTTTAAGTAGAATTTATTTTTTAATTTTGATTTAATCAATGTATTAGTTTGCATCGTTTAAATTCATTGAAATTGGATTTTTAAAAAATATAACATAATTGTTATTATTGATATAATCCTTTGAAATATTGAAGTGTTTTTTTTCTAATAATTCTACATATTATTACTTAATTTTGTTTTTATATAAATATAGATAATCATTAATTTTTTTAAATTAATTATACCTATAAAAATTTATTATCTTTACTCATAATGTCGATAAATATCATTGAGAAGGTGTGACAAATATTTTGAAATAAATATCTAACATAGTATATGCTAGACATTATGTTATTTTACATTAAATTTTAAATATTATTACTTTAATTACATCAATAAGTGGTTAATTTTAATCATAAAAAAACATATTATTTTTATTTAGAGTTTCAATGTTATTGCTATAATATTGATGATGATGATGGTGATCATAAAAATAATACTAATGATGACATTGAAAATGAAGATAGTTCATAGAATGACCAAAGTGTGGAGTGAAAATATCACGAAAATAAGTTCCTTTGAAAACCAAAATGTACTATCACCAAGGAAGAGAGTTCTTACTTTTAAAATTTGTTATAATTCTTCTCACTAGCATATTTGATTGTTACTCTTGGTTAGATGGGAAAATAAATGATTTTTGAATTTTTCTTAGAAAAATGCCAATAAAGAAACAAAATTACATAAATTTGTTACTTCTTTCATTTATGTTATTCTTTCCTATGCTACATCCTTACGACATTTCCTTTGCAACATGTGGTGCAATTGCTAGTTTATAGGAAATAAAGAATCTCATATATTAATTGGATTAAGCTATTTAAAAGAACAATTTCAATAATTAAAATTGACAACATAATTACATTATAAACCATTAAAATAATTAAAATAGAAATATCATAGATTAGGTTGTCATATTGTGTTTTATTATTTGTTTGACTGTAAATATATGTGATAAACAGTGTGATTTAGTAGATTCAATTTTAGTGATTTAGTAGATTCAATTTTAGTTCATGAATTTTAAAGTATTAGTATTGTAATTTGCATATTATTTAAAAATTATAAATATTATTTTGATGAATTTTAATTTTTATTATTGTTTTATTAAAAAATAAGTTCAATATACTTTTATATTTGAAATCTAGATCAAATATTATTAAAATTAAAAATTTAAGTTTTTTATTTTACATTCATTAAGATTAATAATAATCTCAATTTGAAATTGGCTTTCAAAATGACAATCTAATAAATTTGTCAATAATCTCAATTTGAAATTGGCTCCCAAAATGAGAATTTAATAAACAGGTTTATTATTGCACCAAAAACTAATATACTTATACAAAGAATTTATATTTACTACTCAACTTTTCAATATAAAATTCATTTTTTTTATTTTTATCATTTATCCAATTTATTTCGTCCACAACTATTGCCATCTGCAATATGTACAAACTAGATTACTCTAATTCAAAATCAACACAAATAAATGATATCACTCCTATAATTTATGATAATAATAAAAACCAAATTTCCTTGATTTCTAATCAACACAAACAAATGATACCATAGCTATAACCAACCACCACAAATCAGAAGGGAAACTCAATTGCTTGGTTCTTTAAATCAAATCCCAAGTCAAGGTGAATAATATGATGGCCAAGTTTTTTCAAACGATTGGGTAATGGAAATTATATTTGGATTAAGTTTTGATTAAAAAAATGGTTCAACTAATAAATAAATAAAAATAATTTTTTCATAACACTAAGTATTTCATGTAAATAGTCTATTGTGAATATAACATTTGATGTATTAATTAGATTACGTTATTTAAAAAATAATAATAAAACAATTAAAAATGACAATACAACTATATCATAAATAATTAAAATAGGTAAAGTGGATCTTTAACTATATAAATTTATTGATTATAATATTTATATGAATTCATATAAGAATTCTTTATTTAAAAGGAAAATTTAAAAAAAAAAATCACAAATTATGTTTACAATATTGTGTTATTATTTATTTTATTGTGAATGAATGTGATAAACATTGTGACTAATTCTCTCTTTCATGTGATTAACTTTTAGTTTCTCATTTATTTTATTGTGAATGAATGTGGTAAACATGACTAATTCTCTCTCTCATTTATTTTATTGTGAATGAATGTGGTAAACATTGTGGCTTATTCTCTCTTTCAAGTGATTAAATTTTAGTTTCTGGTTAGTGTATTTTAATGTATTAGTATTTTAATTTGCATATTATTTAAATTTCAAATAGTGAATTTCATCTCAAACATATACATAAAAATTATAATATGAAAATGTGGCATTGTTGCTGGAAACTAGAACCAACCTAGATCTATTCAACTCTAGATCTTTTATACATTGAGAGGGATCAAATCCCTTGAAGTGCAAACCTCAAGGAATTTGATCTCTCTTGGCCAATACATATCAATTTGTGTATGTATTATTTTTTTCTAATTACACAATATTAATGGCTAATAGATATGAGATAGTATGAATTATGCAATTATTACAATAACATCAATATTTAATTTACAACTCAACTATTTACATGAAATTGATTTTCATAAGATTTAAATCATATTTTGCTTTAATTATGAGTAAATGATTTTATTTTGACGAAAGGTATTAAAGTATTCACTAGATATTTTTCTCTAACTTCTAGGCAAGGAACAAACTGCTATACAACACTAATCAAATAAAAAATTATAATTTTATAAATATTTCATGTAAAATGGTTCTCCATTTAAAATGAAAAAATCATTTTAAGTTTTAAATCGTTTTATTATTTATAATAAAAATTATTATAATTATATAAAAAAAATTATTTAATATTTATTTGTAATTATAAATATAATTATTTAAAACAAGCTATAAAAACATATATATATTTGATTAGTTGACAGTATAATTGAGTTATTAAATATCTAGTTTAAAATTTTCATAATTTTTTGTAATTGTCTTGTAACAACCCCAAAATTTAACATGCAACTAATTACATCAAATATGTAATTAATAATCAACACAAAACTATTCAACTAATTAGCATAGAATTTTGAGAAAAACCCAAGAAGAGACGACTTACCTATAGCAATGATATTCCTTACTTTTACTTTCGGAGTTGAACGCTATTTGAAACCCGTTAACCGCAATAAAATTTTGGGGATGACTCTCCACCCAACTGTAGGCTCAGCTACACATAATCTTTCTACATTTGGCCACCCACGAGACCTCAATCAACGTACTACTGCCAAAGAATCCTTTGTCTCACAATACATTTCTCCCAAGAGAATGGATGAAGTAATGATGAATGAATCTCATCTTCCTCAACGTCGATTATTATTATTATTATTTACTATTTATTTATTATTATTATTCTCTTTATTATATATTATGAATTTACTATTATTGACTTATGTTTTATTTACTTATTTATTTCAATATTATATTATATTATATTTTATTATTTATTATTTATTATTTTAATTATTATTAGGGGACATTACATACTCCTCCTCTTTATGGGACTTCGCCCCGGAGTTAATTTGAATCATTTAACATTTTATTTATTTAGTTTTTTTTTTCCACAGAAAAAATCGGTAACCTTTTATTTATAAAAATGAAAAGTTACACATAGCATATGCATTGAAGCATTTTCAGAAATTGCCCATTGGGCTCATGTGCTTTTGCACACAATGCAGCGTAGCAGGGCTACTGTGCATTCAGAAAGAATGAAAGAAAAATGAAAAAGAGAAGGGAAGGGAGGAAAGGACAGAAGAAACTGGTTCCAGAGAGTGAGTAAAAGACTCACACCTCATGTTTTCCTCCCCTTCTTCTTCTCGACCTTGCGCCACTCTCCCTGGGAGGGCTCAATTGTTGCTAGGACTAGCTATTGTTCTTATTTCTGGGAACCTGTATCCTTATCTGAGTCTGAAGTATCTGAGGGGTGATGCCGTTTGATCCCTCCAATACTCAAGTCCTCGCTAGTCTTCTCTGCCTGATTTGAATGGAAATGTGAAGCCTTGTTGGCTGATATGTTTTCCTTTTGAGTCTCTTTTCCTTGGGAAGGCTCAGTCCTCTCTATGGGAGTAACTTCCTCCTCTGCTTTTGATTCATCTTCCTCTGAGTCAGGAGGGGGTATTGCCACCCTTTTCTCTGCTTCCCTTTCTGTTTCTTTTTATTGTTTTCTTTCTTGGCTTCTGGACATGTTCTTTGCAAGTGTCCTGTCAGCCTACAGATTCTGCATCTGAAGGCAGTGTTTTCGTAGTCTAGTCCTTGCAGCCAGTTTTGTTGCTTGTATACCAACTTTATATTTTCCGGAAATCCTTTACTTAGGTCAACTTCCACGCAAATGCGTGCAAAGGTGTAGATCCTCTCCAGATCTGTTTTGATGTATTTCCCTATGCTGTTCCCAATTCCTTCCAAGACTCGTTCACTCCAAAAGTGAAGAGGAAGGTTATATAGGCGGACCCATACCGGCATTCTGGAGATAGTCATTGTGTTTGGGTCAAAATCTGAAAACCATGGGGTCATAAAAAGACCCGTTGTTCCCCAAAACCAAGGCCCTGCACTGATGACTGTATCTCTGGCTTCCGTAGATGCAAACTTTACAATGAAAAACCCCTTGGAGCACAGATGTATATCACATTCCATGGTCCAATGGGTGTAGATCCAGTGAAATAGATCCATAGTCTTTGGCCAAAAACAGTTAAAACGACAGATTAGAGCCTGTGTTTCAAATGACTTAACATAATCATCTAATCCTGTAGAGTCAATATTGAGGGCTGGGGTTTGCCCAAGCTAATCTACTATATATGGCCTAGGTGTATGCCCGCCTTGGTCTGGAGAGGAACCTGTATCTCTATTACTCTGTAGGATGTTTTTATAAGAGAGGCCTCATTTGGGTTGTTGCTGAGATGTTGTCCTTTTCCCTTTATCTCTTCCTGTGGAGCTTGGATGTCCCTGGGGCACAGCACCCCCTCTCAGCCTAAGATTTAGAGCCATGGTTGTTTCTGGGCTGATATCATAGTTCTTCAAGGTTCTGTTGTCCTAAAGGGAGCATCTCCCACTGATCAAGTGTTGGATCTGAATAGGGTATCCCATCAATGCCCAAATTTGCTATTTCAATTGCAGAATGGTGCTTTCTGCATGTACCCATACTAGACTAGATTTCCCCACAGGGGGTTTAATAAAAATCTGAAAGCTGGTTGATGTTACCTATTGCCTGTGTGATTTGATTGCTGATTGCTGGGAATGGACAGGGCGACGTCCCAAAAGCCCAGATCTGATGCTGCAAACAGATCCGTCGCCAGCGACTCCCATGTTCATAGGCCCTTGTATTTTCTTGTAATTTCCGATGAGCTTGCTTCCCCATCCTGCGCGGATCTCTTTGCCTTCATTGTAAAGACCCTGGATCCGATCCTTCTCAGCTTCTTTTCCGCCATGGAGAGACAGATCGGATTGATTCATCGCCATGCAAGTCTTCTTCTTGCGCGCCTCCATCTTGCCAGTGCCCGCCATAGTGACTACTCTGCGATAGCCATTGCCAACGGCTTGAACATTCCTCTGCTCTTGGGCAAGAAAGTAGAGCCTGGTACCCTTATCAAACAAGGAATCCAGGCGCCGCAATCCAGTAAACTCAGATCAAACTGACGGTGATGCGTTGGAGACAGAAACAGATTCCTGCAACGAATGTGGATAGTCGCAGAGCTGGAGCTGATTGTCATGGCCGCCGCTATTCATATCCTCTGCTCTCTCGGATCCTTTCATGTTTTCTCGATCTAGGGTTTTTCTCCACCAGTCTGCTCCCTCTCCGGTAATATTACTCATGCGATCTCATTTATTTAGTTTTTTATTACTTCATGTTTGCCCAATGCCCTCTACTGAACTAATATAACCAGTAGGCATTGAAAGTTTCTGTTAGGGTCCTATAATAATAGGGTTCATAAATTTTGAATTGACCTTGATAGTCTTGTAAATATGTACATACCTTGCTTTCTGCAAGTTTTTTTCCCATATTTTGAAAAAATCAAAAATAATAAAAAGCCAAAAAGAGGGTAAAAAGTCTTAAAAGAAAAGATCAAAGGACTTAGAAAAATATAGACCCCAAAAGAAAAAAGAGATAAAATAAAATTTGAAAGTGAGCTAGTTCAAATGCCACTACTTTTGCTTTACTGCAAGAATAATGATTATGTGCAGAGTGTCAATAAATTTCATAATCCATGATCAGTTAAAACAGTTTAATGTTAACTTTTCATGCTTTCAATTTCATGTTTTAGATAGAGAATAAAAATTTGTCAAAAAGTTTAAACTTGACAAATCAGTAGATAGGTAGAGAATAATGAGGAGCTCAACAGTTTAATTTGAGCCCTCAAATGAAATAAGGTAGACCTAGATAGTTTTTTTCTTTGAAAGAAAATGTTTTAGGGTTGCAAGCCTAAATGCACCCATGAAAATGAAGTAAAAACGTTAGAAATAAAGATGGGTAGGTAGAAAGAAGTTGAGAAATCATGTAATAAAGCATCATCGGGAAAAAATCACTAATTTCCCCTCCCCTCCAAATATTCAGTATTCTAAACTATCAATAAAAAAGGCTCAGAGCATTTCTCTGACTTTTGCTAGGACCGAACCCAAGGCTCGATGACTGGTTAGTAAAAAATATTGAATTCCTACACTAGACCCACATTCATCAACATTTACCTTTCATTCATAAATCATAATACCTTTTTCCTAAGTAAAAACCTATTTTTACTTAGTAAAAGCGAAACCCTAAATAGCTAATCTCATTCCCTTTCAAAAAATCATTCATAAACCCTCAAAAAACATTTTATCCTAAGTTAAAAGTGTATCCTAAGTTAAAGTGTCAAATATAATAAATATAAAGCAATGCTTTATTTTGGCACTATACTTAGAGTTAACATGTATTTTATGTTCATCACACTATCCATTTTTTCATATTAACACCTAACTTATTGTATTAAATCCCTAACTTCACCATCCCATATATTATTAAAACCTTTTATTTTAAATAACCCTCTAAAAACCCACTATTTTAAAGTTTAGACCAATGATTAATATCCTATGTGCGCAAATATAAAACCCTGCCCAACTTCCCATTGGTCTAAAACATCTCTCTATGCAAATATCTCGCCCCATGTAGTTTAAAAAATGTTAATTACATGTGATAAAACTATATAATAAGCGCTTACTCCGATGTGCCCCTATAGTGTTCAAACATATGTCAAAATGTTCGAAAACTATATAAATATTAATCCGAACTAAAATGTGTGATTTAAAAAATTTCAAAGGTTTAAATTAATACATTAAACCTAACCCCTCCGCTAGTTGCATAAACCCAAACTTTAGACTTTGATTAATGCCTATTTAATAAAGTCTAAAGTTCAATCCACCACACATATGATACCCCAGCCCCACTCCTTCCCAGTGAAACTCCACTAGTCAATCGCGACCATTCGCATTAATCCCCCAAATCCGACTGCAGAAATGCAATATCGCGTGGAAAATATGCGCGATCACCCCCATGCCAAAACTGTGCGAAATGGGCAGCATTACAATTTACCTTTCCTCCACATATTAGATTCCTGTTGGATCGCATGGGTTAAGCCCGAAACCACTTACCACCCAAAATCTGCGCGATAACCATTGACGGTTTTGATCCACCGAGTCCGAAACCACTGCTCCCGCCCGATGTGACCATCATTAAATGTAGAGTTAAATGTATCCAAATATTTAATAAACATACCAAAATGCATACATATCTTATTATTTTGCATGTTAACCTTGCATGAAGCCTCCCGAATGTTTAAACAAAGTTTTTTTTGCCATTTATATGCCCAAAAGCCTGAAAAATTTACCCCGTGACCATTAAAGACTGTCGAGGAGATCTACATTGCTCTAGAAGCTATACAAAAGCTATTTTTTCATACAAAAAACTTCAGAAACCGTTCTAAAGCCCAATACCTACATACAAGTAGGTATTTTTCTTAAATTCGAACCAGCAATCGATTTGAAAGACCTTTTAAAAGAAAAAAAATACAATTAGAGTTTAAATATCAGAAGAAGTCCATCAAAATATTCCAAAAATAGGCTGAACCCTACCAAATGTTTTCCAGAAACCCTGTTTCAAACTGTTGCACACAATTTTTGAGGAAATTTGTGAGTTTTCACAGTTTGATAAACTATTTTAAGCCCTAAATTAAACCAGAAAGCCTCTGAAGGTATCCTAAGCCTCTGTAACCTATTTCAAAAGGCTTTCAGCCCTATTTATCAATAAGAGACTCAAGAAACCCTTGTTTCTTGTTTTAAACCAGTAAAAGGCCTATAAACCTTTTTCACATACCTAATTGGAAATAAAACCACAAGAAAAAGCTATACTTTGCCTAAATTTATCCAAGAAATCCTTTGCTAAAGTAAAATACTTCTACAAATTGTTGAAACTTGCAGAAGTAGCCCAAAATGCCTAAAGAGCAGAGTTATAGAAAGCATGACGCTTCCAAAGTGCCTAAACCAACCCCTGCCATGACTTCTAAGACTGCCATAGTGGTAAATCCTCTTCAACCACCTGTTGTTGATATTGAACATATTCCATTGGCTGATGTTGATTACAAAATAGCAAATCCCATTGTTGAATTTAACCTACTATATATCCATAATTGGTGCTATGAGAAGTCCTCAGATGATCAAGAAGAAATCCATATTTGGGAATCCCATTTGCCTAAGTATGTTGTCCCATTAACCCACCCATGCCAAGAAGTCATTAGGTTATGTAAACAACATTATGTGCCTAATCAAAGAGCCATTGTAAATGCCAATAAAGAAGTGCTTTTCACTATTACTTCTGAATCAATTAACCAGATGCTACAGCTTCAGCCTGAGGCCCAAACAGTCCCTTTATCCATAGAGGCCCTCACTAAGCTATATATTGGCATAGATTTTCCCAAGAGATTCATGATTTTCCAAACATTCATGCCTTCACATGTAGAAATTCCTAAGCTAAATCCCCCATATTCTACTACTAAATTCCTAGAAGGTTCAAGACATGTGATTTCCATGCTTTCCTTCATCCTTGGATATTTCACTGATGAACAAACGGATGAGTCCATCTTGGGATTCTTATCCAGTTTCTCCCACGGCAACCCCCACTAGTAATCTTTGACTACGCTGGTTTCATTGTAGATAGTATTCATTATCAATTGATCAATTTTCCAATTGAAGGAGTATTCAGATATAATTCCTTCTTGTTCCATATGTTTTTATAATTTCAATCAGATAATTTTTCAGTCACTCTCCAAAATATCGACATAGAGGAAATCCTCTATTTGTCATTTTTTGGACATCTTTGCTCAGAAAAGACAGTACAGAGTTCACTTATTCAAAATTTTCAGAGTTATTTCTACATCCAATGATCAAAATGTTAACAAAGATAGAGCAACCTAGGATAAATGAAGAAATGAAAAAGATATTTCAGTTGACATAACAGAATAAGATTGGTGACTGGTATTTATATGAAAAGCATACTAAAATCAAAGTCTTTGGGTCAAACTTATTACCTTACAAGTTACCCAAACATCCTTCAATGAGGATCTTTGCCTTGGAGTATATCAGGTAGATCCTAAACTCTAATTCCATTAATTTCATAGCAGCCATGAAGAAAATTCAATTCAAACTAAAGAATCATATGGGGCCATTCATATGCAATCATAGGGATGCCGAGAAAGAAGCATCAAATCAGTTGTTGGAATTCAAATTTAAAGAAAATTTTCCTTGGAATTATGATCCACAAGGGATCCTGAGTAAACTAAGGGTTAAATGCAAGTTAACACCCTTCATCCATGAAGCAAAACCAGAAATATAAAAATTTTCAAATCAGATTGAGTGGACTAAAAACACCTTAACAGATGTGGTAAACAAAATTAATAATAGTCATACTTTAGAGACTGCAACTCAGCCATAAAATTCCACTAAAAGAGTAAGGGAAGAAGGAGCCTATGTGGCAGAAACTACAACTAAAACTAGTTCAAGCTCATATATAACAAAAGGCCCAAGTTAGACTAAGTGGGTAAAAGAAAGATAACAATTGATATTGAAGAAACAGAGCTTATATAAAATAACTCTAAAATGCCAGAAATAGATGTTTCTACTGTCATTATCAATGAGCCAATCAATAAGAATCAGAATGAAGAATAGTTCAACAATGAAGATACACAGTTGATGGAAAAACAACAAAGTGTGGAATCCTCTTCCTCACATGCAACTGAGGAAAAATACTTAGACATCAAAGAGAAATATAAACAAATCAAGCTGAAGAATGAGGAGATAAAAAATAATATTTATTCTCAGTATCTCAAACAGACTCTAAGTGTGCAAAACAGGCTCCTTTATGTATTTGATTATTCAAATCAAAAGCTAGTCATGTCAGTATTGCAGCCCACAGTCAAATCTCCAAAGATAGTGGCAGATTATAAGAAATTTGATTTGGAAGTCCAGACAGATAAGATCCATACTCTTGATCAAATTTAGTTCCATAGGCAGACTTCAGAAATGTTATATTCTACTGTTGCAACTAAAGCCATGAGTGCAAAGAAGCTACAAAACAACATCTTCAACATGCAAGATTAGATGAATATGGACAAAGCCTCATTGTATGCCAAGGTTCTCAAGATAAAAGCCTTAGAAGAGCTAGTTTTGCAATTGGGATATGACCCTGCTAATATCAAAGCAACAGAGTTATTGGTAAAAAAGAAGAATGAAGATATAGAAGCTTTGAGGAAACAGCTTAAACTTCCTCAAAGTGAACACCCTCAAACAAAAGAAATAATAGAAGGGCAAAAAGAAAAAGATGACATGATGAACTTGATTTTGCAGTTGACACCTCAAATTAAGGAGATGGAGATTTAGATGGACAAACTTGTCCATGAAAAGGAAACAGTGAAAGAACCAAAGATTCTTACAGTTATTCTGGTAATCACTACAACACTGCCTTCAAATCTAGCTGGAGAGTTGGCACCCAAAGAACCACTAGCCACTATAGTGCCAGTAACTTCTTCCACAACCTCAGCTACTGAATCATCTACAACAATAATGCACCATACAGATGAAGCCAGCAAATTGGTAAAAGCTATGTAGGAAATGTCTCTAAAGACAAATGAGATCAGTAAATTGAAATAGGTAATAGAGAATCTTGAGAAGTCAAACAATTGGCTCAGATAAATGCAAAGATACATGAACAAAATGCCAACAGACTGAATGCAAAGTTAAAGAAATTGCAGAAGGAATTGACATTGAAGGAACAAATATCAAATATCAAAAACCATCTTTGGAACAATTTCATTGAAGCCATTCATGATGTATGGCCTTCAATTCAGGTAATTTATGAACAGAGAGAGTTATTATTAAAAGCCCAAGAAGAAATTCAAAAGACTCAAAGTGAACTGGTTGATAAACCAGAGCAAGCTTTAAAGCTGATCACATTCCTCAACAGTAAAAACAGACAGGAGTTAGAAGAACTCAAGATTACTGATAGGACTGAAACTATCCTAGAAATTAGGAAAGTTACTACAAAAAAAGAATCTGATGAGGCAACTGGAAGAAAAGTGTGAGAGTATGAATGCTTCCATAACCAAGTTTATGTTCAAGTTTACAAATTTGAGGCAAAAAGGAATACATGACATTATGGTCATTAATGACAAACTGATGCCTCAGAATTCCTATGATAAGAAAATTAGAGAGTTTACAAAAGAACAAGTAATTAAACCACAAGGGCAAGGTATTCCAACTAGAAAATTTTTACTTAAAAGCTTTAAAAACTTATTCTATTTGCAACATGAGATAAAACACTTGTTTATCATCAAGCCAACTTTTTCCAGATACATTGAAGCTGATGAAAACTTTAGAAAATTAAAGAAAATACAAAATCCTAAAGATTATGATTGGATTTCAATCACGGATTTATTATGAAGGATAAAAGATAGACAAATGAAAGAAGGAGAATTTGTTTTTAGATTTACAGTCAAAACAGATTTTTTACATCAGTAAACAGTATTTTATTATGGCTAAAGAGTATCCGAGTTTAGATAGTATCAGTGAATAAAGAGAATCAAAGAAAGAGTATCAGACAAGGCAGATCAGATTCCAAAAACAAATTTAAATATCTACAGCCAGCAAGGATGGACACCAAGGCAGTTGCATCTTATCCTTAAAGCAATTTCTATTTCTTTTGGATAAACAGGACAACTTGTTGATTTGTTAAGCAGTTGTCCCTATTATTGTTGTAAAGATATTTTATTTTCCCTTAGATAATTCCTAGAACCATTCTAGGATATTCTGTAAAAAATTATGTATAAATACTTCATCTTTAGAAGTATTTTTGTGTGGAATAAAATTGCTAGAGATTGCTATAGTCATTTTTGTTGGACTTGAAAGCTTTTGTGATTCAAATTTCGAGTAACAGGCTGGATCAAACTAATTGGCATCATACTTCAGGATTTCTGTGATGAGCTATTTGGAGTGAAGTATTTCCTTACTTATCATTGTTATCTTTCTTTGTTACATGCATCCATCTATGTTTTTTCTAAATCTGAATGAATAACTAGGAGTATTACTACAGGATTTGTTAAGAGCACCCTATTTTTAACTAGTTACCATTTCTATGTTTTCCTCTGATTTCCAGTGTAGGGAACCCTTAATTTCTCCCTCTCTCGTTTGACCTCTTCCTACTACTTCCTTTTCGGATCAAAGGATTCTTAGTTTCCCTTTATCCCAATCATACCACCTCATAAAAACAACTTTCCAATATCTTCAAGGGTTATCTATATTGCCCTTAAAACATTTGACCTCTTGGCCTTGATCCCAGTTATGTTTGCTTTATTTTGACTCCTTAGCCCAATGGACAAATAGATCTCCCACTATCCATTTTTTTCAAGTGATTTTTTCCCACCAAATCTACCAAAACCAAACCAAAGCTGCACATTCATAACTAGCCTAATATTTATAAATCAAAACAAAGTTAAAACTTAAAGAGAGAGCCCTCTCTGAACCCTAGGAAGGCTAGATCCTAGAGTTTGAAGTTGGTTTGTGGTTACCTCTAGTGTTCTTTGACTAAAAACCAAAAATCTCATAACTTTAGAGTTACTAGAGTGATAACATACTGGCGACCATACTGGGGACTAATCAAGCCTCAGTCATAAAACTAGTCTTAAAGGAAATATTTTTATTCATGCTTTTACTTTAAGATTTCTTTTATAAGTTGTGGGTATTAAAAAATTGTAATTCTGGCTTCTAGGAAAATTTACTATACCAGGTCTAACTCGGATCCTAAACCTGTTGTTATAGTAGATAACCCAAACCGAATTGGAAAAAAGAAAAAACAGTTAGAAATTTAGAAGCTGAAGTGTCATTAATAAGAGTCAATTCATTACCACAAGAATAGATAAGTAGATATAGATTTTGATCTGAAATTTGAACATTCTTTGTTTAGAATTCAATTTGAAAGTGATCTTTATACTGTTGTTTTAGACCCTATTTTTATTTCATTCTTGGAAACAAAACAAAAAAAAATTTTAGTACAATCTAAATCAAAGAAAGCTAAATATCAGACTAAAATTGAAGAAATTAATACTGATATTTTCAAAGATATTGATGAAGACATTGAATTAGCTCAATTATTAGCCCATACCACTAAGCCTTCAATTTCACAGTTAAATACCACCATAATACCAGCTGTAGATCCATTTCTAGTTTCCAATACCACCACATCTACAGATACATTTATCCCTAGACTACCTTTACATCCTATAGTACTATTTTCACCACCTACTTCATCCACTATATCCACTAGCTCACCTTTTGATTTTTCAAACACATCATTCTCATTCCCTAGTAGTTCCACATATATTCCAATTTTATTTCCCATCTCCTCAACTATAGTGTTTAGTTCATCAGCTACCACTTCTAGTTCAGCCCCAAGCACTTCTACTTTACCTCCTAGCCAAGCTAAAATTCAAGTTGTGGCTGCTAGGTATGCTCCCCTTGTCTTACCAGTATAGCTGCATGACATGCCTTAAGACTATCAAAGTAAGATACCACAGTTTGATGCCACAATCCATTATACAGGTCAACAACACGTAACTAAAATGATAGATTTCTTTGAACTCCATGAGATTGATGATTCAGATGTTCAAATGAGGTTATTTGCACAAACATTGATAGGAGAAATTAAGAAGTGGTTTAAAGGTCTTGCTACTGGTAGTGTAACTGATTTAGCTATGTTTCATAGACTGTTTTTAAATACATGGGAAAAGAAAAAGAATCAACTCCAGACATTGTCTAAATTTGATGCCATGAGAAGAGCTCCAAATGAGTCAGCCCAAGACTGCTGCACTAGATATAACAGTGTTTACAATTCCATCCATGCAAATATTAAACCCACTCCTGATTCTGTCCTACTCAAATTCCCTGATGGATTTGACACAGACATGGCTTATCAGTTGAGGGAAAGAAATGCAGAAACCTTAGAAAGAATGCAAAAATATGTTGTTAGTGTAGAAGTAAACATTTTAGCCAGAAAATCTAGACTAAGAAATGAGAGAAGAGTGACCATTAAAGAAGAAAATTCCAATTCAGACACAAAAATAGACATGTTAGCTAAAAATTTAGAGAGAATGATGGATAGACTAGATAACATAGAGCGAAGACCTTAATGGGATAATCAACAGCAAATCGGAAATCCCAATTTTAGGAAAAACACAAGTTCAGGAAAAGCAAAAGAAACAGCCCCAGACTAGACAATAAGGCCTCCCTTTCAAGAGAACTATGTTGAAAGTTCTCAGAATGATGATGATGATGAGGATGCAATAAATCTAATGGGAATATATAATAATAATACTATTTTTTCTCACTCGGGGAGATCAAGAATTATTTTAAATCCAACAACTCAAATTAGATTCAAGTGAATCCTTTGATTATAAAAAAGGTTATGATTATGCTATAAATGAAATACACAGTCAATATAACCTTATAAATAAGAAAAACAGTGAGTCTTCTACCAAGAAAACTACCCAAACTCAGAATAAGAAAACAATAGAAGCTCCCAAAACAAATTTCTGCAAATTATCCCAAGGGAAAATAAGCAAAACTCTAGTTCTTCCCAAAATATTTCTAGTCCTAAAAATGCATCAAGCCCTAAGATTGTTGATATTACTGAAGAAGTTGCTCAAGTTACAAAACATTCACAGAAATCTACTGCTGCAAAAGCTTCTAATTCTATTAAAACAACAAATTTAGATCCTAAAATACCCTCTTCTGATCCTAAATCAGTGGATCCAAAAATTGCCACTTCAAAAACACCTATTGATAATTCTAAGTCTGAAAGAACATCTATTGCTTCACAAAAAATCCCTGAAAAGAAATTTAGGATCAGTAAAACAAAAGAAACTCAAACAGAGAATGTCAAATCAATTGAAAATGAAAACATAGCTGTAGAAAAAGGAGACAAACCAACACAAACTACAGTTACCAAAGAAGAATTGATTCAAATAAGTAAATCACAGCCTACTTTCAACATACAATCTGAAATTGCAAAGCTAAAAATACCAATTCCTCTGACAGAATTGGTAAAACATGACTTGTATAAATCAACCGTAGTTGAAACATTAAACATAAATGATGGAGAAGATTCCATAAATCTGAATGATGATCAGCCAGAATTGATTTTTGGCCCAGATGTGAATGGAAAACATGCAGATGGAGCGGTTCCTCCATTTTATATTAGTCTTACCATTCATGATTAGATTTTACACAACTCAATGCTAGATTCAGGAGCTTCCCATAATCTAATGCCCAAAGCTATAATGGAAACTCTGAATCTAGAAATCACAAGGCCCTACAAAGATTTGTTTTCATTTGATTCAAGTAAAGTTAAATGCCTAGGTTTAATCAAATATTTGTGTGTAACACTAGTTCAATATCCTAGTAAGAGTATATTAATGGACATTGTAGTAGCTGATATCCCACCTAAATATGGAATGTTACTATCTCGCTCATGGGGAGCTAAGTTACAGGGATCTCTACAATTGGACATGTCTTATGCTACTATATCAGTTTTTGGTCAACCTAAGAAGTTATATAGAGAAGCATTGTTGAAGTACATGGTCAGTAGTGCAGAAAGATCTATAAATTGTCCCATTGATTCTACACCAACTTACCTTGATTCTTTTATCTTATGTAACTCTGAAACTAATGAAATCCAAACTAAACTAATAGAGAAAAAGAAAACACCAAACAATGATAATATATTTCATGAATCTTTATGGAATTTAGATTTTGATGGTTCAGTAAATAAGTTAGGAGTAGCAGCGGGAGTTTGGATAGCCAACATGAAGACTAATCACTCAGAAGGCCATGCTTTCAGGCTCAATTTCAAATGTACCAATAATATGGCCGAGTATGAAGTTCTCATTCTAGGACTCCAAATTATTAGGAACTTAGGAGGCACAAGAATATTAATCATGGGAGATTCAGAGTTGATCATAAAGAAACTAAATGGAGTATATTCAGTTTACAACCCTAGAATAAGCAGATACAGAGACACTGTGATAGATTTAAATGATGATTTATTGGTATGTAAATTTGCTGCTATACCTAGAAAACAAAATATACATCATTGTCTTACAACCTTTGCTAGTACATGCAATTTACCATTCCAACCTAATCACAGATATACTGCTGAAGTCAAGCATAGACCAATAATTCCAGACAATCTCAAGTATTGGCAATTTTTTTCTCAAGATGAACAGATTTACAAGTTTATGAACAATGAAGGTGAGTTTCAGAACTGTAAGATAGACACAAATTGTACTATAGATCAAGATTTGGATTGTGAAATAGATTTGAATATATAGATGTAAATAAAGTAAAATTTGCTAAACCAACTAGATTTAGCCAATCAGATATAGATAACTTAGGGAAAGTAGATATTGCAGAAATTATTGATGATGAATCTGACATATTGAATCTTAAGGATAATTTCTTACACAAAGGTTTAACTCCCTTAGAAGATCTTTTTGACTCAAATGATGTAGCTAGAAAACCCAAAATGGAGCCAGTTAGATCTGATATAGAAGAATGCAATATTGGTACAGAGTTAAAACCCAAAATAATCAAACTTTCCAAAACCTTGCCTCAACAACAAAAGGGAAAATATATTTCTCTTTTAAAGGAATATCAATATGTTTTTTCTTGGAGTTATGAGGATCTCAAATCCTATGATACCAACATAATTCAACATAAAATTCCAATAAAAGAAGATCAAAAGCCCTTTAAAAAAAAGCTAAGAAGAATTAACCCTGTTTTATTGCCTTTGATAGAATGTATGATGCACAGATAATTGCATCAATCAGATATTCTGATTGGGTTTCCAACCTAGTTCCAACAAGAAAGAAAACAGGAGAGATTAGATTATGTGTTGACTTTAGGAATTTAAACAAAGTGTCCTTAAAAAATAATTACCCTTTACCTAAAATGAATCACATGTTATAAAGGGTAGTTGGCTCTTCTAGGATTTCACTTTTAGATGGTTTTTCAGGATACAACTAGATTCTAGTCCAAAAAGAAGATCAAACCAAAATAGCATTTACTATTCCTTGGGGCACTTTTATGTATGTAAAAATGATTTTTGGTCTAATAAATGCAGGGGCAACCTTTCAAAGAGTTATGGACATAGCTTTTGCAAAGAAAATACATGATTTCTTAGTGATTTATTTAGATGACATTACTGTGTTTTCTAAAACCGATAATGAACACTTGGATCATCTAAGACAAGTTTTTATTAAATGCAGGAAGTTTGGCATATCTTTGAACCCTAAGAAAAGTTTATTTGGATTAGAAGAAGGCAAGTTACTTGGACACATAACTTCTAAAGAAGGAATCATAATAGATCTTGCTAGGATAGAATCAATTCTTAGCATCAGTCCACTAAGAAACATCAAAGAGTTACAAGCCTTTCTAGGTAAGATTAATTTTTTAAGAAGATTTATATCCAACTTAGCTGAGATAATTAGAGAATTAAATAACATGCTAAAAAAAGATTCAGTTCTTAAATGGACTATTAAGGCTAAACAGTCATTTGAATCCATCAAATAAGCCTTAGCCAAAACTCCAGTCCTAATAAGTCCTAATTTTAAGAAGGATTTCATAATTTTTTCTTTTGCTTCAGAACACACCATTGTTGCAGTTTTACTGCAGAAGAATGACCAAGGATTTGAACAACCCATAGATTTCTTTAGAAAAACCCTTAGAGATGCCCCTTTGAAGTACAACATCATGGAGAAACAAGCCTTAGCTTTGGTAAAGGCCATTAAAGACTTCAGAGTTTATATTCTCTACTCTCACATTATTGCCTATGTCCCAAATTCTATAGTAAAATACATTCTTACTCAGGATGGTCCTGATGGAAGAAGGGGTAAGCGGATTTCCACTATCTTAGAATATGACATAGAGATAAAACCCACAAAGCTCATCAAAGGTCAAGGATTAGCCAGACTTATGGCTAAACCTAATTGTAATGCCCTAGACATAAATTTTATTGCCCAGATAGATGATCAGGAAGAGATGGTGACTTCAATGATCAGTGAAGCCTTTCTAGACTCACCTTGGTATGCAGATATCATATTTGTACTACTAAACTTACAAGCTCCTCCTAGATTGTCAAGAACCAAAGCCATATTCTTAAAACTAAAGGCAGTAAGATTTTGTATTTTAGACAATGTACTTTTTTGGAGAGATCATAATGGGATTTTATTAAATTGTTTGTTAAAGGAAGAAGCTGACAAAATACTTGAATAATTTCATGCTGGTGACTGTGGAGGACATATATATTGGAAAACTACTGCAGATAAGATACTGAGAGCTGGTTTTTACTGGCCAACTTTGTTTGTTGATGTCAAAAATTATGTGACCTCCTGTCACAAGTGCAAAACTTTTGAGGGTAAGAAAAAACTGTTACCCCTGCCTTTAAAGTCAATTTCAACTAAAATTCCATTTCAAGAATGGGGTTTAGACTTCATTGGTGAAATTCACCCTCCATATTCAGGCCAACATAGGTGGATTTTGACAGCCACTGATTAATTTACCAAGTGGATTGAAGCCATACCCTCCAAACAAGCCACAGATACTGCCATCATCTCCTTCCTAGAAAGTAAAATTATTTTAAGATTTGGATGTCCCCAAAAGATAATTAATGTAGCAGCATTCAAATCCAAGAAAATGATTGAATTTTGCCACAAATACCATATTACCTTAGGTCATTCTACTGCATATTACCCCCAAGGTAATGGCCTAGCTGAATCCTCAAACAAGAGCCTTGTAAACATCATCAAAAATTTACTTGAAGATAATAAAAAGACTTGGAATAAGAAGTTAGTCAATTCCTATGGGCGACATAGACTTACTACTAAAAATCCATTCGTACTCCTCCCCCACCAACTCACCTATGGAATGGATGTTGTTTTTCCATCCTCCTAGGTGTAACAGTGATGAAAACTATCCAAGAGTTACAAGTTGAAACAAATGACATTCAAAGAAGGATAAATCAAACTATTCACTCGCAACAAACAAGGGAAGAAGTTTATATCAAGTCTTAAGTCATTAGGATAAGATCAAGAAATTTTTTGATAAAAAGAGTAAAAAGGAAGATTTCTACATTGGAGATAAAGTGTTAAAGTGGGATTCTAGAAGAGAAGACAAAGGTAAACATGGAAAATTTGATTTTCTGTGGAAAGGACCTCATTATATTTATGGATATAAAGGTAATAATGCTTTATTTTTGAAAGAAATGGATGGAAAAGATCTGCAAGAAGAGCCAGTAAATGGCAGAATGCTGAATCACTATTATTCTCCTAAGTTAAAAAATAGTTAATTTTTATTCACTTTGATCGTTGTACATATACATTGCAGATTTTAGATTGGATTGGATGTTTCCCTAACAAAGTTGAAGCCTGGAGAGAAGGCCCTAAGCTTTGGGAGGTAAATATCATAAGTATGAGTTATTGCAGAAATCATAAGACATTTACAGGGTCATCACAGTCAAATTCCAAAGGCTACTAGTCTTAAAGTTCTTGACATTTCACCAAGAAATGCCATCCCCAAGTGGAGCCACTATTAGGGTCCTATAATAATAGGGTTCATAAATTTTTAATTGACCTTGATAGTCTTGTAAATTTTCTGCAATTTGTTTTCCCATATTTGAAAAAATGAAATATATTAAAAAGCCAAAAAGAGGGTAAAAAGTCCTAAAATAAAATATCAAAGGACTTAAAAAATATAGACCCCAAAAGAAAAAAGAGATAAAATAAAATCTGAAAGTGAGCTAGTTCAAATGCCACTACTTTTACTTTACTGCAACGATAATGATTATGTGCAGAGTGTCAATAAATGCCATAATCCATGATCAGTTAAAACAATTTAATCTTAACTTTTCATGCTTTCAATTTCATGTTTTAGATAGAGAATAAATATTTGTCAAAAAGTTTAAACTTGAAAAATCAGTAGATAGGTAGAGAATAATGAGGAGCTCAACAGTTTAATCTGAGCCCTTTTGATGAAATAAGGTAGACCTAGATATTTTTTTGCTTTGAAAGAAAGTTTTTTAGGGTTGCAAGCCTAAATGCACCCATGAAAATGAAGTAAAAATGTTAGAAATAAATATGGGTAGGTAGAAATCAGTTGAGCAATCATGTGATAAAGAAACATCGGGAAAAAATCACTAATTTCGCCTCCCCTCCAAATATTCAGTATTCTAAACTATCAGTCAAAAATTCTTAGAGCATTTCTATGACTTTTGTTGGGAACATACCCAAGGCTCGATGACTGGTTAGTAAAAAATATTGAATTTCTACACTAAACCCACATTCATCAACACTTACCTTTCATTCACAAATCATAATACCTTTTTCCTAAGTAAAAACCTATTTTTACTTAGTAAAAGCTAAACCCTAAATAACTAATCTCATTCCCTTTCAAAAAATCATTCATAAACCCTCAAAATACATTTTATCCTAAGTTAAAAGTGTATCCTAAGTTAAAGTGTGAAATATAATAAAGATAAAGCAATGCTTTATTTTGGCACTATACTTAGAGTTAGCATGTATTTTATGTTCATCACACTATCCCTTTTTTCATATTAACAACTAACTTATTGTATTAAATTCATAACTTCACCATCCCATATATTATTAAAACATTTTATTTTAAATAACCCTCTAAAAACCCACTATTTTAAAGTTTAGACCAATGATTAATATCCCATGTGCGCAAATATAAAATCCCACCCAACTTCCCATTGGTGATCCGGATTTTATGTAGGAACGCAACAAAATATAGAAATAACCATGAACATAGAGATGCAGTGGAAATAATGCTTCATTTCATTAATATCAAATAACAAAAATATGCTTACAGATATAATGGAAATAAAATAGCTAGAGCATTGGTAGCTATCTCTAAGAAGAGATGTGGCGGCTACAGGCCTCTGAACTATGTTACCATGAGGCTCGAGTGCCTATTTATTATTTAGAAACAATGGAAAAACTAAAACCTCCAAAAACCTAACTCTAGGAGATGAAGCGCCAAAACTGTGGGTCTCGTTTGGGTAGATTGGTGTTTCAAGTTCCCGGGGACGTAACTTTGGCATCCGATCTCTGTTTGATGCAATCAATAGCTCGTTAGAAAGATCTATCCGAGGAGTAAAACTTTCAATGTGAAAAAAATAGGTCCATGAACCCATGTTGCTCCTGATTTTCCCCAAAAATGTCATTTAAGGCCTCAAAACGGCTCCGGAAGTTCAGGACCCGAAAAACTGCTCAAAATAGTAAGTTGTGCTGCAAATTAAAAACTGAACAAACTGATGGTGGGGGTTCAAATGGAATAGGTGGGTGGCCACCAATATCCACCTGGATCATTAAGGCCCCAAAACGGCTCCGGGAGTGCATGACCCGAAAACCTGCTAAAAATAGTAAGTGGTGCTGAATGTGAAAAGCTGCAAGAATTGATGGTGTGGGTCCAAATGGAATAGGTGGCTGGCCACCTATATCCACTTGGATCAATTGGTCTAAAACATATCTCTATGCAAATATCCCGCCCCATGTAGTTTAATAAACGTTAATTACATTTGATAAAACTATATAATAAACGCTTACTCCGATGTGGCCCTATAATGTTCAAACATATGTCAAAATGTTCGAAAACTATATAAATATTAACCCGAACTAATATGTGTGATTTAAACATTTTAAAATGTTTAAATTAATATATTAAACCTAACCCCTCCGCCAGTTGCATAAACCCAAACTTTAGACTTTGATCAATGCTTGTTTAATAAAGTCTAAAGTTAAATCCGCCACACATATCATACCCCAGCCCCACTCCTTCCCAGTGCAACTCCACTAGTCAATCACGACTATTCGCATTGATCCCACAGATCCAATGACAGAAATGCAATATTGCGTGGAAAACTGACGCGATCACCCTCATGCCAAAACTACGCGAAATGGGCGGTACTACAATTTCATCTCTCCTCCACGTGTTAGATTCCTATTGGATCGCATGGGTTAAGCCTGAAACCACTTACCGCCCAAACGCTGCATGATAACCACTGACGATTTTGATCCTTCGAGTCCAAAACCACTACTCCCGCCCGATGTGACCATCATTCAATGCAGAGTTGAATGTAACCAAATGTTTAATAGGCATACCAGAATGCATGCATTTCTTATTCTTTTACACGTTAACCCTGCACGAAGCCTCCCGATTGTTTAAACAAAGTTTTTTTTGCCATTTGTATGCCCAAAAACCTGAAAATTTTACCCTGTGACCATTAAAGACTGCCGAGGAGATCTGCATTGCTCCAGAAGCTATATAAAAGATATTGTTTCATACAAAAAACTTCAGAAACCATTCTGAAGCCCAATACCTGCATACAAACAGCTATTTTTCTGAAATTCGAACCAGCCATCGATTTGAAAGACCTTTTAAAAGAAAAAAAGCACACTCAGAGTTTAAATATCAAAATAATTCCATCGAAATAGTCCAAAAATAGGCCGAACCCTGCTAATTTTTTTCCAGAAACCCTGTTTCAAACTGCTGCGCACAATTTTTGAGGGAATTTGTGAGTTTTCACAGTTTGATGAACTATTTTAAGCCCTAAATTAAACCAGAAAGCCTCTGAAGGTATCCTAAGCCTCTGTGACCTATTTCAAAAGGCTTTCAGCCCTATTTCTCAATAAGAGAATCAAGAAACCCTTGTTTCTTGTTTTAAACCAGTCAAAGGCCTATAAACCTTTTTCACATACCTAATTGGAAAGAAAACCAAAAGAAAAAGCTATACTTTGCCGAAATTTATCCAAGAAATCATCTACTAAAGTAAAATACTTCTACAAACTGTTTAAATTTGCAGAAGTAGCCCAAAATTCCTAAAAAGCAGAGTTCTAGGAAGCCTAAAGCTTCCAAAGTGACTAAACCAACCCCTGTCATGACTTCTAACACTGCCATAGTGGTAAATCCTCTTCAACCACCTATTGTTCATATTGAACATATTCCATTGGCTGATGTTGATTACAAAATAGCAGATCCCATTGTTGAATTTAACCGGTTAGATATCCATAATTGGTGCTATGAGAAGTCCTCAGATGATCAAGAAGAAATCCATATTTGGGAATCCCATTTTCCTAAGTACATTGTCCCATTAACCCACCCATGCCAGGAAGTCATTAGGTTATGTCAACAGCATTATGTGCATGATCAAAGAGCCATTGTAAATGCCAATAAAGAAGTGCTTTTCACTATTACTTCTGAATCAATTAACCAGATGCTACAGCTTCAGCCTAACCCCTAAACAGTCCCTTTATCTATAGAGGCCCTCACCAAGCTGTATATTGGCTTATATTTTTGCAAGAGATTCATGATTTTCCAAACATTCATGCCTTCACATGTAGAAATTCCTAAGCTAAATCCCCCATATTCTACTGCTAAATTCCCAGAAGGTTCAAAACATGTGATTTCCATGCTTTCCTTCATCCTTGGATATTTCACTCATGAACACACAGATGAGTCCATCTTGGGATTCTTATCCAGTTTCTCCCCAGGGAAACCCCCATCAGTAATCTTTGACTATGCTGGTTTCATTGTAGATAGTATACATTATCAATTGATCAATTTTCCAATTGAAGGAGTATTCAGATATACTTCCTTCATGTTCCATATGTTTTTATACTTTCAATCAGATAATTTTTTAGTCACTCTCCAAAAGCTTGACATAGAGGGAAATCCTCTATCTGTCATTTTTTGGACATCTTTGCTTAGAAAAGAAAGTACAGAGTTCACTTATTCAGAATTTTCAGAGTTATTCCTACATCCAGTGATCACAATATTAACAAAGACAGAGCAACCTAGGATAAATGAAGAAATGAAAAATATATTGCAGTTGTCAAAACAGAATAAGGATGGTGACTAGTATTTATATGAAAAATATACTTAAATCAGAGTATTTGGGTCAAACTTGTTACCTTACAAGTTACCCAAACATCTTTCAATGAGGATATTTTCCTTGGAGTATATTAGGCAGATCCTAAACTCTGATTCCATTAATTTCATGGCATCCAAGAAGGAAACTCAATTCAAAATAAAGACTCAGATAGGGCCATTCATATGCAATCATAGGGATGCAGAGAAAGAAGCATCAAATCAGTTGTTGGAATTCAAATTTAAAGAAAGTTTTCCTTGGAATTATGATCCACAAGGGATCCTAAGTAAACTAAGTGTTAAATGCAAGTTAACACCCTTCATCCATGAAGCAAAACCAGAAATAGAAAAATTTTCAAATCAGATTGAGTGGACTGAAAACACCTTAAAAGACGCAGTAAACAAAAGTAATAATAGTCATACTTTAGAGACTGCAACTTAGCCATAAAATTCCACTAAAAGAGTAAGGGAAGAAGGAGTCTATGTGGAAGAAACTACAACTGAAACTAAGTTCAAGCTCATATATAACAAAAGGCCCAAGTTAGACTCAGCAGGTAAAAGAAAGATTACAATTGATGTTGAAGAAACAGATCTTATAGACACTAACTCTAAAATGGCAGAAACAGATGTTGCTACTGTCATTATCAATGAGCCAATCAATAAGAATCAGAATGAAGAACAAGCCAACAATGAAGATACACAGTTTATGGAAAAAAAACAAAGCATGGAAGCCTCTTCCTCACATGCAATTGAGGAAAAAGACTTAGACATCAAAAAGAAATATAAACAAATCAAGCTCAAGAATGAGGAGATAAAAAACAATATTTATTCTCAGTATATCAAACAGATTCCAAGTGTGCAAAACAGGCTCCTTTCTACATTTTATTATTCAAATCAAAAGCTAATCATGTCAGTATTGCAGCCCACAGTCAAATATCCAAAGACAGTGGCAGATTGTAAGAAAGTTGATTCGGAAGTCCAGACAGATAAGATCCATGCTCTTGATCAAATTGAGTTCCATAGGCAGACTTCAGAAATGCTATATTCTACTATTACAACTAAATCCATGAGTGCACAGAAGCTACAAAACACCATCTCCAACATGCAAGATTGGATGAAGATGGAAAAAGCCTCATTGTATGCCAAGGATCTCAGGATCAAAGCCTTAGATGAGCTAGTTTTGCAGGTGGGATATGACCCTGCTAATATCAAAGCAGCAGAGTTATTGGTAAAAAAGAAGAATGAAGATATAGAATCTTTGAGGAAACAGCTTAAACTTCCTCAAAGTGAAAACCCTCAAACAAAAGAAACAATAGAAGGGAAAAAAGAAAAATATGGCATGATGAACTTGATTTTGCAGTTGACAGCTCAAATTAGGGATATGGAGATTTAGATGGACAAACTTGTCCATGAAAATGAAACAGTGAAAGAACCAGAGATTCCTACAGTTATTCCTGTAACCACTACAACAGTGCCTTCAACTCTAGCTAAAGAGTTGGCACCCAAAGAGAAATATAAACAAATCAAGCTGAAGAATGACAAGATAAAAAAAAAAAAATTATTCTCAGTATCTCAAACAGATTCCAAGTGTGCAAAACAGGCTCCTTTCTGCATTTTATTATTCAAATCAAAAGCTAATCATGTCAGTATTGCAGCCCATAGTCAAATCTTCAAATACAGTAGTAGATTATAAGAAATTTGATTTGGAAGTCCAGACAGATAAGATCCATGCTCTTGATCAAATTGAGTTCCATAGGCAGACTTCAGAAATGTTATATTATATTGTTACAACTAAAGCCATGAGTGCATAGAAGCTACAAAACACCATCTCCAACATGCAAGATCAGATGAAGATGGACAAAGCCTCATTGTATGCCAAGGATCTCAGGATCAAAGCCTTAGAAGAGCTAGTTTTGCAGGTGGGATATGACCCTGCTAATATCAAAGCAACAGAGTTATTGGTAAAAAAGAAGAATGAAGATATAGCAGCTTTGAGGAAACAGCTTAAAATTCCTCAAAATGAACACCCTCAAACAAAAGAAATAATAGAAGGGCAAAAAGAAAAAGATGACATGATGAACTTGATTTTGCAGTTGACAGCTCAAATTAAGGAGATGGAGATTTAGATAGAAAAACTTGTCCATGAAAAGGAAACAGTGAAAGAAACAGAGATTCCTACAGTTATTCCTGTAATCACTACAACAGTGCCTTCAAATCTAGTTGAAGAGTTGGCACCCAAAGAACAACTGGCCACTGCAATGCCAGTAACTTCTTCCACAACCTCAGCTACTAAATCATCTACAACATCAGTGCACCATACAGATGAAGCCAGATAATTGGTAAAAGCTATGGAGGAAATGTCTCTGAATACAAATGAGATCAGTACATTGAAACAGGTAATAGAGAATGTTGAGAAGTCAAACAAATTGGCTCAGATAAATGCAAAGACACATGAACAAAATGCCATCAGCCTGAATGAAGAGTTAAAGAAATTGCAGAAGGAATTGGCATTGAAGGAACAAATATCAAATATCAAAAACCATCTTTGGAACAATGTCATTGAAGCCATTCATGATGTATGGCCTTCAATTCAGGTAATTTATGAACAGAGAGAGTTATTATTAAAATCCCAAGTAGAAATTCAAAAGACTCAAAGTGAACTGGTTGATAAACTAGAGAAAGCTTTAAAGCTTATCACATTCCTCAATAGTAAAAACAGACAGGAGTTAGAAGAACTCAAGATTACTGATAGGACTAAAACCATCCTAGAAATTAGGAAAGTTACTACAAAAAATAATCTGATGAGGAAACTGGAAGAAAAATGTGAGAGTATGAATACTTCCATAACCAGGTTTATGGTCAATTTTACAAATTTGAGGCAAAAAGGACTGCCTTACATTATGGTCATTAATGAAAAACTGATGCCTCAGAATGACTATGATAAGAAAATTAGAGAGTTTGCAAAATAACAGGTAAATAAACCATAAAGACAAGGTATTTCAACTGGAAATGTTTTACTCAAAAGCTTTGAAGACTTATTCTATTTGCAACATGAGATAAAACACTTGTTTATAATCAAGCCAACTTTTTCAAGATACACTGAAGCTATTGAAAACTTTAGGAAATTAAAGAAAATACAAATTCCTAAAGACGAGGATTGGCAGTCACTCACAGATTTATTATGAAGGATAAAAGACAGACAAATTAAAGAAGGAGAAAATTGTTTCTAATTTACAGTCAAAACAGATTTTTTACAGCAATAAACAATTTTTTATTATGGTTAAAGAGTATCCGAGTTTAGAGAGTATCAGTTAATAAAGAGTATCAGACAAGGAATATCAGATTCCAAAAACAAATATAAATATCTAAAGCCAACAAGGATGGACACCAAGGCAACCAGTTGTATCTTATCCTTAAAGCAGTTTCTATTTCTTTTGGATAAAGAGGACAACATGCTGATTTGTTAAGTAGTTGTCCCTATTATTGTTGTAAAGATATTTTATTTTCCCTTAGATAATTCCTAGAACCAATCTAGGATATTTTGTAAAAAAATATGTATAAATACTTCATCTTTAGAAGTATTTTTGTGTCGAATAAAATTGTTGGAGATTGTTATAGTCATTTTTGGTATATGGAGTGAAGTATTTCCTTACTTATCATTGTTATATTTCTTTGTTACATGCATCCATCTATGTTTTTTCTAAATCTGAATGAATAACTAGGAGTATTACTACAGGATTTATTAAGAGCACCCTATTTTTAACTAGTTATCATTTCTATGTTTTCCTCTGATTTCCAATGTAGGGAACCCTTAATTTCTCCCTCTCTCATTTGACCTCTTCCTACTACTTCCTTTTCGTATCAAATGATTCTTAGTTTCCCTTTATCCCGATCATACCACCTCATAAAAACAACTTTCCAAGATCTTCAAGGGTTATCTATCTTTCCCTGAAAAAATTTGACCTCTTGGCCTTGATCCCAGTTTTGTTTGCTTGATTTTGACTCATTAGCCCAATGGACAAATAGATCTCCCACTATCCATTTTTTTCAAGTGATTTTTTCCCACCAAATCTACCAAAACCAAACCAAAGCTACACATTCATAACTAACCTAATATTTATAAATAAAAACAAAGTTAAAACTTAAAGAGAGAGCCCTCTTTGAACCCTAGGAAGGCTAGATCCTATAGTTTGAAGTTTTTTTGTGGTTACCTTTAGTGTTATTTGACTAAAAACCAAAAATCTCACAACTTTAGAATTACTAGAGTGATAACAGTTTCTATAACACCCGGGAAATCTCAAGGAATCTCTGTCCTTTTTCCCACTTTCAAAACTAGGTATAAGCTTCATCGGTCTGTACCATAGCCCAAGGCTCGCACCTAGCTCAGACTGCATCTTCCCCAAGGCAGGCATCCGGTCCTAGTACTCAATGACTTCGGGCATCTCGCAAGGCTGGCTCACTCCCTCCACCCTCACTAAGGTGCACATCCCTAGGCACTGAATTCCTTACACCCCTTCCAGACTTTGGCATCCAAATCCAATACCAGGCACTTGGCCTCCTTAAGATGGTTCCATAGCTCCTCAAGAGTTATCCATCAAGAACTATACAAGACAAAAGAACCACTGGCATATGTAGTGTTGATTGATTTTTTTCCCATCCCATATAGTGTTAATTATTCTCCCTTGTAGGTATGGGCTCCCATGATATCATCAAATAACTCAGCCCCCTCGGTCCATTTGTGGAGTCAGTCACCACATCTCAACATGCATCCAATGCATTAGTTATAATCATAAAATCATAAAAATAATCCACATGCCATCATGATAACATAACATCATTTTTAATCACACAGTTCTGAATAGTAAATAATTGCATGCTCATGCATGTCATAAAATCTGCATGCAACCACCACATGCTTCACCTTATGAAATACCATCATAAGTGATAACAAAAGCATATTTTGCATCAAATATATATCATGACATGACATAATAAACTAACCACACGTCAATATAACCTCAAATCATGACATCATAATCCCTATGCATATCATATTCATCATGAGAATATAACATCATTATCATAACAAAAAACATGTTCATCATTATCCTCATACCACCATATCATGAAACATCATCAATATGAGAATCATATCAATAATTATCAAATATAGAACAATAATACACTATAAGCATTCTTATCATGATTCATTGGAAAATCAATTTCATTTTTTTGTATGAACATTGAATACCTACTATGAACTAAGACTATTCGACATCCATCTATGATCTATGTTATCTCATTAGAACTATTTGTCTCACATTTTCATCAAGATACCAATTAATTTTCAATTATCATTTCTTGTTCTTTCTATTAGGAATTTGACCATTTACACTGTAGGTATAATCATCTAAATACATCATTAAATTTTAAATGAGCTCCATCATCTTGGGCATTAATCTCTCATCATATATCATATTGGGCCTTAATCTCTCATCATATATTCTTCCTTCTCCAAGGAAATTTTAGTGAAATTAATTGTTAAGATATTATCGATTGTACAATCATTTAAATCATCAATATAAAATTAAAATTCCATGATCACTAGACATATTTTTGGTATCCAATGACACCCATACATGAGGTCATCCTTATTTAAGTCTTATGTTATGCTAAATCTAGTCGCATGAGGTCTTATTGTCCCCTGGTGATCTATCCATCACTTGTATAATTATCATTGTTCATCCTAAAATATTTTCTTATCTCATCAAGTTCCCTCTTGATCTCTTTTGTTGTAGATTCACTCATCTTCAAGTTGGACTAGGGATTCTTCCACTTTAATTAGCAGATGTTAAATCTTTAGCTTATAATTTGAAATGATTAGAAACCAGTACCACCATTATCATCCATGAAAGATTGGGTATGCCTACCGTGTTTGGAAATAAATTCTTCCAAACATGCTAGTAAGTTATTTTATATGAAGTAAAAATAGATTATCAATATGCTCAAAGTGACATTTATTCATGTACACCCTTTATTAGTTGACTCTCACTTCTTATTTTTTTGAATTTGTGTAGTCCTTCTCAAAGCATCATCATAGGATTTCCAACTTTATTTCTTCCTAGGATTCATTCTCGGTGTTTTCTCATTAGCCTACATACCATATTTCTTTTTCCAAAGTTCAAAAATCATTTTCCTTGAAACATTTTCCACTTTTATCACTTGTCATTTATCACCAAATAAAAGTGATCACAACTTCATACCTTTACACTTCTAAATTATAGAGGTCATTACTTTAATCGTTTACAATCATGTTGATCAATCCACTCATCAGTATCCTTAAGATAACTTTCTTCTTGATAGAATCACCCCTTCACTTCCTCATACCGAATATTCATAGATATATTTATGTTTTCTCCAATAGTCTCACTTTCCTAATATTCCATGTCTACTAGCTTCAAATATGGAAACATTATCATGGTTTATTTTTCTCTTATCTTATATGCATAAAATTGTTACACTTGGAAATTTTGTTACTGCTCCTCTACTCACATAATTTATCTTCGTCAAATTGATAAATTTTATTGTAGATTCACTTCTCTAATCCAATGTTGTCATATTTCAGGGCTCTTGAAAATGACCTTCTTTATTATTCAACTTCATTAGTTTATCCCTAATGTTTCCATCATTATATGCATCATTCATAAATCAAACTTATAGTGATTATCATCATGTTCTTATATGGAAATAATTATATGATTCCACAACCATTTTCCACCAATTTTTTCCCTCAAAGAATACCTTTTATGACTTCCAAAATCTTCCATTATGTTCTAAAAATCTGTTGTCCCTTCTTATTGGTTTCTTTCCCTCGCTGTGACATTTTCACTCAATGAGCTTAAGTATCTATCAACAACTATTTTTATTCACCTCATTATTCTAAGTTGGTCATTGTTGTGGGGGTTAACATTCATTATATTTTATTTTATTTTGCAAATTCCTCATTGTTATTCCCATGAACTTCATAGTGCATTCCCATAGTATAAGTCAAGTGTCTTCTTGATTTATGGACACAAACATATTATATAAAGTACATCAAATGGTGATATCACCGGACCTTTCTATACAATTTATAAGTTGCCTATGCTTCGTCCCCATCATTATTTTTCAATATTATATTTGGACTATGAGTTTAATTTATCCTCACTAGAAAATGTTCAAGTTCCTCCTCTTTCCTTCCTCCATACATCAAATAAATATTTTTATTGTTGGAAATCAAACTTAGAAACTACCCTTCCTTTTTTAAAATTCTTGTCTCTTTATACTTAATTGTTAAACACACATGGTGTATGAAGAAACTAAACACGCACATAGAAATATAAGCATGAGATACTCATACTATTCACCATAGATGTACATTTATAATACAATGAGGTGACCCTTGGATTCATCTTCCAAGGTCACTTGGACTCCTTTGTGACTCTTCGCCTTCCACACCTACCCATAGAGGATTAGGTGTTCAAAATCCCCCCCCTTAATCTGAAGGGGTATGTGTGAGTCAAAAAAGAGAGTTGTAATACAAATATACAAAATATGCATGGCAGCACTTAGGCTGAATCAAATCTCTAAAATTTTGGCACAAAGAGGTGGTTTAAGGATGAACACCAACACTAGAATGCAACATTTATTACAGTTCCCGGAACTCTTCCAAAACTAGCAAGAAGCTAAGGGCTTCTGCTAGAGGAAGTGTCCCTCATATTTGAAAAGGGAGACCTTCAACCTAAAATAAGGGAAGTCTACAACCTATGATGGTTTAAGGATAACCACCAACACTAGAATTCTTAATGCATTTCCTGGAACTCTACCAAGGCTGGCAAGAAGCTGAAGTCTTCTGCTAGAGGAAGTGCTCTGATTTCTTTGAAGAGGAAGAATATGAACCTCACATGGATGGTTTAAGGCTGTCCATCAACCAAAGGCATGCTCATGGGCATCCGTGTCTCTAGCTACAACTCTGAATCTGGAATGACGAATTGTGGCTCAGGCTCACTTGAACTGCTGTGTCTCTGGCTACAACTCTGAATCTGGAATGAGAGATTGTGGCTCAGGCTCGCTTGATGTGACTTCGAAGCTTGTAGATGACCACCATTTCCCCCCTGTCAGGTATAAGGTGAGATGATGGCGAAAACTCAACTGCAAGTTTGTTCAATATTCAAGAACAAGTTCTAACATGTGACTTAAACATCTTCTTGGTCGTTGATGCCCATTTCCAAGAAGCGATCCATCCAAGATGAATCTTTGTTCTTGCAGGAGGCTTGTTTCTGAAGAATCTGTGTGAAGAATGGGTGTGCCGACCACAATGTTTGCAGGGGTGAAGATCAAAATAGTGATCTTTCATATGGCCAACTCGATCACAGTGTTGGAATTTTACAATCTATTGTTTTTGTTGCTGTCGAAGAGGAGCATAATTTGGAACAGCGGAATGTGAATTGTCATAAAAGAATCTGGCACTCTGAAATTTGATGGGCTTGGAGTAGTCCGGAATATGAAAGGATAACTCCTTGTCATATCCAAGACCTGTTCTTTGCTTATTATGGACAAGCTCTTCCCAAGGTCTGATGATGGGCTTGGGAAGCGCAGACTGAGCTGCTGCATCTGCATGTAAATCTGCTCTTGTACAAAGAACTGAAATTGAATCGACTGCAACTTTATATTCTTGCTTCTGATGGGAGTCCTTCTCAATGCTCTGAACAGAAACAGGTTCAGAATGATGACTCTTTTGCTGAAGTTCATCTTGCTAAAGCTAAGACTCCAACTGCAAAACCTCAATCTTTTCATATTCATTTTGCAAGCAAGTCTGGATATCAAAGAGAGTGTCTTTACTGATTCCGATTATGTTATCAACAGTACATTGTATCAAAGTTTCCAAGGACTATAATACTTCATAAAATTTTTCCATTTTCTGATCACAAATATGAACCAAAGAGGAAGAATCGACACTCACAATTCAATGTGACCACAATATTCTAGGTAATTCAAGGGGATTGTGATAGATACTGTTAATGCAACAAGTAGCCAAAAATGTCGCTTCTTCACAAAAAATATGAGAAAATGGCTAGCACAAGTTTCACTTATCAACTCAATTGTAGATATCTAGCTAGAGTAGGCAATAATTCCTGCATTTGGAGCTATGATAAAGTGAGGGAAGGATACCTTCGAGTATATTGTCACGTCCCACATAGAGTATAGAAATTGGCATAGGTTTAAGACCCAATCTTCAGCACTTATAACCACTTGATTTTAGTTTAACTTGATCCTGTTTTAGCTAAGTTATGCACCATGAAAGATGGATATGACAACCAACACATAAAATGACTAACTCGACCCCTCCAGACAGTGATGAACTTAGCCTAGTATGAACAGAATTTGACCAACTCAACGAAGAATAAACTCCACCTCTTTAAAGCTCAGAAATGTAGCCACCAAATAAAAAACCCATTGTCAAAAAATAATTAGGAGGTTGTCCTCCTCAACACTAAAATTCCAAGTGACACCAAACAACCCGAATATAGCGGTGCATAGAAGAAATACAAGTTGGCCCTTAGAGAAATAGTTGCGTAAATTTATCTTGACGAGAATTTAATATTTTGGCACTGCTAGACAATTTGAATTTCATCCTAAAAAATCAGTACCACTAGGCCGAGAAAGTTACAAAAATGGCTTTGCTAACTTCTGCAATTGATACACAGTTCGTCCTCTTGGTGCTAGCATAAATTCAGCCTCTTAGACGAAGGCAACACAAATCAACACATATGTATACCACCTCTCATCATGGCAGAGTCGAAATTAAAGATGGATTCTGCAAATTGTAACTTCTCCCTCCAAAAATATTCACGGAAATGATGGGTTCAAATAATATTGCAAATGCTTACCAGGAAGTTCGCGAAGTTCGCAAACAATGTCTAGAGGAGCTAAATCTTTTATTGCTCTCCGACAATTTTTCTTCTGAGGGGCATAATTCTGGATACAGGACAACCCTTCAATGGACTGTTAAGTCAAGTGAATGTTGAGGCTAGAGAGCGAATGCTGAAGCTGGAGAACGAATGCTGACGCTGAAGCTGGTCAAGTCTCAGTGCAACACTTTTCCCATGTTTCCAACCTCCTCCCTATGAAAGACTTTGTAGGGAATGGAGATATATTGTATTCGTGTGTTTTCTGAAGCACTAGAAGTCATTCCATATACGCTGGATTTTGGAAGAGAATGTGGTTCAGCCGCTGTTGGTGAGTACCAGCGCAATATCCTTGGCAACAGAATGTGTTCAGATGACCTTGAAGATTGCTGACATCGTGATAGTCAGGTATCAAAGTTTACAGTTATGGATGCCCTGAAGACAGGTTCTATTCATTTAGCTCAGAGAAAACAGTGATTTTTCCATATGGGCCTCGTCATTTCGAGCCAAAAAAGCTCCGGAAAATGTCATTTGATACAGAGGCCGAAACCCTTGAAGCCAACATTCGTTGGCTCACTGACCCAAATGCCGAGAGGGGTTTCGCTCCAATGAGAAGTTGTTTCAAAGCAACAGACAGAGCCAGAAAATCCTATACCCCTGCCTTCTACCAGCTACTTCCCATGGCTAGAGAGGTGATGAGGCTGAGAGGGAGGAGCGTTGGGAAGGTGAGGCGGTGATAGCGTGGCCGATGGGAAGTCGAGCCGACGAAGCGAACTATTTTGTATGGAGTGCACAGAGTTTGCAGAGGGAAGAGCCAGCACAACTCAAACTCGAGATATTTTGATGTAGCGAGGAATGATAATCACATATATTCTTGCCGTGAAACTGTTTTTCGAAATTTAAGCCGCAGGTATGAGGAGCTTTGTGAAAACACAAGGCTGAGAACAGCGAACAGTCATAAACACATAAAACAATGAAGAGAAATCTCTCAGGAGGCAGAGAAAATGCTAGGGCCTCTCCTGGGCTCTGATACCATGTTAAACACACATGGTGTATGAAGAAACTAAACACACACATAGAAAGATAAGCATGAGATACTCATATTATTCACCATAGATGTACATTTATAATACAATGAGGTGACCCTTGGATTCATCTTCCAAGTTCACTTGGACTCCTTTGTGACTCTTCGCCTTCGACACCTACCCATAGAGAATTAGGTGTTCAACATTAATATTCCACCATCTCATTCTAATAATATTTTATTGTCATTCCACTTAGTTGCATACTATCTTAAATTATATTTCTTCCATACTCGACTTCATATGATGTGTACCTTCAATGAATTGTACTACTATTCTCTCATTTTGATCAGTTATAACATCTCCACATATTGTGTGAATAGATAATGTCTTATTTACTTCTTCAAATTATCAAAACTAGTTGAACATATTATATAATTATACATCTCTTCATACCTAATGGACTTTTCATAATATCCCTAGTCAAGATTTCATTACCATTCTTCTCTTCTTCAAGAGGCTACATCCTTAGAGCAAGGTCAACCAATAAACCATCAATTTTCACCATGAATCCAAATTTTAATCACTCATACAGCTTGTCTTTCAAGTCATCACCAAAGTCTTCCTCTTAGTTGAAAAAGGTTATCAATATGCACTTGACGTAATTGTCTCAATATAAAGAATTTTTTTATTAATAGAAAACCAACTTCATGAGAATAAGTTAATTTTAAGATCCATTTTTTTAATATATTTTTCAAATATACCCCAAAGTAATATTAAAATTATGTATTTAAACTTAATTATACAAAAATAAAAATAGAAAATAAAAGAAAATGATAATATAGCGAATATAAGCAATGAGATTCTAATAAAGTTTCAAAGTGGTTTAAACCAATTCAATTAATAATGACTCATTTTTTTTTTAATTAATGTTTTATATAGTTACAGTAATATGTAAATTATAAAATAAAACAATTAATTTTATTCACTTCTCAATTTCCTTAAATAATATATATTTCATTAACTATATATATCTTAACTTTCCTTTTACATGTACTAAAATACATTAAAATAACTCATAACCACTTAACATGTCCTCAGTACTAAAATTTAAGTGAAAGTTCAATAAAAAATTATTAAAAATTATATGATATTGATACATGCATTACTAGCAGAGATTATTTTGATATGATAAATTCGAACTCTATCATAATCTAGATAGGACTGACACAGCTCAGAAATTTGTATGCATGCAGGTTAATCATGAGAATGTTTGGGTGGGTGGTGTCCGGAAGGGTAGATTAGAACTCTCTGGTGAGGGATCTATGCATTTTCATAGGCTTTTGAATAGGGCCGTCAGTGGTTTTTATTCATGGTATTTACCAGTTTCGTGGGTTTGCAAAATTTGGGTTCTGGGTAGGGTTGGCTTTCGTTTGTGTTGGTGTGGGCCTGGGTTTCTCTGTTTTTATTGTATGCTTCTGCTCTGGGTTGCTGAGGGCTCTGAGCATGTTCATAGGATGCTAAATATGGTCGTCAGTGGTTTTTATTCATGGGAATTACCAGTTTTGTGGGTCTGCAGACTTGGTTTTCTCTGTTTTAATTTTATGCTTCTGCTCTAGGTTGGGATTGTTGATGTTGCAAGTATAATAGTTAAGAGGCAAAGCTAGATGGGTAGTATCTTAATGAAGGGGCGAGGTTCTCCTGTTTACTCTCCCTCTCATGCTTTACGTAACTACTTTATTTCCAGTTGCCTGATATGTAATTGTCTTGGAATTGTCTCTCGTTTGGCTATTCCAGGAGTGTTTATTTTTTTTCCTGTCAAGATGGTTAAGAAAACTAGAGGAAGAAAGCCTAAAGGGGACAAAGGCAAAGAACCTATCTCACCCCCACCAGAAAAGAGAGGTCGGAAGTAAAATAAAGATCTCATGGAGCCCCTAATTCAAACCTTTGCAGAAGACATTCCTTGTTCTATAAAATCTCGTATTTATGGATGGGAAACAGAAGTTATCAATAAAATGCATGAAGAGGATGACTTGGCATTGGAAGAATTGCATGATATGATTGAAGATCCAGGGCATACTCATGGGAGAATCTCATTGTTCCAGCACTCAATTAGAACATATTGGTTGATAAAATGTTTGCTAGCAAAAGCTATAATGTCAATTCAGGAAACAGGGGAACGAAATTTAGGCTCCACTTTGGCAGATATCAATAGAAAAATTCAGGAAATTAACCTCCGTCAAATGCATCAGTATGCTAGACTTGGAAGAATGGAGAAATATATAAAATCCATGCAGCAGGTTGAAATTCCAGGATCCAGTGTCAAAGATCTCGCTCCGGTGGACTCAGATGATGAATAGAGATAATAATTCTACTTTTTTAGCGGATAGCTTTATTTTCTGTAAATGATAATATTAGAAAACTTTGATATTAGTTATCTTAAGACTCTATTTAGGATATTAAGGAAGTTTATGTTTTGGATGGTGACAATGCTCTTAGATGGCCAACAGACCTGGTTTCCTTCGGGCAGGTTGAGGTCTAATTTTTGTATCTATGTTGCCCAGTTTTTATATTAATAGAAAATAGAAAGGAACTACTAAGCTTACCAAAAAAAAAAAAAAAATAGGACTGACACAACTACTAGATGAGGAAGGACATGATTGACATTAACCAAAAGAGAATTGTAATTCCTCTGGTTGTTGACATAAACTGGAAGGCTCATCCTCAAATCTCTAGATTAAGCTTTGAGGGTCAATAAGGACCTTCAGGACAAGGTTAGACCTCCAAATAAATATGGTTAATGCGATAATTAGGGGAGGTAAATTGTTGGAAACCTAGCCCTCCACTGAACATCGAATAAGGAAATTTTGTAAAATTCCCCGCGAATTTCCTAGATTAGGTAGTCAAGGGTTTATCGGTGTTAGAGAGGATATATTTAAATTTTTAACCCAACTCGTGGATCTACAAGTAGCACCTTAAATATCAATCTTCTCTGTTCTGGTTGGTCCAAATTGTGGGTTCAGTTTTTTTATTTTTTTGTTGCTTGCGTTTGGTGTTAAGATGCAAGATAAAATATCAGGTTCCACTGAAGCCAAACCAAGGAAAAGATGAAATTATTGACTAGAAGAGATTTTAAAAGCATATTTTTAGTGTTATTTTCTCTAATGCATGTAATTTTATTATATTATTTATTTATTTTTTAAATTTTAATAATGATATTTTATTTCCATTCAAGACAATGAATCTAAGCATATATTTTAATAACTAGATCCAAGAACATATTATTCATTTTATATTTTACTACTCCCAGGTTAATATCTTAACACTATTTTGAAGGTAATCATTTACATTCAATTAGCATATAAAAAAAACTTAAAATAAAAACCAAAATTCAAAACAAACCCCACCGTAGTAAGAAAAATGGTCTTACATGATCAAAATAAACAAGAAACATGATGTAAAAAAGAAAATCGCGAGAAACAAGTCTTCAAAACCCCAATCTCTTGTGACTAATTAATTACGATGATTGCATAGTGGAAATCAAGCTTGAAAATAAGTTCTGAAGGTGGACAAGATAATTATATTAATGGAATTCGAGAAATTTCATTTTTTTTTCCAAATTTGAATGGAGACGAACAACATGGCTTGACATGGCGCAAACATTAATGATTGTTTTTTTCTGTACATAGAATATCAAATTAGATTGTGTCTCAGAATTCATTGAACAAAATCCTATATGGTTATTCACTTCAATGAGTGACGTGTGAAGAGATGTGCATTGTTTTATCATGCCAAAGGTTGTGGGTTCAACTCGTGCAAGCCAAAACGAGCCTTGGATTCCATAAAACCTTAATTTAATGCTAGATCGTAACTAGGAAGAACTGGATAAGGATGAAAATCCTTTATTTTTAAAAATCATAAAAAATAAAATTGATAATATATTTGGAATCTACATGCATGTAAACAAGACGTATGTGGAGTTCATATCGAATTATTTTAAATAATATTATAATAGTATTTTGGGTAGCACGTATATAATTATATTAATATTTTGTAGAGCCTTATACATGCAAGAAAGAAGTGACACCAAATTTAAATAAATAATAGTGATTATTTAATAATCAATGTAAGAAATTATTCAATTTAAAAATATACATATTAATTTGAATGTATATTTTGTTAAAAATTTAAACCTTAGTATTTTTAATATATTTTAAATAATAATAAAATCACATGAAAAATTTTATAGATAAATTGTTAAAGATTTTTTTTTCAAACTTTTACCTAGAGGTCACATAGAGTTGAAACTGTCTTTGATACCATATGTAACAACTCCAAAATTTAACATGCAACTAATTACATCAAATATGCAATTAATAATCAACACAAAAACTATTCAACTAATTAGCATAGAATTTTGAGAAAAACCTGAGCAGAGACGACTTACATGTAGTGATGATATTCCTTACTTGTGCTTTCAGAGTTGAACACTATTTGAATCCTATTAACCGCAACAAAATTTTGGGGACGACTCTCCACCCAACCGTAGGCTCAGCTGCACATAATCTTTCTATAGCTGGCCACCCCCGATCCCTCAATCAATGTACTACTTCCAGGGAATCCTTTGTCTCACAATACCTTTCTCCCAAGAGTATGGATGAAGGAATGATGAATGGATCTCATCTTCCTCAATGCCTATTAAATAGACCTAACAATGGAAGGGAACCGCATGCACACATTCTCTGTGTCAACATGCAACTTTTATTTATTTTAAGTTCTACTTAAAGTAATGTTTCTCTTGATTTACCTCTTTCTTATTTTATTCTTTTATTACTTTTGTTAAATTCACTTATTTTTACTATTTTTATATTTTACTTTTACATATTTTTATTTAAAACTCGAGTTTATTATTTACTATTTATTTATTATTATTATTCTCTTTATTATATATTATGTATTTACTATTATTGACTTATTATTTATTTACTTATTTATTTTAATATTATATTATATTATATTATTTATTATTTATTATTGTTATTATTATTAGGGGACATTACATGCCCACTACTAATTTAAATGTGAAATAACATAACATTTAAAGAAGGGCTCACGATGCGGGTGAATCTTAAGAGACCAAGAAGATTAGGGGGTCATGCCAGCCACCCTATAAATACAGGTGAATTAATGTTGAGGGTGGCATGTTTTCCTCCTCACATGTGGTTGCATGTTGATTTAATCCATGTCCTTAAATGTAGTGCAATGGTGCGGAAAATATGAGAGGTTGTGAGGTCTAGTTTGGTCACTCGTGTTAGTGTCAGTTTCTTCATCCTGTCACCAGTGATCAAATGGACCCTTATCATGTTCTAATAGGGTCCTTAAATCAATTTTTTGTCATTTCACTAGGTCTTCAAGCAAAAATTTGGTCACTAGTCATTAGGTTTAGGACTATTTTCCACTCCTTCCAAAAATTTTAATTGTTGGTCCATGTCATCAGTCATCTGAGTGTATCATCATTAAGATATTTTAATCATCATTTCAGTCATCATCACCATTATTTCATTCACTTATGTGTCTCCATTAGGTCATTAGGGTTTCAAGGTCACCAAAACTCTCATTTCATGCATAAAATCCGACAATTGGAGTGGTAATAGCCAATTTTATTCATTAAATTTTGATTTCAAAAATGTAATTTTATGTTTCTATATGTAATAAGTACTTCATGTTATTAAAATCTGTAGTTCAAGGTTTCAAAAAGGTTCAATGTTCCTAAGAAATGCCCAAAATATAGTTTCTACAGGACAGTTGCTACACTTTTGGAGTACGCTTGGTAACAATGAAATTTCTCTATCATAGAGTGCCCAAATGACCTTATAGATGATTTAAATGATAACTAGATAGAAATATATTTCCAATGCACTATCATGAGCTCCATTTGGAGTTCAGGAAGGCCTCAAAAATTGACCTGCAACTTCATGCTGTACTTTTCTCATGGACACACTATGCTTTTTTACGAGTCTTGGGAGAATTTATTTTTGAGGGGATATACTTGGTCATTTTCAGTGCTTGAGGGGTCCATTGTGTAGCAAACAGAGAGATATTTCGAATGAGCTATCATGATTTTAATTTGGAGTTTAAGAAGGCCTCCAAAAGTGGTTTGCAATCTCTTGATGCGTTTTTCTCAAGGACACGTTGCACTTTTCCTTCACACGTTGTGCTTTTCCTTCTCACGTTGTGCTTTTTGCAGGGAAGCTACACTTGGTCTAGAAAATTTTAAAAAGGGTAGAAAATGGTCTCCAAACTCAATCACAAGTTTTCTTAAGGATAAAACAAGTAAGTTGAGCCACTTTGCACCCTCTTTCACTTAGTGTCTTCATTCCTATGGTGGAAAATTTTTCAATTTCCTCCTATGCTGCGCTTTTCTAGAAGACTATTTTTTTTCAAATTTTCAAACCCTATACCATCTCTCCTACCATTCCCTCAGCTCCTACACACCTAAATACATCCCTAAAACCCTAAGCCCCTCCAAAACTTTCATTCCCTAAAACCTATCCCCAAACCCTACCCCTACGTTGCACTTTTCTAGGTAGCTAAACTATACCCCTATAATTAAATTCCCCAACCATTTCTCTTATTATTTTAACTTCCCTCCACCTCCCTAAGGTCCCTAAATCCCATACACCCTTACCTAAATTTTCCCATACCTATCCCAACTCCTTAACCCCATCATCACATTCCCTTTTCCTTTCCCCTCTCCCCTAGGGTTTCTAGTAAACTAAACACCATGGAGGAAGGGAGAAAGACCTACAAAAAAGGAGAGAGAATATTAAGGTTTGAGCCATCAGACACCAGGGATTTTATGTCATCATCGCTAGCAGTCAGATGCTTCCAACATGTGGGTTGTTTTGAATTTTTTGAAATGGTCCAAAGAGTGAAAAATTATCCAGATTTGACTAGAACCTTCATAACAAACCTCCAGAAAGGCCAAGTCACTATTGTAGGGATTGCATTCACCATTTCAATAGATGTTATTGCATTAGCTACAAGGATACCAAACCATGGTGAGTATTGGTTCAAAGGCATGAACCTAGAGCTTGAGCAGTACAAACCCTACTTGAAATCATAGTGCAAAGGAAACCCTAATTTTTCAAAAAGAGAATGATAAGTTGGACCTACTTTTTTATACATCCATGATAGCATAACACACCTCATTTTGCATCTGTGGAGAAATTTTGATGAAATCTAGAGAAATTTTTCAAAATTTGAAAAATCTTGTGTCCTGTTTAGTCATCTTTTTGTAGAACCTATTGTAGCCAAAAAAGGATGAATTTTGGGAAACTGGAGGATTTTTTGCTCCTAAGATACAAATATACAATAACCTACTTCATATTTTACACAGATATTATAGAATGAGAGATCCATTCACATCTTCAGAGCCTATTTTTCTGACTGTGCAATGTCATGTTTAAGTCACCTTTTTGGAGAGAATATTATGGACAATCAGAGAAGCATCTTGGGAAATTGAAGGAAAATTTTCTTCCTAACATGCCAAATAACAAAAACCTCTCTCATTTTTCCAAAAAAATCCATGGTTAGGGATATATCACTCCATCTCGAAGGCCTATTTTTGCAAAAAACTTAGAAAATTTTCATAGTCACCCTGCAAAAAGCGCAACATGGGCCACACTTTCTTTTTATGGAGGCCTCTAAATGATGAAAAATCACTGGATTTGGATAGATAATAGCATCTGCATCACATTTTGACTCCTGAAAATAAAAAATGTGAGGTTTTGACAGGTGGAAAAACCCAAAAACATCCTTAAAACACCTTTCTACCTTGTTTTTTGAGGCCACGCTGCGCTTTTTGACCAGTTTTGGAAAAAGTGGTTTTTCAGGGGCTTAACTACATCATTTTCATTTCTTAAGGAAATTTTTGATAACTACACAGGAACAAATTTTCAATGAGCTATCTTGAGCTGAATTGGGACTTCGACAAGTCATTCAAAAGTCAACTTGAAGGTCACGTTGCACTTTCTCAAGGGCACCTTGCGCTTTTTCTAGACTGCTTGTCATCTTCAAAATTTTGAATTTTTCTCAGTTGGTTGATGAATTCCATGGAGTTTTACTGATGTAAATATGAATATCAAATTTAATTATGTTTATTGTAGTCAATAGAGGTAGATACATCAAGTAAAATTGTACTTTTGGGTCAAGTGAATCAGTTTCATCAAAGATAGAGATGAGTTTGTTGGCCTCCATAGTCATTAGGATTCCAGTTGAGGACTTTGGGGAACAGCTCCAGAAGTCATGGATTCGACCCCTGAGAGTGGGAGAAGTTTTTTTGGTCTATTTCTTCACTTTCTTTTCTATTCCAATGGTTGGATGTTGTGTAATTGATCTTTGAACACTAGTGTAATTAGTCATTTTGGCATGAACTAATAGACAAAGTTGCAACTATTTTGGTGGGATTCCTGTGGTATGTGTTTTAGTAGTGTTGCCTCTTATGTTTTCATATGTTTTAATGTATTATTCTTTCCATTTTAATTTCCATTTCTCAATGTGAATGATTCCTAATTTATACAAGAAAAAATCATTAGTTTGATGCTATGTTTTGGAGGAATTATCATAGTTGTGTTTCACTTTCTCCTGATAGAAAAGAATTCATGATTTCCATGCTCTTTTTAAAACCCTACCAGTCTAATAACACTCATCCAGATACCTTGAAGTGCTAAAGTATATGCCTACCTTGCCTCATCACATTTTTGCAAGTCTGATTTTCAGTGCCCTAACCTAGTTCTTCCTAGACCTAATTCACCATCTAGCACACAAAATCAATCAAACAAACCCTAGAGCATACTATACCTAGCCTAAAAGCTTCATTATCCAGTCAATTTGGCTTTGATCTCACAGAGATAACCCTCTCCTACGTAGTAGGGCTAGCTACTAGGACAAAGCGGTCTGTGGTTACCTTTGTTGATCTCCTTCTCAGCCTTCGGAAATACGGTGGAGTGATAACAACTTGGAGCGTCAGTGGGTTATTTCCTTGCAATTTGGCTAAGATATTGGTAGAAAAATAGCAGGGTCTAGTTCAAAGTGAAAATTTTGATGTCTTTTTTTGTAAGGAGCATCGTATTCACTAGTTTATGGTTGGCATGGCGGATTAACCAGGGGAAGGAGTAAGAGATTATTAAAGAAGGAAAAGGAAAAGGAGAATGTAGGTAATCTCTCAATCTGGGAGAGATAATTTAGAAAATGATACCCCTTCTTGTTATGGGATGCCTCCTTTGATCTGCATCAAAAGGATACCTCTCTATCTCTTCTGGGTGTTTCTAAACCTTCACGACTACTCTTTGCATTTAATCTAGTACATATTTGGAAATAATTTTATCTAGAAAAAGCTTCAACGTAATTTCTGTGATGATTTGATTATTTTATGGGGTATAAACCATGAGGTCGTGTATGAATAAATTTCCTCTATTCATGCACCTTATGTTGTTTCCTCGAATAGTCATATGTTGAGTCGAGTTTGGGATTCATAGGTATGCATCCTTTTTCTGATACTTGGGGTATGTTGGTTTATAAAGGTAAGAGCCTGTGTGGCATCGCATTTGGTGTCCCACCTGACTATTTTTTGATAACCAACCTTGTTTGGTAATTTAATGTGGATAGGTGCAATCTCCTCTTGTCATGGTTTTATTCTCTCTACAGTAGACTGTGTAGGTTTAGTATCAGTATTTCAAATTATACTAGGATTCTTAGTTGTATCTCCCCTATCTTGGTGTTAAGCCCTATGAGGGTCAATATATGTGCCCAATGTTATTGGTAGAATATGGAGTGCTAGAGAATGTGCTACAGGAATGGGGGAGTGGGTCGTGGCACCCAAGGCCGCAATACATCCCAATATTATGCCCAAGAGGTTGTTGATATATATCATGGAACAGTTCCCCTTAATACCCAAAATGAAATTTGTAATTTAGAGACCCATGTTGTTCAAGAAAGACAAGTCTTATTGGATTTTGAGATCCTATAAGATGTAACCCCTTGGATTCCCAACCCAAGGAACACTCGAGGACAAAGGAATCATTATTTTGGAGCTTTAACCTTATATTGGAAGATGAAGGCTTTGTTGGGTATAATATTGATGAATAAAAAAGCTAATAGATACAACACCTTTGCAATATTGGAGGATGTTAAAAGATACCAACATAATTAGAATTATCACCAAGACATGATTAATGAAAATATTGTTACATTGAGCTTCATTTCCAGTATAAACCAAATTCTCATGCCCTTCCAGGATTAAGTGATAGAGACACAATTAGGGTCACCTCTTCATATAATTGAGCCTTCATGTTTAGTTCCATATTTTTCTTTTATAGCACATATAGATAACTTAGTTATGCTTGTAATGTTGATACTTCTTGACTTTTGGACTAATTAGCTCATAAAAAGGTGGTCAAATATCTGGATTCCCGCTGACAAATTGAGATCACTTATTCAGAGTTAGATTTTTTAATGATGGATGACAGATGTATTTGTTTCTCTTAATTTTTTAAAGTTATACAATATAAATTTAAAAAAAGATAAAAAACATTTAAAGAAGGAAAAAAACCAAGCCTAAATATACTTACTCAATATGTAATTTATATGGATAAAAATATTATGTATACAATTTAGGTGAGAAATAGATATATCATCACTTTACATTGTTTGTGCGAAATAAATTTAATATAAATAATTTTTTTTTAATTAGATTATTTATAAAATAGTAATAAAGTACTTTAAATCAAATAAAATAAGATTAATGTATTTTGTGAATTAGTGTTTCTTTATAGATTGTTCCTTCTAACTTTTATCCATTTATTATTTAAGTATGATAAAGTTTCTTGAAGTATGATAAAGGTTTCTTGAAGTATGGCAGCCAAGAAAATTAACACAACCATCATTTTTCTAGGTTCCATTTACTTCACTTTGCTTTTCAGTGTGAGGGTTTGCAATAGCTATGAATTGTGAACCAAAGATAGTTAGGGTTTAAAATGTGTCTACGGATTTTGGCTACAACCAATTGTAGCTTGTTTTCTTTGGGAATATCTCAGAAGGCTCTTAAGATTTTGTATTTATTAATTTAAGGTTTACTTAATTTTTTACTAATGGCACTCCTCAGGTCAAGGGTTGAATCAAATGTTATTAAACTGTAGTTTAAAATTCCAATATCATTTTGGGCACTCTAGAGACAGTTATTACTATGACAAAAGCTTGTTACATCTCAACTTTTCTTATTGTAGATTTATTTAATTAGTTCTATTTATGGTGCCTTCCCTATGGAGAACTCTTCAATGTCATTATTCTACATGGACGTCGATTACATTCCACCTGATTCTTATTCTTATTTGAATAGTTTGGCTTCTTGCATTCAACCTGTGCATAATTATTTCATTGTTTTAATATATCTTGTAGTTGTAAATTCCAATTCTTGGTACAATTTTATTCAGAAATTTCTTTTCTTATTTTAAAATCAATTTTGAGAGTGAATCCTACTCCAAAACCTTATTGTATAATTGTATCTTTGTGCCTTCTTTTGGATTATGAACTCAGGTGTTTTCCCTGTAAGTGTTATTACAACGCTCCCCTTCTAGGCGTATATATATATGTGTGTGTGTGTGTGTGTATGTCTTGGTGTTTCCAATGTTATTCTGGAATTTTTGTATGGTGATAGATATTAGGAGATAAATTCTTCCACATTCATGATTGTAAGAGTTATTTATTTTATCTGTTGAAATATTTCTACCAAGTCTTTTTCATTTGATTGTTAATAAGTTAATATATGAAGATTGCTTCTAATCCTTGCTTCTTTTAAGTTTTTTTTCCTTTTGTTAGGCACTTATTACCGGTACTTGCGAGGAGTGTCCAAAACTTAGCCAATGGTTGGGACCCACCATAAAAATCTCTGAGTACATAGGTATAATCATATATTGGTACAAGGAATGATCCCAACTTGGCTTATGGCTCACTGTGGGGTCTAACATGTTCCTAAAAAGGCTCTTATTAATTATTTCACACATAAAAATGTATTGTAACACAGAAAGAGTCTTTTTCTTCATATTTTTGTAATATCCCAACCTAGGAAATATAATGAATATCAAAAACATGTAGTAGGCTATAGCAAGAAAATCCATCCATGCAAGATGGAGTAGAATGATAGAATCTGGGCTTGCTACTGCAAGCATGCAATACCCAAAAGAATATCTAAGAAAATTCCAATTAGAGTAGGCCCAATTTTTCAAAAAGCACTGGCCAAAATAAATTTTTTTTTGCTGCTACAGGAAAACTATGAAATGACCCCTCAATAATGCTCCAAAAATTTTGAAAAATTAGAAGGATCCTCACATCCAATCCAACAAAACCTACAAAAATATTAAGGTAAATCCACTAGTAATTGAAGCCCCAAAAAATGTGTATCTCCTCTCAGTCTGCCAATGAGCTACAGAAATCGATCCATTGTAAAATGTAAAATTTTTCCAAAGGGAAACTCCTCCAAAACCCCACGAAATTCCTTCCTCAAAATCCTAGCGAAAATCAACTCCAATATCTGGCAAAACAATGTTGCTCAGCCCCTACGCAAAAAATAGCCAGTAAACCCTAGAACAAGCCGAAAGAATAAAAAATCCATTCCACAAATCTCCATCACTTCCATCCTTGAAATTTATCAAAATCAACTTGTCCTTATCTAGGGAAAATCTCCATGAAATAGCCAACCCAGAAGACAACAATTGCTATCTCCTCAAACCCTAGAAAAATCCTCCACTGCGTCCTCTAGAAAATAATATAGAATCCCATACAAAATACTGAAATCTCCCCACAATCTCTCTCCTTAAGTGTCAATCGAAGTCCCCTGAAGAAATCCATGGATATGCTCTCCTACTTCGTCTCCAGAATTGGAAGTGGTTGAAGTAGACCATATGGATATTTTTTCTCTCCCTTATTCCATTGACAAACATCACACTCTTGTACATTCCTTAGAACATCCTCCTTGAGGCCTCTCCAAGAGAAACGCTCCCTAATGGTCCAGTAAGTTTTGAAAAACCCGTGATGGCCTGCTATAGGTGATTCATGTGTCTCATGAAAAATATTCTTCGTCAACTACGAGCCTGGCACCAAGTGTATCATATCCTTATAATATATGAACTCGTCCATCTCTTGATACCTATCATCCCCAAAAATACCATCCAATATCTCGCATGCATGTCGATCCTTGGAGTACTCTACTAACAACTACACCTTCCAATCCTGGGTGATGTTCATAAGTGAGAGTGTCATGGGCCTCCTAGATAGTGCATCTGTTACCACATTATTCTTTCCCTTGACATATTCAATCTGAAAGTAATATTCCTGCAACTTACTCACCCACTTCTACTTCCTCTCGTCAAACTCCTCCTACTCCAAAAATAATCACATATTATTGTGATTAGTCTTCACTTTGTGCCTATTTCCAACCATATACTATTGGAACTTATCCAACGCATGAATTATGGCAACATATATTTATCATAAATATTATACAATATCTCATGTGGAATTAGATTTTAGCTCTTAAATGAAACCAGGTGGCCTTTGATAGTCAATACTTCTCCAATGCCCTCTCCATCTGCATCGCACTCCAATACAAAGGATTGTGAAAATCTAGCAAGGATAGAACCTAACAACTACTCATCACTCTCTTGAGGCACTCAAATGCCTCTTGTTCCATGTATATCCACTCAAATTCCCCCTTCTTCTAATTCATGTATATGAGGGGTGTTCCCAACTATAGAAACATATTTACAAATCACCTATAGTAAGTGCATATGCCCAAGAAACCTCGCAACTCCATCACATTCATGGGTGTAGGCCAATCCAAGGTAGCTCACATCTTCTCCTGATGGACCCTGACTCCATCCTCTCTAATCATGTTTCCCACATATATCATCTCTGTCAAACTAGACTCGCACTTGGCAATCTTGGCATATACATACTATTGTTCCTCCAATATGTGAAATACCTCCTATAAGAGATGAAAATGATCCTCGCGTGTCTGGTTGTAAATTAGAATGTAATCAAAAAATACCATCACAAATTTGTGCAACTACTTGTGGAACACATGGTTCATATAATATTGGAATGCAGCTAGTGTGTTGGTTAGCCCAAAGGGCATCACCAAAATCTCAAAATTCCTGTAATGACATTAGAATGATGTCTTTGGGATGTATTGCTCCCTCACTTGAATCTGACGATATCTCGAGTGAAAATATATCTTAGAGAAGTATTTATCTCCTCTAATATCATCCATAAATTCATCAATGCATGAAATTAGGCATCAATTCTTCAGTGTCTTATTATTCAGGGCCTTATAATTGATGCACATGTGAAGCATCCCATCCTTCTTCTTCACCAAAACTGTATAAATTATACAACATACATGTATATCTTGGATTCACCCAATCTAAAAATGTACTAAAGTTAAATACTGAATCGCTTCTACAAATCTTTTGTGGAATGAAAAACATAAACGCCAATCACATGAAGTAAAGAAGAATCAAATCAAACCACAACACAGATAATTTCTTGGGGAAAGAGTATAGCTAAAAAACTCACTATATTCTATTGTATATTCAGCATGGATCATGAAACAATTACATACAAAACTCTTCTCACAAGAGCCCTCCAGTACTCAGCTAATTGTCTCACACTTTCATATAAAAACTAACCAATACTTAGCCAATTTACTGCCTCCAGACAACCTGCCTTACTTGCGTAATCCCTGATGAATGCAATCCCTAAAAGATAGGAATTATGTCCTTCCTTGACTGCGCAAGTATCATGGGCACTCTAATGGGTGTTTGGTTTCATGTGTGCAACCCAATAATCCTACAACTGATAGTGAACTTCCCTTTCACCTATAACTCAACTGGGTCTCCACTGGATTTGACATGCATGCAGCTAATAATAGTAAATCCTCAGTTGCATATTAGATCACTAATTGTGAATTAATTAATATTTAATTCACTTGATCTCTCACTAGTGTATCTTTAGTTACAACTAGTACAACTTAGTTTAACTCACTTAACTGAGTTAAACTGATTACAACATGCATTAACTAATGCACCACTACACTTCGAACTCTGTTACAACTAGAATTACTCTGAATGCCTCACCAACTGCCTCTAACTAGAAATACACTAGATAACTAAGTTTTTCACTCTCAATTAACTATTTCACTTCATCATTGAGAATATATTACAGTTTATTTTCCATCTTAATTAAGGGACAACTAAAATAGACATGCACCCAAAATAGCACTATGGGCCCCACCCTAGTGTAGGTGTTTAATGCACTAGGCGTGGGTGCTGAAATTTTTCTTGTTGAATCTCAACACTCCCTCTCAAAAAGAAAGGGATTATCCTTCACCCCGGTCATGTCTCTATGGTATTCGAATTTTCTCCTGGTGAGCACCTTCGTTAGAATATCTACATCCTGATCTTCCATGGGAATGTACTAAAGAAACATTATCCTTCTCTGCACACAATATCTGAGATGATGGTACTAGATATCTATATGGTTGGATCTTTCATGAAACACAAGATTAATCAAGAGTTTAATTCAACTTTGATTATCACAATGAATCATTGACAGATCCATCTAAGAACCAAATAAACCAACCAAGATCTTTCTCAGCCAAATAGCCTCACATGTAGCTTGATTTGCTGTCATGTATTCTGCTTCCACTAAACTGAGTGCCACAGATCATTGTTTCCTATTGCACCAGGAAGTTGTTGTCGATCCTATGCTAAATATCCCTCCTGATGTGCTATTTCTGTCTAATGGACAACCCGCCCAATCTGAATCCATGAAGCCTAGAAGCTTCACTCCCTTTGTCTGTCTATACCATAGCCATACTCTGATGTGCCCATCAGGTATCTCAAGACATGCTTCCCCGCCTTCTAAAAGATCTTGGTAGGCTTAACCATAGCTTGAATCAGTTGGCTAACTACGTAGCAAATGTTTGGTCTCGTGTTTTCTAGATACATTAGTGAACCAACTAACTGCCTATAGATAGTAGCATCCACTAACTCTCTAGAAGTAGCATCCTCTTTCCCCAAATTTCCTGGAAGAGGAGTATCCATGGCTTTGCAACTCTCCATGTGAACTTTCTTACCCAGTATCTCCTTTGCATACTTGCCTTGAGACACAAAAATTTCACCATCTTGCTATCATATTTCTAATCCAAGGAAATAATCAAGGAGTCCCATGTCCTTCATTTTGAACTCGCTTGCAAAATCCTCCTTGCATGAGTGTATCATCTACTCATCACTAGTCAAAATTAGATCATCAACATAAGGAAAAATAATCAATAGCTTACCCTCAACCACAATCTGGTACAATTTTGCATCTGCTTCACTTTTGGTGAAGCCCAGTCCGATGAAATAATTGTCTATATGAGTGTACCAAGCACGCAATGCTTGCTTCAACCCATACAATGCTCTTTTGATTCAGCATACGTGTGACTCACTGTTGAAGATTTTGAAACCTTCACACTACTCTATGTACACCTCTTCCTTAATGATCCCATTGAGAAATGTATTTTTTACATCCATTTTATGAATGTGCCATCCCATCTACGTTGAGAGTGTAAGGATAGATCTTATGGAAAAGTACCTTGCAACAGGTGCAAAATTCTCATCATAATCTACCCCCTTGATCTGTGAGAAACCTAGGGCCAAAAATTTAGCCTTGTATTTCTCCACACTCCCATCAGCAACTTGCTTTACCTTTTAGATCCATCTCGATCCAACCACTGATTTGTCAACCGGTCTTGGGACTATCTCCCATGCACTATTCTTGACAATGAAGTCATACTCCTCCACCATTGCATCAACCCAAGTTGGTTGCTTCACTTTTTCATGAAAGGAAGATGGTTCAGTCACAATACATTTTCTCATAAGAGCCATGTATCCAGTAAATAGGTCAGGATATTTTCTATGTTTGCGCTGTGAAGTAGGGGCTCCTACATTTTCCACAACATCAAGTCTCAATCTATCAGCTTCGGTGGTGCGCCTTATGCCATTTCTGATGGATGGCTCTGTATGAGTGTTTTCCTCCACTCCATGAACCTCCTCATGTGGATTATCCACATCTTGAGGCACGTCCTTGTGAACCAAAAGTTCCTCCTCTGCATGCAAGTCCAGCTCCCTCTCAAGGGACAACAACATGGATTTATCCTCATCAAATTTTATATCTATCGCACAATAGTCATTCTGTTGTTTGGAAAATACACACCATAATTATGGGGTGTTTCAGTGTACCCCACAAAAATCCCAACCTCATTTGTTGGTTCCAACTTCTTCCTGGCATCCTTAATTACAAGCACACAAACAAAAGAGCCAAAAATCTTAAAGTGTGAAACATCAATTTTCTTACCAGTGAAAGCCTCTTTAGGTGTACTCATGCCCAGTATCCTATGAGGACAAAAATTTTGCACATTTACCTATGTGTTTCATGCTTCTTCCCACAGATTCATCGACAGGCCTTGATCATGCAACATCGCTCGTGCTGCACCCACAATCATTCTATTATTTCTCTCCGTGACCCCATTTTGCTGTGGGTTATGAGGTGCTATGAGTTCTTTTCAAATTCCTTCTTTTCTACAGAAGTTCTTGAAATCGTTAGAGATGCATTCTCCACCATTATCGCTCCTAAGAGCCTTCACTTGCTTCCCCAACTCTTTCTCCACCAATGCCTTAAACTCAAATAACTTAGAGAATGTCTTATCTTTCTTCTACATGAAGAAGATCCAACACTCACGAGAAAATTAATCAACAAATATTATATAGTACTTATGTTTTTTTATCAAAGCAACAGAGAATGGTCCACACACGTCCATGTGAACTCTCTCAAGGATCCCCAAAGCTTGGTTCTCCTTCTCATGAAAGGTGGCCTTTACATATTTTCCCATAGTACATCCCTTGCATGTGTGTGACTGCACAAGTGTACCCCTGGGAAGACCAGTAGAAATCTGTTGCATGAATTTCAAGGATCCATGGTGAAGATGGCCCAATCACCTATGCCATAATTCGCCCTCATCTCGGCTCACCACTTGATCTACCTTGCCCATCATTGTTGTGCATCCATCTACCTCTAGCTTATATAGATTCTTAACTTGAATCCCTATCCTCTTGGCTTTTCCTGTTGTTTTATGTCGCAGGAAAGCTTTTCCTTCACTAAAAAAAACATCATAGCCTCTATCCTCCAACATTGTGACCGAGACTAAATTTTTCTTCAAACTTGGTACTTGCATTACATATTTTAATTGAAAGGGTTTACTTGACTGCCTCTGGAAGGTAATGGTACCAATATCGGTAACAATATACCACCCATCATCACCCATTTCAATATGCATCTGGAGATCCTTCTCCTCCAAGTCACTGAAAATTTCCTTGTCTCCTGTCATGTGAAAGGAAGTGCAACTATCCAACTACCACACAGAACACAATGCACTTGACACCATGCATGCTATCAATGAGAATTCAAACTTAAATTGTGAGGAAAGAGCCTCACTAGCTATAGATCCTTCAGCCTTCTTGTTCTTCTTCTTTGGTGGACAGTTAGTAGCAAAATTCCCATGCTCGTGACAGTGAAAACACTTCACCTTGGACATCTCCTACTTCTTGCCATTCTTGGACTCAGATTTGGAATGGAATTTCTTCCCCTTCCCCTTCCCCTTCTTTACCTTGGCAGCTAAAGCACAATGCTCTTCATCTTCATTCTTATATGAAGATCCATCTCTGGTGTTCCGTCTGAACTCCTACACGAAATCCGACCACAGTTGTTCCCAATCTGGAAATTTTTCCCTTCCATTGATAGAGTCTTGATAACTGTTCCAAATGTTGGGAAGTCCTAGGAGAGCCAAGCTCACCATATCATCATCAGCTGTTGTTATACCAATGCTCCCAAGTTCATCCCGACATTGGACAAAATTTTTTATATATTTTTGTATGGAGTCGCTCTTCTCCATCTTGATCTTCCTGAGTTTATATTTGAGTGCCAATTTCCAATGGTCATTGTTGCTTTGGAATAGATTCCGTCAAAGCCTTCCACGTTGAATATGGTCTGGATTTACCATGTATTCTTGCGACAATGTGGTCTCGTACTCCCTCCAACAGGATCCTCCTCGCCTTTGCCACTTTCTTTTGCCATGCATCAAGATTTGCATCATCTTTCACAGCGAGTTTAAGAACATCATTGTAAATGAATTCCTTCAAGCCATTGTCTTCGAGTAATGCCTCCATTTTGTCCTTCCAAGAAATATAGTTTGAGCTACCCTCGAGTGCATACTCCAACCTCAAGCCATTTAAATCCATTTCGATATTGAATCAGCTATAGCACCAAGAAATTCTTTCTGCAAATTCAAATTATATCCAGTCACACTCAACTCCTCCTTCACTTCTCCAATTTCCTGTGCTCTGATACCATGTAGAAATTATACAACATGCATGTATATCTTGGATTCACCTGATATAACAATGTACGAAAGTTAAATACTGAATCGCTTCTACAAATATTTTGTGGAATTAAAAACACAAACGCCAATCACATGAAGCAAAGAAGAATAAAATCAAACCACAGCACAGATAATTTCCCAGGGAAAGCTTACAGCCAAAAACCCCACTATCTTCTATTTTATATTCAGCATGGATCATGAAACAATTACATACAAAACTCTTCTCACAAGATCCCTCCAATACTCAGCTAATTTTCTCACACTATCATACAAAAACTGACCAAGACTTAGCCTATTTACTGCCTCCAAGTATCCTACCTTGATTACGCTATCAATGATGAATGCAATCCCTAAAAGATAAGTATTATGACTTTTCTTGACTGCACAAGTATCATGGGCACTCCAATGGGTGTTTGGTTGCATGTGTGCAACCCAATAATCCTACAACTAATAGTAAACTTCCCATGCAACCCAATAATCCTACAACTAATAGTCAACTTCCCTTTCATCTGGAACTCAACTAGGTGTCCACTAGATCTGACATGCATGCAGCTAATAATAGTAAATCCTCAGTTGCATGTGAGATCACTGATTGTGAATTAACTAATATTTAATTCACTTGATTTCTTACTAGTGTATCTTCAGTTACAACTAGCACAACTGAGTTAAACTTATTACAACCTGCATTAACTAATGCACCACTGCACTTTGAACTCTATTACAACTAGAATTACTCTGAATGCCTCACCAAATACCTCTAACTCGAAATCCACTAGCTAACTGAGTTTATCACTCTTAGTTAACTATTTTATTTCATCATTAAGAATAGATTACATTTTTTTGTCCATCTTAATTAAGGGATAACTAAAATAGACATGCACCCAAAAATAGCACTATGGGCCCCACCCTAGTGTAGGTGCTTATTGCACTAGGTGTGGGTGCTGAAATTTTTCTTGTTGAATATTAACAAGGACAACTAAAGAAGCAAAGGGAATAGAACTAGGTCTAATGTGTCCCAAAGCTAAAAAATCTTGTATGGCTCTCTCTATCTCATCTTGATATGCCTTGGGATGTATATAGGGTGTAGTGATGACTGTGTGCAAACCCTCCTCTAGCTCTATAGTATGCTCAAACCCTCTATTTGGTGAACATCCTAGGGGAATGCCACCAAACACTGCCTGATGCTTTTCTAATAGTGCCAAAATGTCTGGATGTGGTTTTTGTTGCTTCCACGTCTCATAAATATGAAACTCTACTTCCCATGCTATGTCCCCACTCCATAAATCAACCTCCGTCCTCTATTCTGATAATGTATGAAGTGGATATGAGTGCATGCCCCTCAATAATATTGGTCTCCCATCTATACCCATGAACTCCATGTATGACTGCTTCCTATCAGTGGTGACGTGCCCCAAAGAATATAGCCATTGAACAACCAACACCACATTGACTTCTGACACATCAACCACAAAGAAATGATATGTCATCTAATAACTACCCATAGTTAAGGTTAATATGGGAACATATCTAATGCACTAAATGGTCCAATCCCCTGGCAAAAGCACTGAAAATCCCTCAAAATTATTTGTGTGTATGCCCCTCTACTCCACCATCTAAGCATCAATAAAATTGTGGGTAGCTCCATTTTCCATTAGCATCAAAGCACGTTGTCCCTACATTATGCCCCTAATCCATAAGGTCAAGTACTTCCGCCCCGAAGTGAATTTATGACCCCTCTTGTAGGAAATAGAGGCTCCCCTCTAGGTGGTGGAGGTGGTGGTGCTCCTCTTCTTGTACCCTACGTCTCATTATCTCCTACATCGCCCCCATACTCAACATCATCCTTAGGCTCACTATCTGAAAACACCTCGATGTAGTAAGCCTTGCCCTTGGTGCATATATGGCCTAGTTCACATGGCTCCTAGCATGTGAAACATTTTTTCCTCCTCCTAGGGTCCCTCTGATTCTCATCATATAACTACCCATGCCTTGTTATCTCCCTTTGTGGTTGGGGTCTGGTGTCTCTACCTCTTTGAGGAAAAACTGTCTTCGTGGGTATGGGTGCCTCACACTTGGTGATTACACCTTGCAAGTCTCTCACTCTGCTCACTACATTGTGTAAGGAGGTGAGTTTATTCAACCTCACAAGGACACACAACGACTATGCCAATCCTTCATTAGAGGAAATTTCAGCCTAAAAGTGCCCATGAATTTTTCACATAATTTCCATTTCATAATATGTAAACCATTCAAAATCCTTTAAATTTAAAAATAGGTATATGTAAATGTTGTTGAGGGAAAAGAAGAAAACATAGTGTTTTTACTTGCACTTTTATTTAGGTTTACCCAAATTTCAAGTGTAGAAACTCGTTGGATGCAGGATTAAATTTTAACTCCAACGAGTACCCATTATGCATACTTTTGAGCAGATCCACATTGACAAAAAGTGAAGATACATTAAAAAAGTGTGTTCAACATGGTTTTTTAATGTATATTACATTTTTATCAATGTGGGTCTTCTCAAAAGTATGCATAATGGGTACTCGTTGGATGTGGAATTTAATTCTGCATCCAACGAGTGTCTACACTTGAAATTTGGATAAATAAATAAGGAGATAAGCCAAAAATACAAGTAAAAAAAAGTAGTTTTGTTATTTTCCCTCCAAAATTCATAACTCTTATTTTATTTTTTTAACTAATATTTTATTATTTTTCTTTAAGAGGACACTTTTAGGCTGAAATTTCCTCTAATGTCCATGAACAAGGAGACCCTCCTGGACTCCGACAGGTCTAGCACCATCACAGATTTTGGCACTGGTATCGGCACTTGGATTGCAGAAAGTGCCTGACCAAACACATCTTAAACTATAAAGAAATTTAATGCTTTGTTTTGTGAGATTGGTAGGCGGTACAAGCATTGATTCACTGAAAATAGTTTTCAGTCAAATCCACAGTTCTACTAATGAGGGTATTGTAAATTGATGTGGTAGCAACGCGCAAGTTTGTAGTATATGAGGAGAGGAAACTGTAAGATGAGAGAAGAATCAGTAGGTCTGTAAAACAGAAATCTACTAATTTAGTATAAATTCACAAAAGTAGCAGTTTGACAATATTTCATTGAGAGAAAGCTATTTCTAGCCTAACAAGATTCTCATTGAAATATCATGAAGATTAACTATCATGAGTGATGCTCTTCCACTGTTATAATATAGATTTTATCAGGAATTCTCACTCTGTGAGACTAACAAAAGCCGATAAAACACATAACAAGCTTAAGATATTAATAAAATCACATAACAATATGATGATTTGCAAACTGGAACTAGAAGAAAGGAGATATGGAAATACAAGTAAAGTAGACAATACACACAAAAAATTGGTAAGAAGTCCTCAGTAGTATTATTCCATTTCATTCACAAAAATTATATTTCATATAAATCAAAATTCTATAACCACCAACCAACCCTGACTTCATATCAGTTTGGCATATATATACTAAATATGATACTGTCATCTTCCACAAAAAAAGGTAAATTTGTTTCAAAATTCGTTACAACCTCGTGCAAGAGGTGAGGCTTATATAAAACTTTAATACAGAGTGTTATGAAATAATGAAAATAACAACTTCAAGGCTAGCAGTTTGAAGTGGTTTGTATTATGTGTTAGTTTTATGGGAAGACTCCTCTTCCATTCTAGTGCAACCAACTCCATAAAAAGTGCAAACAAAAGTGAAATTGGTGTGTGGTTGTTACTTGAATGTTGCCCGGTGTCTGGTAAAAACGTGCTAGTACTGAGAGTAGTGGTAGAAAAATGTTTGAGATAAAATTTTCCATTGTTTCGTTGTTCCTTTCCCTTTTCTTGGTTGAAGACCCTTTGTAATGGCGAAAAAATCGAAAATTTTGGATAGAATGACAGAGTTTAATTTTATGAGAAATTACAAAGAAAATCCTCTGAAACAATTTTAATTAATAGAGGAGACATGGAGTAGAATAAATGAGAAGTGAGGGGGGGTGGTGACGTGGCAAAGAGGTGGGACCAATCGTAGATCGCACATCAGAAGTTTTATTGTGAAATGCGGGAAGTTAAATGTTGAAAATTGTGAAGTGCGATGTGTGATGAGGGTGCAGGTGACGTGGCAGAGAAATGGGACCAATCGCAAATCCTGCATCGAAAGTTTATAAACATACATAATCATGAAATCAACAGCGTTTATCATAACTTTAAACAAAACCACAATTGGTCCCAAACAATATGCCTTCATGCGGAATTGTGGTTCTTGGGCCCCACAACCAGTTGACCAATAGGAAGCAATCACAAATCGGTCACTTGCAAATTTAAATTTACGCTGATAAAGTCTAGACCATAAACTCTGCGATTTGCGAAATCATGCTGGTTCACTATGCCCGACACGTGTCCCTCATCTCATCGCATCGCAAATCGCTTAACATACCATGCGAAGCCTTAACAATAAACTTTAAAAACTGTGATTTGCGAAATCGCTCCATCTGTGCTTTAATCTCCACCGTTGATCTGCGCCCAGATCTGACGGTCTTCCTTGCTTGCCCCTTAGCCTCATCGCATCACAAATCACTTAACATACCATGTGATTTGACTTGACAATAAAACTTAAAAATTGCGCTTTGCGAAGTTACCCCATGTGTGCTTTAATCTTAGCCATCAGTCTTCTCCCCTTTGGATCCGTGATTAGATCATGGTCATCCATTATTTTTTCATGTGGTTCTTCCCCGTTGCTTCATTCCTTAGTCTATTTACCAACCAGATTCCTTTAAATATAATTTTTTCCTCTTCTCTGGATCTCCCACTTTCCTAGTTAAGTTGTTTTCTTCCGGCTGCGCTTTGATTTTAAAGAACTTTGGTTGCCACGAAGCCTTAATTTCCCTTCTTCGAAAAATGATTACCTTTTTACCCGTAGCCTCTTTTCTAAGATAACCAAAATCTCATTGAAATAGTTGCGCTTTTCACTGTGTGGAATATATGACTTCCATTTATGAGAGTTTCCTTTTACTGTATTATTTTTTTGACAATGAATTTGCAAAAAAGGTAGCTATTATTCCAGACTATATGACTGCAATTTTATTACCCAAACATCAACTGACCTTCAAAACTAACATAAGACAAAACAGATATTTTAACTTATTTTGGGACTCTAAAACACTTTGACACCTATTCACTTAAAACCACCTTGATGTTGGGACTTTTTAACTTTTATTGGAAATGATTGAAACTTTGGACATGGACTAGGACACAAAAAAAAATTGAAAACAATAATACAATAACGATTATACCATTAACATTTTTAGTGCTAACAGTGGCTCCTATTGGGGATGAAGTCCTCCCTGTGAGGTTTCAAGTACTGTAGACTCAGTGCTTCAAAAACTATATAAACTCACAATAATTTTTGAAAATAATGACTAGGATTGACCATTGACATACTGGACTCAAGACTAACCATATATACAAACATAAGTACCATTGGGCATGGATTTTATTGACATATCACACCGAATATTTACAATGGAGTGACACAACTGACTTTACTAAAAAAAGAACCTTTTAAGAAAATGACCATTGATTGGGCCTCCAGTCAGCTAATCATCATCCAGATGTTTGAGCAGAAAAGTATTATTCTCCAAAACTTCAACAATTTTAAATGGTTCAAACCATAGATTGTCGAACTTACCATGCTTTCCATGGTCTTCTCTCCTAGCATCCCAATGCATCACCAAATCATTCTCCTAAAACAACTATTGATTTTCTCTTTTATCACAAACAGATTTGACTTTAGCATGATACTTCTGAACTTTTTCCATCAATGATTCTCTGATTTGGTGTGCCTCTATCAACTGTATCATTCTCCTTTGGACTGGGTTTTCATGATCAACTTCATTTTGTAGGAACTTCATCATAGGAAGAGCTAATTTCAAAGGCATTAAAACTTCTATACCATATACAAGCATATCAGTAACATTTTTGGTTGGTACAACTTCAATCCATTTAGTGAAATAGTCTGTAGCTATAAGAAGCCATCTGTTTTGTCCTAATTAAGGTGGATGAATTTCACTAATGAATTCTAGCCCCCACTGCTGGAAAGGAACATCTGCTGAAATGGGAATGAGAGGTAATGGTAGCAATTTCTGTTTACCAACAAATTTCTAACATTCGAAACAACTCCTCACTTTGGCAAAGACATCAGAGAAAAGAGTTGGCCAATAATAGCCACCTCTTAAATTTTTTTTGCAGTTGCTCTCCAATACAAATTCCCTCCACACACTCCTGCATGTATCTCTGTCATAATATCCTGGGATTTAGCTTCATCTATACATATTAACAAGACTCCAACAAGATCTTTCCAGTAAATATGATCTTCCAACATGCAATACTTCACATCTCTCAGTTTAAAAGCTATTCTTTTAGATTTCTCCATTTCAGGTGGACAGCTAAAATTTAAAAAGAAGTAAACTATATCCTTGTACCAATTTGAATTAAATATTTCAGGATAATTAGCAATACCTTCTCCATCTTCTCCTTCAGCTGCCTCTACATTCATAATTAAAGCTTTATAGTTAGATTTAGCCACCAAGCGAGCCAAGCCCTGACCCTTTATCAATTTAGTTGGTTTGATTTCAACATCAAATTTTACTTGGTCAGCCATCGTCCTCTCCTTCCATCTATATCTAGCTGTAGAAGCACATCTTTAATAGTGATATCGGGCACACAAGAAATTATTTTTGAATGTAGCACATAAACTCGAAAATACTTCAAAGCCTTAACTAGTGCATATGCTTGTTTTTCACTCAAGTTGTACTCTAATTCAGCATCCCTTAAAGCACGACTGAAAATGAAATTGGTTGCTCCAAACCCTCCTTATTCTTCTGTAGTAAGACAACTACAATTGTTTCTTCTGAAGCATATGAAAAAATCAAAAACTCCTTTTCAAAATTAGGAATAATCAAAACTAGTGCTTCAGTCAAGGCATACTTAATTGCTGGAAAAGAATCTTTAGCTTCATCTCGCCACTTAAATTATGCATCTTTTTTTAGCAAAACATTTATATGTTTGATCATCTCTACAAAGTTAGGAACAAAACGCCTCGGAAAATTGATTTTCCCTAAAAATGACTGCAATTCCTTCTTATTTCATGGTAAACCAATCTTCTAAATAGCTTCTATTCTTCTCAGATTAATATAGATGCCACTTTCTGTTACAATATGTCCCAATAACTTACCTTCTTGGACAGCAAAAGACGACTTTTTGGGGTTTAAGGGGAAACCAAACTTTCCGCATTTGTCAAAAACTTGCTTCAGATGTTTCAAGTGGTCTTCATAATATTTTGAATATACTTTGATTTCATCCAAATAGATGACCACAAATATGTCCTTTTGCAAAGGAAATATCCATTTCCCTTTGAAAGGTTACACCTGTGTTCATCAAACCAAATGGCATTTTTTTGTACATGAATGTGCCCCAGGGTGTGGTAAATGTTGTCTTTTCTTTGTCTTGCCTGTCAACTGAAATATGATTATAGCCTGAAAATCCATCAACCATTGACAGTATTTTGGATCCTACAACCTTCTGCAAGATATAATCCATCTTGGGCAGTGGATAGTTATCTTTCAAGGAGCACCGGTTCAAGTTGCAAAAATCAATACAAATCCTTATTTCTCCATTCTTTTTCCAGACTGTGACTATATTAGCTACCGAGTTAGAAAATATCAAAGGCAGAATAATCTTTGCTTCCCATAATTTTTTGATTTCTTTCTCAATGATTGGAAGCATCATGGGATTGATGTGTCTGATTTTTTGTGCTACATGATTTGCATTTGTTTTCAAATGGATCTTGCGCTCCATTATGCTCTTATCATAAGATTTCAACTCACTATAAGAACATGCAAAAATATCAGCAAATTCCTTCAGTAGTTTGATATATTTTGTTATGGTTTCCAGAGGAAGGAATTTGGACACTTTGATTAATCTTGGTTGATCTTCTGTACTATTGTTACACTCTATTGTACTCTCTCCATCAACCTTGCTTTCAGGCTTGATAAAAACATCATAATTATCATACATTGTTTCTTTCTAAAGGAACCAAACCATTAGGAATAAAGTTAATTTTCAAATCTATAATGTTTTCCCATCCATAGTTTTCTCAAAAGGGCTGTTATTTTGGTTTTAAACAATTTGCTGCTCATCATCAATTTGTATGTCTGCAAACTCTTCTACAGACCCCAAAAAATTATGAATCTCCCTGTCATATTCAAATACTTGCCAGTGCTTGATGTTATTAGAAATTGAAGGTCTGTTTTTTATTTGAACATCATAGAATACCTTGACATCTAGAGGAACTTTGAAATTACTAGTAGCAATAGCTAGTGAATCAAAAATTTTATTTTCTTCTCTAGTGACAAAATTTATATTAAATGCTGAAAATTGATGTTCAATCAAATTCCAGACTTCATTCCTATAATTCTTCAATTTGGAATTTTTCACTTGGTAATTATTTCTCACCTACTTAATCACCAAAGGAAATTAACTATTTTTCCCCCAAATATTTCTTTGGCTTCATACCCAGCACAAGTGCTTCATACTCAACATTGTTGTTAGTGGTAGAAAATTGTTGTTTGTATGATATGGTTACCTTCTGTTGAGTAGGAGAAATGATGACTACATCGACTATCGATCTTTCTCTTGAAGAAGCTTTGTCAAAGTACAATTTCTAGATCTATACTCCTTCTGAATGTTGTGCATTTTCACCTTGAAAATGTTGTTTTTCACTTAATTCAGGCTGAAAAACATTATTATCAACAGCAAGGTGCAAAATTTATGACCCCAGTTATTTTTCTTTATCATATATGGGATGGTTTGATGGATTGTGCTGATCACTAATGATGTAGGCCATTTGAGTTTCCTTATACAGACTTCTGAATTCCCCTCCAAATACTAGGATGGTAGCATATGACATGTCCATCTGAAGGGTACCTCAAAATTTCTTAGACCAAGATCTGGAAAGTAACATCCAAAATCTAGAAGGAATGTCAACAACCACAATGTCCATCACTAAGCTCTTCATAGGCAGTTGGGTAATGGAAACAACCAAATCCCTAATCACTCCTAAACACTTGACTTTTTTGGAGTCAAAGGTGTAAAGGTCATGATATTTCTTGGTGATCTCTAATCCCAATTCTTCCATTAATTTCTTTGGCACGATATTGTGGGAAGCTCCAGAATATAATAAACAATTATGTAGCAATTTGTCATGTATATTCAGTGACAGGTAGAAAGGAGGTGAGTTATTATCATTTTGGTCTTGGACATGACAGCCTAGATAAATTGTGGGATGCTCATCCTCAAGGTTTACTGAATTAGGGGTGAGAGGAGGCTGCAATGGACTCTCAAAAGACTCTTTATATGTTGGATTTTTTAATAATTCTACGAGTGGAACTGGAATTTTTATTTTATTCAATTCATATTTGAAACTGAAATAAATTGGAACTAATTCCTTATTTTCTGCAGTAATTTTAACAATTGGGGAAGAATTTTGAGGTGGAGGAACCTCATTTACCTTGGCCTTCTGTTTAGAAGCTTGTTTATCTGAATCTGATTTTTGTTGAGGCTGCTAAATAGGACCTTTTGAACTCAAAGGGTAATTTATGTTTTGAACTTCTTGTTGTTTTTTATCATTCTGTGCATAAATTTGAGCATTCATATCATCAGAAAACAAAAAAATTCTTGATCTTTCTTCATATTCCTGCAATTTCAAACATGTTGACTGTGAAGTTTCTCGCACATGGTTTATTTATTCATTTTCTTCCTCATTTCCTTGTTGTTCTTCTTCAACAAAATTATTCAAATGAGGCTGCACATTTTAATCATCAATATTCCTCCTTGGGCATTGTAATATTTGTTGAGGCTGAAGAGGCATCCTGAAGGGTGCCTATTTTCGATTAGCTTCGTTTTGATTGGCTCTAGCAGCTATTTTAATTTCTACCTCTAATTTTGAAATCTTAGAGGCAAGTTCCTAGATCAAATTTGACATTTGATCGATCTCTTCTTCTGCTGAAAGAGACTTAGAAGAAGAATGATTTTCTTCTTTCATCTTTTTTTTTCTTTTGCCTTTTCTTTCTCCATTTTTTATTTATTAGAATCCATGAGATTATATTATATTCCAATTGCAACCTCTTGCATACTTGTCAGTATCTGTGTTTTTTCAGCCCTCAATCATAGAGCAAACTCGGTATCTAAAGCATTTGCAAAATTTATCATAGCTGTGGTTTCAATAGGTTTAATTTCTTCGGGAATTTTCTGATAAATATTATTAAACATCTTAGTAAAATAAGCTAATGACTCATCTGCCTTCTTCTTCAGAGTTCCAAATTATGTAAGATAATATACATAGTATTTCCTATCACCCCAATGCTTCACAAATATCTCTTCTAATTCATCAATTCATGTTATTGAATTTGGAGCCAAAATTATAAACCATTTTCGAGCTTCACCATCCAAACTCTGAACAAAGAGTCTTGACCAAACATCTTCATGTTCAATATTCTGATTGTCATCATAACTATAGAAAGCCACTAAATGTTCCTCAGCAGAAACTCCTTCTCCCTCCCTACTATATTTTGGAAGATATTTCAAGTAATCTCCTTGAGGAAGTGGATGTAAGTGTTGAGGGAGAACAAGTGGTGCATATCTTGCAGCGACTATCTGCTGCATCCTTGTAAGGGTAGGTTGATCCATATTTTGTTGATGTATAGTTGATGTCACCGTTTGGGAAATATGAATTACAAGTGGCGAATTCTGATTCTGATTTAGGAAAACAGAAAATTGAGGGCCTTGAGATGATTTTTCAAGCTTTGGAATCAAGAAGAGCGGGTTTTCAAAAATATGAATAGAGTATGTCTTGAATTCTCCTTCAACAGAAGAGTCAGAATCTAAAGTTGTCTCTTGAGGGGATGAGTTAATTCAGCTTTATTTTTCTGAGCAAGGAAATCAAATAAACTAAAAGTAAGACCTTCAAGTACAGTCTCTCTAAGTGGATGAGAGGAAGATGACCCAACAACTGGATTTGGAGAGAAAGGAAAATATTCTTGCTAAGGGGTGACAAAAGACTGGTATTCAAGATTAGTCTGAAGGAAATTTAAAATAGTCTTGAAGTCTTCTTCGGTCAAAATATCCCTATCAATAAAAGTTTCAATAGCCAAAACTTGTTCTAATTCCCCTTCAATCAGCACAAACTCTTTTCATTTCTTATCAACACTTAGAAATTTAGTTTCTTCTTCTTTGACTATAACAGTACTTATTTCAGACTTACTAGGTGATGAGTAAGAAAAAATTTCAGCTGAGCCTAGGTTAACAACATCCACTTTATTTTCTAGTGGAGTAGCTTCAACTTGAGATTTTTCAGCAGAATATTTTGAAACTAAAACCTCTTTAGATTCTAAAGCATATAGAGGTAGCTTTTTCTTCAGAATGTAATTTTTGTGTACCTTCTTCACTGACTGAGATGTGGCTTCAACTGATCTCTATTTTCCTTTAACATCTTTGATAATTTTTTCTAGGTCAACAACTGGAGTCACAGTTGGAGATCTCTAATTCCTCCTTGTAGAAGGAGGTCTTGAAACTCCTCTTCCTCTTCGTGGAGTCGCCAGGTGAACAAATTTGTAGTCTTCTTCAGGTCACCAATTCTTGTTCACCATCAAGAATTGATTATCAACAATTCATAGCAATACACTCGAGAGAATACTTCGTTACAAGGCCTTCGTCTCCTGACAGACACACCAAAATATTTTGGCGCTGGAATCAGCACTTGGACTGTAGAAAGTGCCTGACCAAGCACATATTAGACTATAAAGCAATTTAATGATTTGTTTTGTGAGATTGGTAGGTGGTACAAACTTTTATTCACTGAAAAGATATTTTAGTCAAATCCACAGTTCTACTAATGAGGGTATTGTAACTTGATGTGGTAGCAAGGTGCAAGTTTGTAGTTTATAAGGAGAGGAAACTATAAGATCAGAGAATAATTAGTAGGTCTGTAAAACAGAAATATACTGATTTAGTAGAAATTCACAAAAGTGGAATTTTGAAAATATTCCATTGAGAGAAAGTTATTTCTAGTCTGACAAGATTCTCACTGAAATATCATGAAGATTAACTATCATGAGTGATGCTCTTCCACTGTTATAATATATATTTTATCAAGAATGTTCATTGTGTGAGACTAAAAAATATTGATAAAACACATAACAAGCTTAAGAGACTAATAAAAACACATAACAGTATGATGATTTTCAAACTGGAACTAGAAGAAAGGAGATATGGAAACACAAGTAGACAATACACACAGCAAATTGGTAATAAGTCCTTAGTAGTATTATTCCATTTCATTCAAAAAAAATATTACAGTTCATTTAATTCAAAATTCTATAACCACCAACCAACCCTGACTTCATGTCAGTTTGGCATATATATACAAAATATGATATTGTCATCTTCCACAAAAAATGGTAAATATTTTTCAAAATTCCTTACAACCTCTTGTAAGAGGTGAGGCTTATCTAAAACTTTAATACGGAGTGTTATGACATAATGAAAATAACAACATTAAGGATAATATTTTGAAGTGGTTTGTACGATGTGGCAGTTTTATGCGAACACTCCTCTTCCATTCTGGTGCAACCAACTCCATAAAAAGTGCAAACAACAGTGAAAATAGTGTGTGGTTGTTGCATGAATGCTACTCGGTATCTGGTAAAAACGTGTTGGTACTGAGAGTAGTGGTAGAAAAATTTTTGAGAGAAAATATGTCATTGTTCCATTGTTCCTTTCCCTTTTTTTGGTTGAAGACCCTTTGTAATGGTGGAAAACTTGAAAATTTTGGATATAATGATGGAGTTTCATTTTTTGAGAAATTACAAAGAAAATCCTTTGAAACAGGTTTAATTGATAGAGGATACATGGAGCGGAATAAATGATAAGTGGGGGGGTGGTGACGTGGCGAAGAAGTGGGACCGATCATAGATCGTGCATCAGAAGTTTAATTGTGAAATGTGGGAAGTTAAATGTTGAAAATGGCGAAGTGCGATGTGTGATGAGGGTGGAGGTGACGTGGCAGATAAATGGGACCTATCGCAGATCCTGCATCAGAATTTTTATAAACATACATACTCATGAAATCAACAGCGTTTATCGAAACTTTAAACAAAACCTCAATTTCTCCGAAACAATATGCATTCACGCGGAATTGTGATTCTTGGGCCCCACAACCAGTTGACCAATAGGAAGCAATCACAAATCTACTGCCAACAAATTTAACTTTACACTGATAACGACTAAACCATAAACTTTGTGGTTTGCGAAATAGCGCTGGTGCACTACGCTGACATGTGTCCCTCGCCTCATCGCATCACAAATCACTTAACATACCATGTGAAGCCTTAACGATAAACTTTAAAAATTGCAATTTGTGAAATCGCTCCATCTTCGCTTTAATCTCAACTGTTGATGTGCGCCTAGATCTGATGGTCTTTCGTGCTTGCCCCTTAGCCTCATCACATCACAAATCACTTAACATACCATGCGATTTGACTTAAAAATAAAACTTAAAAACTGCACTTTTCAAAGTTGCCCCATGTGCACTTTAATCTCAACCGTCAGTTTTCTCCCCTTTGGATTTGCGATTAGATCATGGTTGTCTGTTCTTTTTGCACGTGGTTCTTCCCCATTTCTTCATTCCTTAGTCTATTTCCTAGCCATATTCCTTTAAATATTATCTGCTTCTCTTCTCTAGATCTCCCACTTTGTTGGTTAAGTTGTTTTCTTCCAGTTGCACTTTGATTTTAAAGAAATCTGGTTGCCACGAAGCCTTAATTTGCCTGCTTCAAAAACTGATTACCTGTTTACCCGTAGCCTGCTTTCTAAGATAACCAAAATCTCAGTGAAATAGCTACGCTTTTCACTGTGTGGAATAAATGACTTCCATTTCTGAGAAATAGCTACCTTTTACTGTATTATTGTTTTGACAATGAATTTGCAACAAAGGTAGCTATTATTCCAGACTAGATGACTGCAATTTTATTACCTAGACATCAACTGACCTTCAACACTAACATAAGACAAAATAGAGATTTTAACCTATTTTGGGACTCTAAAACACTATGACACCTATTCACTTAAAACCACCTTGATGTTGGGACTTTTTAACTTTTATTGGAAATGACTGAAACTTTGGACATGGACTAGGACGCAATAAAAATTTGAAAACAGTAATACAATGGCGATTACACCATTAATATTTTCAGTGCTAACAACAGAAAATCTCAAAAAATTTGTTATGTACTTCTCACCGATACATGTATTCTTGAGATGTGTCAACTCATAGAAATGTGGCTCAGAGTCTCTCTACTCAATGTGATCCAACATGCTCCTAGTAAACTCCTTGTACAAATTTACATTGGCATGCCCCAATGTAGCCAATCTATGAAACCACCAGTCGTTTTTATCCCCCTCCAAATGCAAATAATACAACTTAATTTCCTATACCTCCAACATCTGGTTAAGGTGGAAATAAGTGTCTAACTTCTCCACCCATTCCCTCATAGTGCATTTATAGGATCCTTAAATATAGGGAGGTACAATCTCTCGATTATGCACTCCAAGTCTTATTTTTTCTATGATGAGTCTCTTGCTCCCTTGCCTCAACTGTTTTGCCTGAGCTGGAAGAAATCTCTAAAATTAATGGCTTCATGGAACTATGCCCTCGTGAACCTCCACCCTCAAAAGTAATCCCCCATAGGCATCACCCTGGCATCAGGTTGTTCCCAAGTCCCAAGAGCCAAAAATGTAGGCATGGTGGATATGGGTGCTTCATGGTGGATAAGGGTGTTGTTATAAGGGATGTCATATTCAGTGTGGTTAGATTCTCCTGAACTCTCACTTCCCATAAACTCCATGTGGATGTCCCTAATGCGTTCTTGCCTCAATTCATCTATCACCTCCCTTTTCCCTTTCACAACATCATTCTTCCCTTTCACCAAATAATTCAAGGCACTCAAGATGCTCTTGAATGTTGTGGCCATCTCATCCTCTATACTATCTCCCATTTCTACTGTGTTTTCTCCTTGCTCTTGAGCCTCTGAATCTGGGGCAATTTTTAGTTCCCGCTCTATACTCTTGTACTTGTACCCTCTATAAGTGATGTTATGCTTATCCTCCAGGTTCATAGAAGAAACCCTCCCACAACTAGCTAGATCACGACTCTGGTACCACTTTAATATCCCAAACTAGGAAAAACAATGAATATGAAAAACATGCACTAGGCTACAGCAAGAAAATCCATCCATGCAAGCACAATTTTACATAATCAGAAATAGATCAGTAAATCATAGAATAACAACAAAAAATTGAGCCATTTTATTAAATATTTCTTGGAGTTGAATACAATGGAGTATAATGATATAACTTGGTCTTGTTAATGCAAGCATGAGATACCCATGTGAATATCTAAGCAAAATCCAACTGGAATAGGTCCAATTTGTCCAAACACACTTCCTAGAAAATTTATGTTACTGCTATTGTTGATGTTGGAGGAAAACTATGAAATCATCCATCAATAATGCTCCAAAAATTCTGAAAATTAGGAGAAATTTCCTCACACCCAATCCAACAAAACCAATAAAAATATCAATCCAAATCAACTCATTACTGAAGCCCCAAAAAATGCATGTAGCTCCTCTCAATGTTGTGAAACCAGCTCCAAAAAGAGAAGAAAAGAGATATCAACACCTTAGAAATAAGCCACTTCGAGGGGGAAACCTCCAATACATTACATGAATGAACAATTCTTGGATGATACAAATGAAAAAACCTCCTTTCTATATATAGGAGTCCATGGGGCCACAATGTAATCCTAGCCGACCTAACAATAATAATTTAAGGGCACAATAATAACAATATGGGGGTTACAAGGGTACAATAATAACAATAAGGGGGTTACATTAACAACAATAAGGGACTATACTAGTAATATAGGACCTAACATGCCCCTCTCCTTCAAAAAAGTGTTGTCCTCAACGCTTGAGTAGCTCTGGGTGCTTCTGTATAAAATTCTCATCCTCCCATGTAGAATCTTTAGTGGGTAAGTTCTTCCACTTGATGAGATGCTCTGAAATTGATCGATTCCGTAGCTGTCGAGTTCTTGTTTTCGTGACCGCTTCAGGTTCCAATATGATTTTTCCTTCCTCATCAAGTTCTAGCAATATTGTTTGAATTGGAAGATTTTCACCTATAACCTTCTTTAAGCATGAAACATGGAAAATTGGATACACTCGTGAAGAAGCAGGAAGCTCCAATTTGTATGCCATAGTACCAATCTTTTGCAACACCTTGTAAGGACCATAGTACTTTGGCGATAATTTATTATCCTTCTTTGCTTGCTTGAAGGACATTTGTTTGTATGGTTGTAGCCGTAAAAATACCCAATCTCCTACATCAAAACTTCTCTCGCTACGATGTTGATCTGCCTGTTGTTTCATTCGATTTTGTGCCAAATTCGGGTTATCCTTTAAGAGTTGGAGAACTTCTTGCTGATGCTCGATGTGATCTTCCACTGCTTGAACCTTCGAATTTTCCCTTAAAGATGATGTGATGGATGGTGGATAATATCCATAAAGTGCCATAAATGGGGTCATTTTTGCTGCAGTATGGAAGGAAGTGTTATACCACCATTCAGCAAGAGGTAACCACTTGACCCATTGTGTTTGTTTATCTGATACAAAACAACGAAGATATCCTTCCAAACATTTATTTACTATCTCAGTTTGACCATCAGATTGAGGATGATAAGATGAGCTATGAGCTAATTGAGTACCCAAACAAGAAAATAACTCCGTCAAAAAATTTCCAGTAAAAATGGGATCTCTGTCACTCACAATAACCCTTGGGCTTCCATGTAGCTTTTGAATTCTGTCCATAAATGTAGTAGCAATTGTACTTGATTTAAATGGATGAGATAATGCACAAAAGTGTGCATACTTGGTAAGTCTATCAACTACCACCATGATGACACTCTTTCCTTCGGACTTAGGTAAACCTATGATAAAATCCATTGAAATATCCTCCCAAATTTGACTTGGAATGGATAAAGGTTGTAGAAGACCCGGGGTCTTTATTGTATCAAATTTATTCTGCTAGAAAACCAAACATTCTGCCACAAAATTTTGAATATCAGATTTAAGGCCATCCCAAAAAAATTATTTCTTCACCCTGTGGTAAGTTTTTAAAAATCTCGAGTGTCCTCCTAAAGGAGAAGTGTGCAATTCCAAAATAATATTTTGTTTTAGTTGGGAATTCTTACAAAGATATAAGCGATCTTTTTACCATAAGGAATTATTTTTCCAACTAAATGTATCAGATGTACTAGGATCTTGCTGCAACTTTTGAATGAGTGTCCACACTTCTTCGTCTTTCTTCCATTCATCTCTTGCTTCGGTTATCCAATCTGGTTGGATAATAGAAATGGCACAAAGCAATGCTTCCACCTCTTCATTCTTTCTTGAGAGTGCATCTGCAACAACATTAAGCTTTCCTTTTTTGTAGATTATTTCAAAGTCATAACCCAACATCTTTGTGACCCATTTTTGCTGCTCTTTCGAAGATAGTCTTTGTTCCAAAAAGTGTTTAAGACTATCATGATCAATTTTTACCTTGAAGTGTCTTCCCATTAGGTAAGTTCTCCATTTCTTTAGTGCATGCAGTATTGCTAACATTTCCTTCTCATAAAAAGGTTTCTGTAAATACTTTCCTTTGATTGGACGACTTTCAAAAGCAATGGGTCTTCCTTCCTGCATTAAAACTGCACCAATTCCATTTCATGAGGCATCACATTCCACGATAAAGGTTTTTGTGAAGTCTGGCGTAGCTAAGACCGGTGCTAGGCACATTGCCTCTTTAAGATGTTCAAAGGCCTTAGTTGCTTCAGGAGTCCATGAAAATGCATATTTCTTCAATAATTTTGTTAGAGGTGCTGCTATTCTCCCATAATTCTTAACAAACTTGCGATAATACCCTGTTAACCCGAGAAATCCTCGCAACTGCTTTATGGTTGTGGGGACTTTCCATTCCTTAATGGCTTTAATTTTTTTAGGGTCTACCTTAACACCCTCGTGAGATACAATATGACCCGGATATTCCACCTCTTGTACTCCAAAGAAACATTTGGATGTTTTTGCATATAATTGTTTCTCCTGCAATAGTTTGAGCACCCTGTCAACATGTTCAACATGATCCTTCCAAGACCTGTTGTAGATTAGTATATCATCAAAAAATACTAGCACAAATTTTGTAAGGAAGGGTTTGAAAATGGAATTCATCAACCCTTGAAATGTAGAAGGTGCATTGGTAAGGCCCAAAGGCATGACCAAAAATTCATAATGACCCTCATGAGTTCGAAATGTTGTTTTTGGAATATCTTCAGTCTTCATTCTAATTTGATGATATCCTAAACGAAGATCCAACTTGGTAAAATAAATTGCTCCATGTAATTCATCCAGTAATTCATCAATCACAGGAATGTGAAATTTATCTTTAATGGTGAGCTTATTGAGCTCCCTATAATCCGGACACATTCACCATGATCCATCCTTCTTGTGTACCAATACTACAGGAGCAGAGAAAGAACTTTGACTAGGTTGAATTATACCCGCCTCTAACATTTCTGCAATCATACGTTCAATTTCACTCTTTTGGAAGTAAGGATATCTATAAGGCCTGATGTTTAGAGGAACACTTCCTGGAATCAAATGAATAGCATGATCATGATCACGAATAGGTGGGAGTCCTTTGGGAGTTTCAAACACCTTGGAATGATTGTCCAAGACTTGTTGGAGATCTGCAGAAATAGATGATTTTGATGTTGGAACTTCTAGTGAGCATAATTGTGCAATTATACCTCGTTGTTCTTTCTTTAGAAGCTTTGTCATGACATTAGAGCTTATTATCTTTCCCGGCTTCCTTGCAATACCCCGTAATTCGACTTCCTTTCCTACTGAAAAAAATTTCAAGAAAAGTTCTTGAAAATTAAAAGCTACCGTCCCCAAAGATTGTAACCATTGTACTCCTAGTACAACATCAACACCTCCCATAGGAATGGAAAGAATTGGAATATTCAATACATATTCCCCCATAGTTAGCTTGATATTATGGCATTTTCCAGAGCAATTTATAGTTCCTCCATTTGCAACCATCACTTGACATTTTGGTGCTGGGTATAGGAAACAATTCAATTCCTTGGCTACCTTACAATGAATAAAATTATGGGTACTACCTGAATCAATCAACACTAATACCTTTTTCTTCTTGATATGTCCTTCTATCTAGAGAGTTTGAGGAGTGGTAACTCTTGCCAATGCATTACACGATATGGTGAGACTCATTTCTTCCTCTTCTTGGGTTGGTTCCTAGTGTATATCCTCTTCTTATTCATTTTCTTCTTCCTCTTCACAATCTATGTAAAATAATTTCTTCTCAACACACTTATGACCTTTAGTGTATTTTCTATCACAACTGTAGCAAAGCCCTTTTGCTCTTTTTTCTTCCAATTTTTGTGGTGTCAACCTTGTAGGTTGTGGAAATCTAGGAGTAACAACACTTCCCTCTTTATAGAAGTGAGTGGTAGGCTTCCTTTTCGCCATAATTTTACATTCAATTTTTCTTGCCAACCTGAATGCCTTCTCCAATGAATCAGGTTCCAAAATGCGAACTTCATGTTGGATGTTATCCTTTAAAGTACCTATGAAGAGATAAATCTTGTGTTCCTCTGGAATATCAGTTACCCTTATATTCAATTTTTGGAAGTCCTCAATGTGCTCCCCCACTAAACCCTTTTGTTTGAGATTTATCAATTGGCTAAAGAAGGTGTTGCTCTTTGTATCCTCATAATGTCCTATCATTTCCTCCGTAAAAATTGACCAAGTGACAATTTTTTTACGGGAGCAAAGCCATCGATACCATACAAATGTATTTTGTTCTAAATGTAAAGTTGCAATGCGTACCTTTTGTGTGTTTTGCACATTATGGAGATCAAATATTGCTCCATCTGTAGTATCCATGTTACAGGATCCTTTCCATCAAACTTCCTCATATCCATTTTTGGAATATGGTGGTTCTTCCCGCCAACATTAGATTTTATGAAATCATGATTAACATTTATTTTGTTCTCATCATGAGTTTCCTCTACTATATTTTCACCATTAGGAAACATTTATTGTATCAACTTTTTCAAACCTTCCATGTCTGCTTTTAGATCATCCTTCATGTTTTCCATTTTCTCATCGATCTTAGCTTCCATGTCATCCATCTTAGATTCCATGCCAACTTCCATGCCATCTATCTTAGATTCCATGCCATTCTTCAAACCATCCATCTTAGATTCCATGCCTTTCTTCAAACCATCCATCTTAGTTTCCACGCCTTTCTTCAAAACTTCCATGTCATTTTTTGTTTCTCTTTGCGAGAGCGAAATTTGTTGCACTTGCTCTTGTAACTTTGAAATGTCATGTTGCGATTCTTCGTCTTCATGAGTCATAGTACCACTTTCTAAAGGCTTAATGGGTGTTGAATTATTTTTAGGGGCCATTTTAGAATCCAATAATGATATCTATTCTACAATATGCCCTTGGAATCAATTCAACTTGATTATTCAAATAAGACTTATGCAATTCGAAAAAAAATACACACCTTTTACTTGCTTTTGAGGAGATCGATATTGAAATTGAATTATATCTATAACTGTGGATCCTCAATATCTGAAATTCAGCATTGTAGTAGCCCTCTGAAGCTTCTTTCAAATGCCACAGGTCTGATCTGATTTGGATTCTTCAAGGAAAAGTTATGTCCAATCTCCCACAATGACCCAATTTTGGACTGGTTCAGTAGAGTGAACTTGTACGAATTTGCACGTGTCACTGTTTCCTCCTTTGGCTCTAAAATTGATAGAACGAAAACTAAAGTCCTTGTACTTGTGGCCACTTTTCACATCATTCCAATCCGATGCTCAGAGAGAGAGCTATGAATATTTTCCCACGATCACCTCTTTGAGATGAAATCCAGAAGCTTCAAAAAGCCCTAACTTCCACAGATCCTATCTCTGAAAATATTGTGAACCAATATCTGAAATTTTGCAAAGATGTTCCTCAATATTGCGGCTTCGCATTCTAAAAATTTCAGCTTCTTAACCTTCGTAGAAAAAAATTTATTACAAACATACCACGTTGACCTGTTTAGGTTAAATTCAGGTGCCTGCAAACTGACCTAACTTGCACAGATCATATCTCCAAAAATATTGCGAACCAAGCTCTGAAATTTTTCGACTATGTTCCTCAGGATTTTGGCTTCGTACTCTAAAAATTTCAGATTCTGAACCTTCGTATAAAAAATGTTATAGTGAAAATTCCATGACGACCTGTTTAGAGTAGCGAAACCCTAGAATCTCAAACCTCTGATACCAAATGTTGTGAAAACAGCTCCAAAAAGAGAAGAAAAGAGATATCAATGCCTTATAAATAGGCCACTTCAAGGGGGCAACCTCCAATACATTACATGAATGAACAACTCTTGGATGATTCAAATTACAAAACCTCATTTCTATATATAGGACTCCATGGGGCCACAATGTAATCCTAGTGGGGCCAAAATGTAATCCTAGCCGACCTAACAATAGTAATTTAAGGGCACAATAATAGCAATATGGGGGTTACAAGGGTACAATAATAATAATAAGGGGGTTCCACTAACAACAATAAGGTACTATACTAGTAATATAGGGACCTAACACTCAATCTTCCAGTGAGATACAAAAATTGATCCACAGTAAAATGCACAATTTTCCCAAAGGGAAACTCCTCTAGAATGTTGAATTATGTAACTAGGTTCGGTCTTTGTAATGACATATGTAATCATGATTTTATGTATTTAATGAAAAGAGAAAAATAAATTTATTATTTTTATTCCTGATGAACGGGTTTCATGCTCAAAGGAAATTTATTTTTATGTCAAGCACCCAATTAGTGCTTTTAGCATTGTCATAAAGTCAATTAAATCATTGTCATGTATTGAAGACCCATTTGGGCATGTTCCATATTGTAAATAAAATTTATTTGAGTCAAAAAAGAGTGAAAAGACCCTCCAAGGCCTCGTTATGGCACAAATATCAAGTAGGTCTACATGAAGGAACAATTCGACCTAAAGAGAGAAATTTGTACCCCCCACAAGCCTATAAATAAGAAGGAATTCGACCTCATTTGGACATACACTCAAGCAAGTTCTATCTCCTCAAGATAGAAGCTAGAAAAGGATGCAGAAGGAGAAGAAGAAAAAGTTTGAATTTTTTGGGCCTCTCTCTCTCTCTCTCTCTAGGGTTTCTATAGTTTTTGGGAAAGACAAAATTTTGAAGCTGCATCTAAGCAGTGAAGTTGCAAGATCGAATTTATGAAGCTACAAGGTAAAAATTGTGAAGCCGCAAGATAGAAGTTGTGAAGATGGGAGGTAAAAAATGTGAAGCTACAAGGTCGAATTTGTGAAGCTGCAAGGTCAAAGTTGTGAAGTTGCAAGGTAAAATTTGTGAAGCAACAAGGTCAAAGTTGTGAATTTTCTTCTAGGTCGAAGTTGTGAAGCTGCTAGGTTGAAGTTGTTGAAGCTGCATCAAGGAAAAAGTTGTAGAAATTGTTTTTGGGGTCGAAGTTATTGGAGAAGTTGCTGGAAGGTCGAATTTTTTTGTTGGAATCTATTCAAGAAGGATAATTTTGACTTGGTCTTGGAGGTTCTTGGTCGAGGGTCATAGCTCTTAGAATTCATCAATTGAAGTTCTATAAGAAGATGAGAATTCCGATGGGTTTTCCTATCAGTTGGAGAGGCTTTTGCCATGGTTGATCGCCTGCATATTGTGTATTGTTGTCTCACCATTCTTTATGATTTGATAGTTGTTTTATGATAGAGAATACTAATAATAATAAAGGAAATAATAATTTAATCAAGTAAAGTAAAAATACATCACAAGCAGTTATCAAAGTAAGAGAAATCACCTATATAGATGCCCTAGATTTCTCATCATGGTATCATAGCTACATTAGGGGAATTTTGAGGTCTAAAATGGGCCTCCTAAGGAAATTATAAAATAATAGTGGAAATAATAAAATAAGATTTGATTACATCATCAAATTTTAGAGGGAAAAAAGAAAAAACTACTTTTTCAACTCGTATTTTCAACTTAGCTCCCAAATTTTTTACTCAAATTTCAAGCGGGAGTACTTTTTGGATGAAAATTTTAATTCCTCATCCAAGGAGTACCCATTTTGCTTACTTTCGACGGATCTTGCTACATGAAAAATGAGAAATACATGAAAAACGTGATTGCAATCATGTTTTTTCCATGTATTTCTCATTTTTCGTATAGCAAGGTGCATAAAAAGTATGAAACATGGGTACTCCTTGGATGAGAAATTAGATTTTGCATCCAACAAGTACTCCCACTTGAAATTTTAGTAAAAAATTTGGGAGATAAGTTGAAAATACGAGTTGAAAAAGTAGTTTTATTATTTTTAAATTTTTAAATTTTTGTACCCTTATACTTAAAAATTGGTAAATCATCCCCCATGGTTTACATCAATCATCTTGAATCCTATTGGTTCTTATAAAGCTATTTTTTGTTGTACATTTTTGTTAGGAGGCCCATTTTAGACCTCAAAATTCCGCTAATGAAAGTGACAAGACGAGTAAAGGAATCTTTATGGAAGGATACTCAAGGGTTGAAGCACTAGAATATCATCAAGATCATCAAGAAGATAAAATGATTGAAGTAATGTTGGCTTTGTTGTTTTTCACACGTGTGAGGAGATTAAGGCTCATTTGTTGCAGCAAAAGTTGAATTGTTATAGTCACCTAAGGAGGCCGAAAACAAATGGAAGACAATCCATCTTGAAAGTTGAGTTGCAAAAGAAGAAGCCTTTATCCAAGTGAATAATAAAGAAGGATAAAATATCTATCTTTCTCCCACACATGTAGAAACTAGGGTTTCTGCAGTAACCGAAAATTGCAGTCAAACTGCAGGGATCAAAAAACAGGTCGAATAATAATCTACAACTATTGGAAGGAAAATTTGACTGAAGTTGAATTTAAGATAGGAAATTTCATTGAGGAGAAGGTGTTATCATCATCATAAAGGAACCAACGTGATCTCTCTCTCTTTGAAGGATCACTTTTGAAGGAAGTCATCTTCATCAAGAAGACATCCTCTATTATATACATCATCATCAAAATAAGAAAGGCATCAAGATGAAGATTTGATCATATAGGAGTATTTTCACTTGAAAAGTAAGTATATTTCTATATATATTTGAATCTATAAATATGACTTCATTTTGCAAGAAAATCAACAAATTGGTTGGATCGTCAAATTTTTCTTGCATGGAAGAAGAGGATAGATTTGATCCTCATAAAAAATGAAGTTTTTGAGATTGTCTGAATTCCAAAAGAAGAAGCTCTAGCTCTAGCAAATTCATGAAAGGGAAAATATATATATAAGATTAAGATATAGGAATATCCTCATACTTTATGAGGGTGTCTGAAATAAGGAATCAACTACAGGAGTTGGGAGAAATAATGTGTGACAAGGATAATACTACCATAGTGCTCAATACACTACCAAATTAATGGGGCAACTTCATATCAAGAATCTATGGGAAGAAGGAAGCTACTCCATTCAATTAACTATGGACACTATGCTAGATATAAGGAACCAAATTGAAGGCGAAAATCGATGTAGGATCAAGCGAGTAAGCTCAAGTTTTTCTGCCATGGCTAGAAGAAAAAGGGATGTTTGGGAAGCTTGGTCCTCATAAAAATAAGAAGAACATGTCAAAGGTTCGATGCTATGGATGTCATGAATATGGGCACTACAACAGAGATTTTCCAAAGCTCAAGAAGGACAACAACAAAAGAGCAAGGGAAGAAGCTCATATCATTGAAGAAATGGAAGAAGTTGAAAAGAAGAAATCCAATAAGGAGGCAGTAAAATATCTTTATTATGGTTGAGATATTCTTCCTCACCTAGTTATTTGCAAATTTCTGTTGTAAAGTATAACTATCATGGAAGGAATCGTTAGAAAAATGACAGGATGCATCAAATAAGGATATGACATCATAGAAGCATGTGATTGAAAGCAAGAACTCGTGACATCATCATAAAGAAGCATGAAAGATAGCTAAAATAGAAGTCTATGGTTGTCACCTATAGAAGGATGTAGCTCTTGGTAACCTCATTAGAATCATAAGTAGTACTTATGGGAAAAATAAAGCCATCTAGTATAGAGCTCATCATACATCATTAAAAAAGGAGCATTTTCGGGATGAGGATGATCAAGATCCTTCATTGGAATATTCATTGAAAGGTTCACCTACCGGAAGAATAAAGTGTCTTGCCAAGAATTCCACTTTGCTTGGATTCATGGAATGATGGTGTGATGTCAAAAAAAGTGAAAAATTTCAAGGTCATTGAAGTTATTTCAATCAAGGAAGTTCTTAAAGGAAGTCTATATGACCAAAAGGAAGAGATGAGGTATGTATGCTTGTATTTGATAAAAGTGAGTCATGTCATATAGTTGCATATGGCATGGATAAATGCTCCGCCTCATGAGCATAATCAAGAGAAAGGATCTCCTCCTTTAGAAGGATGCATAAAGACACGATTCACATATTGATGAAATCAACATATTAAGTCCTCATATGGAATATGAGGTCATTGAAAAAAATTAAGGACCTATGATTGGAAGTTCCTGGGAAACAATGTGTGAATAAAGAACGAAAGAGATCATGAAAGATGCAACTATGGAGAAGGCATTCAATATCCAATGACTAAAATATTTGACTATGATATCTAAAAAGAAGAAACATATGAAGACCCTGATTAAGTCCAGAAAAGAAGGAGGCCCTTGAAATTGTGTATCTTGGAGATGTGTCAAATATATGTGTGGGATGTTAATATTAAAATAAAACAAATGTCAAGATGAAGGGCCATCACAAAAGTTAATTTTGATTTTATGTTCATTTTTGTTTTTGAATAACATTTGGATGGGTTAATGTAGGGCTAACGAAAAAAGAGTTTTTGATTTCATCTAAAAGTAGCACTCATGTGGTGGGATGGAATATCCTAAAGGAAACATGATGTAGGAAAGGTAGTTGTATGAAGGAAAGCCAGATGTGGCCTAGGAAATCACTTTCCGATAAAGGGAAGGATGACATGACTAATTTGAGGAAAGTGATAGATGGCCAATTCCCTACAAAGATGAAGGCTCCATAATATTAAAGATACATTGAATGGAGGAGTGTTACAAGTAGTTTAATGCCTCATGATATCCACCAATGAATAAATTTTTTTTGCTAGAAACAGGTCCCTAATAAAGAGGGAGCCTGGAAACAAGTTTCTAACTTGGTATAAACTTGGAAGCAAGTCCCTGGGACCCTGGAGAATTCCTTGGCTAAGAGGGAGATTGGAACCAAGTCCCTGGGAGCCTGGAAAATTCCCTGGATAAGAGGTATATTGATAACATTCCTTTATAGGAATGAGTATATCCTCCCTAGTTGAGAGGGAGAGGTAGACACATCATTCTTGTCTTCACTTAGGAAGAAATAATGGAGGATTGTATAAGTATATGGCATCTAGTACTCTTTAAGGATGTTTTAGGGAATCCAATATAATATGGTTCATGAAGGACCAATATTCTTTGAGGACTAGGAATCCAAGATAAGAATAGTCCTGGAAGGAAATATCATGTGAACACCTAAGTGGGGTATACTCCTGGAGAGACAATGATGACAGTGTCTATAAATCATTGGTATCGCCAACATTTTGCTATGATCTTGTGGATATATAGAGCTATTATTCAATGCCTTGCTATGTGACAATGTTGAATGATATGGTGATAAGCATATGGGTTACCAATCTGAATCTTCTTATGATAATTCTTCAAATTGATAATGTCGAAGTACCTTGTATGGATTATGAATACTTCCCCAGTTAATAAGGAGTATTGAAATATATAACTAGGTTTAGTCTTCATAATGACATATGTAATCATGATTTTATGTATTTAATGAAAAGAGAAAAATAATTTATTATTGTTATTCTTGAGGCATAGATTTCATGCTCAAGGGAAATTTATTTTTAGGTCAAGCACAAATTGAGTGATTTTAGGTTTGTCTTAAATTCAACTAATTCATTTTCATGTATTAAAGACCCATTTGGGCATGCTACATATTGTAAATAAAATTTATTTGAGTCAAAACGAAGTCAAAATACCCTCTAATATTTCATCATGGAACAAAGATCAAGTCAGCCTACATGAAGGGACAAGTCAACCTAAAAAGAGTAATTCATACCCCTCACAAGCCTATAAATAATAAGGAATTCAACCTCATTTAGAAACACACTCAATAAAGTTATATCTCCTCAATATAGAAGTTGGAAAAGTACAAAGAAGAAGAACAACAACAACAAGTTCAAAGTTTTTGGGCCTCTCTCTCTCTCTCTCTCTCTCTCTCTCTTGGTAGGGTTACTACAATTTCTGGGAAAGATGAAATTCTGAAGCTACATCAAAGCTGTGAAGCTACAAGATCGAAGCTATGAAGCTGCAAGGTAAAAAATGTGAAGCTGCAAGGTCAAAACTGTGAAGGTGCAAGGTCAAAGTTGTGAAGTTGCAAGGTCGAAGTTGTGAAGCTGCAAGTTCAAAGTTTTTAAGCTACCAGGCCAAATTTGTGAAGCTATAAGAACTTATGAAGTTTTTTCTAGATCGAAGTTGTGAAGCTGCTAGGTCGAATTTTTTGAATCTGAATCAAGGTTGACATTGCAAAAAATGTTGCTAGGGTCAAATTTGTTTGAGAATTTATCGGAAGGTCGACATTTGTTGCTGGAAGCCTTTCAAGAAGCAGAAAGTTGAGTTGGTCTTGGAAGGTCTTGGTCAAGGGTCATAGGCCTTGAAATTTGTCAATTGAGGTTCTATAAGAATAGAATAATTCTGCTGGGTTTTCCTCTTACTTGGAGAGGTTTTGGCCCTGGTTGATCGCCTACATCTTGTGTCATATTGTTGCACTATTATTTATGATTTGGTATTTATTTGAAGATAGAGAACACTAATAATAATAAAGGGACAAAAATTTAATCAAGTAAAGTAAAAATACGTCACAAGCAATTATCAAAGTAAGAGAAATCACCTAATCTAGATTCCCTATATTTATCAACAGAAAACCCCACAAAATTCCTTCCTCAAACTTTGGACCAAAATCAACTCCAATATCTGGCACAATAATGTTTCTCAACCCCTATGAAAAATATCACCAGTAAACCCTAGTGCAAGCCCAAAGAAGAAGAAATTCAACCCACAAATATCTAGCACTTCCATTATGTAAATTTCTCAAAATCAACTCGTACTTCTCAGAGGAAAATATCCACAAAATAGAAAGCATGTAAGACAACAATTGTTATCAACTCAAACCCTAGCGAAATCCTCCATTGCCTCCAGAAACTCTATAGGATGAAGAAAATATTAGAAAATCCCACAAAAAATACTGAACTCTCCCCACAATCTCTCTCCTTGGATGGCACTCGAAGTCCCCTGAAAAAGAGCTCGAATTTTAGCTTGGAAATCCCTTTTTCTAAAAAACATTGGTTGACTTGGATAATCAACTCAAGAAAACTCTCCAATTCTGAAAATTAAATGCCAAGATGATAAATAAATGAGGCTCTTCCCTTCCTTTTATAATTTCCACTCAACAATCCTTGTGGTCTCCACCAATTCGACCCCCTTTCTTGACCCCTCTTTCATGCAGTTCAATTTATCATAGGGAGTTTGATTTCCTTCTTAAGTGAACCCCATGACTTAACTTCACTTTATTTTTTTCCATTTTCTCCTAAAAGAAACCATTATTTCTTATCAAAATTAAATTTGAGCCTTCGCAACTTAGTTCGCCTAAGTTTTATTTATCAAATATTACATTAATCACCAAAATTACAAAATTGGGAATTTCTTTAGCGAAATTATTAATTGGGGACATGACAATTTCACTTCACACGGTCCTTTAATATAAATTTTCCTACATATATTTATACTTATTTCGATTTTATTCAATTTTCAGAAACCCTCCCAATTTATCTTATGGAAATCATCATTTTCACACCAATATTCATAAATTCACTTAGAAATAATTTTGTTTTGGAAGAAACATTAGAATTGAAAGATACTTATCTGTTAAAGTTGAGTTTGTGATGGAATCCAGAAGGGAGAAAGAACTCACCTCCCAACCAATGAGATTGGTCAATACCACAAACAAATTACCCGCCATGCCTTTTCAAGTCCAAAAGAATTGATAAACAGTGACCCAACAAGGTATATTCTCATGCATCAATATTGTATAATTCCATCCATGAGCTCAGAGACTCCCAAGTATGTCATAGAGCTTCCGCTATCTCCTAGTCGAGCTCAAGAACATCTTAACTGGAAGTGTCTTTCCTCGCCTTAACAACATATTTCTCAAGGTGGTAGTCTCTCTTCTCTCCTCCAAGATGCCTCTGACCCTTTCTCTCTTGCCTTCCTTGGCTTCTTTTCCCGCTGAGACATTTTATGTCTAGGGAGAGAGAGGAAGAAACTATATATAACTTTCTGGTAATTGAAAATTTCATCTAGAGTCTTTTCCTGTGAACTCCAAGACTTATCATGTTTTTTTAAAGAAAAATAAATTAAAATAAACTTTTAAAACACTGAAGTTTCACTAGGATTTTCATTAAGCCCATAAGTTATTGATTCTGGTGTAATAAAATTAAATAAAAAAATATTTACAACACCTAAGAGTGTTACATCTCCCCCACCTTATATGAAACATCATCTGTGGTGTTTATTCTTTACCTTATAATAGGTTAGGATATGCTTCTCGCATAAATTTTTCATCTTCCCAGGTGGCCTCTTCCAGGCTAAAGTGCCTTCACTGCACTTTAACTTGGGTGATAGCTCACCTCCATAACATTCTTTCTCTCTAATTGGTAATACATAGAGGCTCTACCAAGAAATCTCTGTCCAGTTTGACATATTTTCATAATCATAAAAATGTCATTAGTTCATATCGATCATCAACCAATATATATATATATATATATATATATATATATATATATATATATATATCATAATTCCAACATTAAATTTTACCTACACATATTATGAGTTAATGATATGACTAGATAGTGCAAGTTGATATGCTACGGATCTGATTCTTTCCAAAATTTTGAAAGGACCACAATATCGCGGAGTTGTTTTTTCACAACCACCCCACCTCAAGTTACTTTTCTTGGTTTTAACTCACACATATACATGGTCTCCCACCTGAAATTCTCTATAATTCCTCTTCGTATTTGCATAATCCTTTTGTTTTTCTTGAGAAACTTTTAAGTTTTGTTGAACTTTTCTCACAACCTATTCCATTTATGTGAGCATATCAGGTCCTATAATTAACTTATCTTCAGGGTTCCTCCAGTTAGTAGGTTTTCTAAACCCCCTTCCATGTAATACTTCCAAAATACTCATCTTCAATGATTCATTATAGTTTTTATTATATGAAAACTCAACTAGGTGAATGTATTCTTCCCAATTAGTTGATTGTTGCATGCCATACATTCTTAACATGTCCTCAAGTACCTGATTGACTCATTCATTTTTCTCGTATGTTTTCAGGTGACATGCAGTACTGAACTGAACCTGGGTACCCAATCCAATGAAAAGAGCCTTCCAAAATACAAAATTGAAATTCACGTCCCTATCAAAAATCAACACTTTAGGCATACCATGTAACTAGAATATTTATTTCATAAATATATTTGCAATTTGAATAGTCTTATATGTGAATTGGGCAGGGATGAGATGAAATGGGTTGTTTTACCCAATTTATCCACCACCACCATAATTGAATTATTTTTTTTCTTGGATCTAGTTAGACCTATTATAAAATCTAATGTAATGGTATCCCATTTCCACTCATGAATGGGTAATGGGTGGAGCATACCAGCTGAGTGTAGTGCTCAACCTTAACTTGCAGACACTCCAAACACTTGCTAGATATTTTGCAATGTCCTTCCTCATACTAGGCCAAAAGTAGTCTTTATTAATTGCAGAAAATAATTTTGATATCTGGGATGGGCAGCATAGTTAATTTTGTGAAACTCATCCAAAATTAATTTTCTAACATTCACCTAATTAGGAAAATATATCCTTCCCATAAAATTTAATAAATTATCTTTATTTATACCATATTCAGACCGATTTTCAGAACTTCTTACTTTTTCTACTTGTTTCCATAAGAATTTACATTCTAGATCTTTTGGGGCAGGATCTTTACTCTGATTGGAAAAAATAAATTCTATTTGAATATAGGATATTTCATACACACAATGTAACTTCCTACTTAGTGCATCAACCACTTGATTTTTCTTTCCTTTAAGATGATTTATCTCAAAATCAAATTTTCTCAAAAGAGTGGTCTATTTGGCTTGACGTGGATTAAGATTAGGTTGCTTAAAGAAACTTGTCAGACTACTATGATTAGTCATTAAAATAAATTTTTTAATAGTAGGTAATGTTTCCATACCTTTAAGGCATGAACTACAACGATCAATTCTAAGTCATAGGAAGAATATATTTTCTTGTGATGCTTCAAATTATGTTATTCATAAGCTATTACTCTCCCTTCTTGCATCAGAACCTCTCCTACTCCTTCTTGGCATGCATCTATGTACACTACAAATTCCTTTTCTGGGTCTGCAATTTTTAGCACTGGGGTTGTAATCATTAAATGTTTTAATTATTCAAAACTACTCTCGCAGTTTGTTGTCCACTTGAAGGTTTTTCCTTAACTTTTGAGAAGAATTTATAGGGTAATCAATTCTAAAGAAAACCTCTATAAAACAACGATATTTCCCAACTATACCCATGAAAAACTAAATGTCTGCAACATTTTTGGGGACAGGCCATTCCATGATGGTTTTAATTTTCTCGGGGTCTACAACTATCCCTTTCGATGAGATTATATATCCTAATTGTTGTATTATCTTTATAAAATCCACATTTACTATAATTAATGTATATCTAATGTTATCATAAGGTCTACAACAATATCCATAAATGTTCCTTATGTTCCTCTAATTTCCTTGAATAAATGAGAATGTCATTGATAAAAATCAAAACAAATTTATCAAGGTAAGGATGGAAAATACCATTCATCATACTCATAAATGTTGATGGGGCATTAGTAAGCCCAAACAGAAAGACAAAAATTTCATAATGACCATATCGAGTCCTAAACGTTGTCTTGCAAATGTCCTCCTCTTTTATTATTATTTGGTGATAACCTGACCGCAAATCAAAGTTAGAAATTATGTTAGAGACTTTGACTTGATAAAATAAATCGGCAATTCTTGGGAATGGGTATTTATTTTTGAGATTTAATTTATTTGGTTGCGAGTAATCAATACACAATCACAAAGTGCCATATTTCTTCCTCATAAATATCATAAGGGCTCCCCAAGGTGACACACGTGGGTGAGTGTATCCTTTGTTAAGCAACTCCTACAACTACATCTTAAGTTATGTTAGTTCATGCATGTTTATGTGGTACGGAGATTTTGACAATGGGGTAGCTCCTAGGACTAACTCTATAGTGAAATCAATATCCCACTTAGGAGGCAGCCCCACGATTTCCCCTGGAAATATGTCAACAAAATATTGAATGACTGGTATAATTTATAAGGTGATTGTTTTGTCTTTGACGTTAGAGTATCCAACCTAAGCAACATAAATATTAAAACCTTTTCTAATTCACTTTCCTAACTGGGTAGTTGTAATGGGTCATAAGTTAATACACCTTCTAACTCCCTGAATTTCTGGTCTAACACCCTCCTTAGTGAGGAAACTAATAGTTTTTTCTTTAAAATTCACCAAGGACCAATGTCCTTATAACCAGTCCATTCCAATTAACATTTCACAAGATCTTAAATGCATCATACTTAAATTCACTTTAATATGTTGTCCTACTATTTCAACAGGACAATTATATATGTTAGCAGTCATTGTTCTTATAGCCCCAGTAGCCAGTTGTATCAACCAGGGGTTTTTAAATTTGTTCACTTGCAATTGACATGACTCACCTACTTTGGACTTATATAACTCAGGAATTCCTCTAGATCTCTTAAAATATAGAAAACATGGTTAGTTATTTTACCTTCTAGTTCTATCATCGTAGGTTGATATTCCAGCGCATGATCCTCCAAAGCAGCATTAATTCTTGGTATATTTCTCACTACCTCTCCAAATGTAGAAGCTTCTTGAATATTAGCGACCTATTGTGTTCTGGTGTACTGAGGACAAATTTTATAATAGTGGGGCTCCCCACAACCCCAAGAGTGTAAGGAAGGTTTTTAAAGTTGACTATGTTCTGGTTTACTTGACACTTCTGCTTGTCTAGATTCATTTTGCAATCGTATTTTTTGTTGATTCTCCCCAAAATATCTATTTTGTTGTCCTATGTGTACATTATTGGTGCTAGCAGATTTTACATTCTTGGTATTTTGGAAAAAATTTCCCTTTTCTTATTGGACCAGCTCTTACCACCTTCCCCTTTTTGCTTCATTTTTTTATAACAAACTGAGAATTTTTTAATAACCTCATCCATTTTTTTTGGATTGTCAAATTCCAATCTCTCCTTCATGAATATTAGAAAACTATTGATTTGCACCTTAGATTTCTTTTCACGAATGTAGGGTACATATCTTAGTAAATATGTAAACTTGGTTACAAATTCATTGATGGAAAATTGTCCTAACTTTAGAACATTAAACTCTTTTTCTTTTTCATCATAGAAATGTTCCGTTAAATATTTATCCTTGAAAAATTTTTGAAAATTTTCCCAAGTCACCTTATGTTCATCAATTCCCAGAACAGACTTAATTTCTTCCCACCATAGGGTGGCTTTACCTTGTAACTAATAAATTTCCAATCTAGGCTTTAAATTGTTATCATACTCTTAAATATAAAAGTATTTATTCATGTTAATTAACCAAGCTTCAGTGGCTTCCTCCACATCTTCGTCAAATGTCAGGGGTTTAACCTTCTTGAATTCCCCTTGAAGTTTAACTTTTTTTCTCTTGGTCCCTTTTCCACCGAAAACATTGTCAAATTATTCTTCATTATCATTTTGGCCTCCCTTAGATTCTAGATTGTCTTCCCTCTGTCAATGTGCTTTAGCCCTATTTCCATTATCAAGACTTGGATTTGGATTTATTTTATTTTTTCTATTTGAAAGAATCTTCATGATTTTCTCTTTTTCTTGGCTCAATATCTTATTATCAACCCTCAAATTTTTCATTTCAACTTGCAACTGTTGAATTTTTTCTAGCAACATAACATTTGTATTGTGGGATTCCTCTCCCAACAGAACCCACATTTTGGATTGGCTTTTGTAATTGGTATAAGCCTAGTTCCTACAGTTGGTCTCACTGGTGGTGTGATTCTAGCTCCTCTCCTTGTCATGTTTCCACTATATGCATCATTAACACATTTTGTTATTTTCACAATTACCCAAACATGCCACAATGTTGAAACCTAGATCTGATAGCACTTGTCACATCCATAATACAAAGAAATAATTAAAAAAATGTTTCTTAAGAATTGTATTTTATTTTAATATCTTTGTTATGTCACCAAGGGCAATAATTTATTCTTATTTATCTCTCTTATGTTAAACCGCTGAGCTATGTTGAAAATCATAAAAAAATACCTTACTATTGAACTCATTAACAAGGAGTATGTGACCTTCCTTTATGTCGACGTTACTTAGGGTTCAAGTTATAAAGTTTTTATTGAATGTTTGATATAATATTTATGAGTCAACCTTGTTTGTAAGGTGTGTATAGTTAATATAATGTTGCTTATGTTGGAAGTCTCTCAAATGTATTTCTCTCACCACCTCATCAAGTACCACTCTAACTACATTCGGAAACTTGTCCTTGAACTCACCATTGATAACCCTACAACTTAATCTGACAGTCCTAATTTTGGAAGGATGGTTAAGGATAATTGCCCCTCCATTTGCGTCGTCGTTGGACCAATCATTTAGTATTTTTGCGGTTGGGCCATGTAGCTTTGCAACCTATGCTAACCCTAACGAAGCTAGGGTTTACTTCACCTTCTCTAGTCTATGGCATTGGCATTCGCAAGTAATTCTGTAACCTACCGAGGTAATTTACTTACAGTTTTTTTTATGTTGAAATCATAAATACCTATGGTCTCATCCTATGCTCTCTCTTTTATATAGGCAATAATAGTGCCAGGAATTACTTCATTGTCAGTTGGGAGATGGAAATTTAGTGGTTAACCACTCAAGTAATCCAAGAATATTATTTCCAACTTCCGCCTTATGTTCACATTCTAGGGCTACATCTTCTACTAATGTAATGTGCTCATTTTAATTTTAGATCAAAGACGAGAAGTCTAATTTTGGTTGTATGATAGGTATACTTAATCTTAATCCCAGTCTATTTGGTTATTCACCTTCTCCTTAGTCTTATACGCATAGTCTTACTTATTTTCCTCCTCTTGCCACCTACAGGTTAAGTCCCATCTCGGACTACTTTTGGTTCTCATGAATTTGCAATAATTGGGGTTTCTCAAAGTATGGCAGCCAAGAAAGTTAATACGGCCTTCATTTTTCCAGGTTCCATTTAATTCACTTTGCTTCTCGGTGCACGGGTTTTCAATATCTTTGAATTCTAAGCTAAAGTGAATTAGGGTTTAAAACTTATCTCCAAATTTTGGTTATGGCTGGTTGTAGCTTGTTTTCTTTGGTCATGTCCTAGAAGGCTCTTGAGATTTTGTATTGATTAATTTAAGGGTTACTTAATTTTTGGCTATTGGCACTCCTCAGGTTGAGGGTTGACCCAAATGTTGTTAAACTGTAGTTTAAAAAATCCAATATCATTGTGGCTACTCTAAAGACTATTATTATTATGCTAGAAGCTTGATACATCTCGACTTTTCTTATTAAAGATGTATTTAATTAGTTTTGTTGATGGTGCCTTCGCTATGGAGTGCTCATCAATGGAATTATTCCACATGGGTTTCGGTTTTTATTTCCAACCTATTCTTATTCTTATTTGAATAGTTTGGCTTCTTGTATTCAACTTGTGCATAATTATTTCACTGTTTTAATATATCTTGTAGTTGTAAATTCCAATTCTTGGTACAATCTTATTCACAAGTTCTCTTTGCTTGTTTTAAAATTGATTCTGAGAGTGGAGCCTACTCCAAACCTTTATTGTATAATTGTATCTTTGTGCCTTTTTGTGGATTAGGTAGTCAGTTGTTTTCTATATAAGCATTATTACAACGCTCCCCTCCTAGGTGTATAGTTTTATTATGTAATTTCCATGTGGTGATAGTTTATCAAGATTACTTTTCTTTCACAGTCACGATTTTAAGAGTTATTTCTTTTATCTGTTGAAATATTTTTGCTAGGTTATTTTTCATTTGATTGTTAATAAGTTAATATATGAAAATTACTTCTAATCCTTATTTCTTTTAAGTTATTTTCCTTTTTTTAATCACTTATTACCAGTACTTGTGAGGACTAGGCAGGATATGGCCATTGGTTGGGACCTGCCTTATAACTCTTCAAGTACTTAGGTATAATCATATACTGGTACAAGGACTAGCCTTGACTTGGCTTCTAGCCCACTGTGGGGTCTAACCCGTTCCTAAAAAAAATCTAATTAGTTATTTCACACAGAAAATTGTACTATAACATAGAAAGAGTTTTTTTCTTCATATTTCACTTCACACATTACATTAATATAAATTTCCCTACAGATATTTATACTTATTTATGTTCTATTCAATTTGTAGAAATCCTCACAATTTCTCTTCTAACAATCACAGCTTTCACACCAGTATTCATAAGTTCACTTAGAAATAATTTGTTTTTTGAAGAAACATTAGAATTAAAAATACTTATTTGTTAAAGTTGATTTTGTCAATGAATCCACTAGGGAGAAAGAACTCTCCTCCCAACTAATGAGACGGGCACCATCGCAACCAAATCTCCCCCCATGCCTTTTCAAGTCCTTAAAAGTTGATAGGAAGTGACTCATCAAGGTCTATTCTCAAGCATCAGGACTATACAAGTCTAGCCATGAGCTCATAGACTCCCAAGTCTATCTTAGGGTTTCCACTAGGCCACTCCCAGTATAGCTTAAGAACACCCTAACTGGTAGTGCCATGCATCACCTTAACAACATCTTGCTTAAGGTGGTAGTCTCTCTTCTCTCCTCCAATATTCCTCTGACCCTTTCTCTCTTTCCTTCCTTAGCTTTTGTTGCCACTAAGATGGATTATCCCTAGGAAAAGAAAGGAAGTATCTATTTAGTAATTGAAATTTTCATCGAAAGTCTTTTCCCATAAATTCCAAAACTTATCATAATTTTTTTAAACAAAAATAAATTAAAATAAAACTTTTAAAACACTTTAGTTTCATTAGACTTTTCACTAAGCCCATAAATTACCAAATTTAATATAATAAAAGTAAATAACAAAATATTTACATTACTTAAGTTGTTACATCTACATAACTATTTTTAATTTTCTTGGTCATTTATTACATATACCACATTATGTTATATAATATAACATCTCATCATTTATTCCATTTTAATTTTTTATAATGGAAATATTGTATTATATAACCTAACATATAGTTTCAAATAGCCTATAAAATGTAGGCTCTTTTTTTTTATTCGTTACAATTTGAATCATCTAAATATGATTCCTTCGTGAGGGAATATATATATATAATGCTTAAGAAACTAAGTTTGGTTGAAATATGGGGAGGTTTGAACTTGCTTCAGAAAATTTAATTTTCTAAGATATGAATAATAAAAAGATAAAAAAAATTAATTTTTAAATGATAATATATATAGAATTTTTTAGTACATAAATAAAATTATAGAATAATTTATTATATATATAATACTATTTTTTTCACTTGGATTTATCTTAAGTGTTTGGGAAGATTTATTGGCATTTCCACATTCTTTCAATATAAATAGTTTGCATTGAGAATATACACTCATGGCTCCCAATTGTTTGGTTGAAGGGACCAACGGAAGCTGGTGTTTGTTTTTGTTTGTTGTTGAAGTTAATTTTTCATTCTTGAAATCAAGATTTAAATTAAAATTTCATAATTATGTGTTGGTTTGCTACTAGGGAAACTAGACCAAACATAGAATTGCAATTTCCAAAACAATGAAATAAAGAGTTTACTATGTTTGTGTCAAAACAAAACAAAATTGTTTGGTGAGACAGAGCCACAAAGGCTATTTTCCATTATTTAACTAAAAAAACTAAAACTATAATAGAAAAAACTAGCTAATGAAGAGTGTATCGAGACTTTTTGGATTCGAAAGCCTCAACGACAATAGGGTCCTTGGTGTCATTTGGTGAGGAGCCCAATGAAAGAGAAAATCCAAGGTGAGCCTCAGTTTTTCCAAGTTTACTATCCATGGACCATGGATTACAAGAGCACCTAGTGTTCATTGAACTAGAGGATAATTTCCTCTTGAGGCTCATTCCAATCTATAAACACCATACCCATCCAGGCTTTAAAGTTCCAATGAAGATCCATAGTGTACAGATAGTAATTGAAACTATCGTGTGAGTGAGCTTTATCTAAAACCCAATCCACCATTTATTCTAGCCCTTCAAAGTATGTCTAACATTGGTACCCATCCACTATCTCTCATTTTGCAATGGCAATCACTTCCTGAATATGGGAAGGAGTATAGGCCTAAAACCCCGTACCCCGTGGGTGAATTTTCCACTCTCTATTAAGCTCTAAAACTACCCATTTCTTTATAATAGGTAGCACCTCTCCTAAAACATGCCCATTAATGGGGCATTGCATGGAAAAATCAATGGAGAGAGGATAGTTTAAAGGGAGAGAAGGTGTAAGCTAGATGGAAGCAAGGGAGGACAAATGTTTAACGAGTGGCAAGGAGACCAAAATCAAATGAGGGGAGATAAAAGTGTGAAAGGAAAAATCTTTTTGATAACTCAAAAATATCACAATAATAAATATTAAAATAAAAACAAATCCTACACATATTTATTTAATTAAATAATGATATTAAATATAGTTTTTTATTTATATATATTTATATAATTCAAGAAACTGAAGTTAAGTGACTAAAATCATTAGAAAGAAATCAAAATTAAAATTTTTAAATTGGTTGAAAAATGATTTCGCAACCAAAAAATACACTCACATAATAAAGTTATATCATTTTACTTAATAAATCATTATAAATAAGTTCAAATAATATGTTATTTACATTAAAAAAAAATTATATATATATATAAACATTAAATATTTTGTTATAAAATACTTACATTATGTCATGATCTCATGTAATTAAATACAATTAGTTTTAAAATTATTCGTTTTTCAATTGACAGATTTAAACTTCACATCATAGTTCATAACAATTACATAAGGCTGCACCCTCTTTTGATTTTGTGAATTGCTCAACAATTGTCTTCACACTCTTTGGATTTTGTGGATTTCTCTTAACTATATCGCAATTTGCGAGTGACCTTGACATTAAATCGTCCCCACTTTTTCCTTTATATTTTTTCTCGATGGCATTCTAATAAGGATGTCCTGCAAGTACTGGTGAAAACCCTCTTTGCTTTCTCCTTCTGAGGAGGAGCAGGGAGATTACAGCAGCATCCTCCCTATTGCTTTTTCAGTTTCCCAACCTTGGACCTACATATGGTCCTGTCTTAATTTATGTTCCTTTCGCTATTCAACTACAACCTACTAGCAAATATTAACAACCATTCAATACCAAACAGCAACTATAATACTTCAGAGAGATTTTTGTCAAAGTATTTCATTGGTAAATTTATGAGGCGTATATTACTTAGTTTGTGATTTGGTTTTCTAGTTTAAATCATTTAAATATTTTGATTGTGGAGTTCTGTTGAAATATTTAGTTGGTAAATATATGAGGTGTATATTAATTATTTAATATATGGTTTGGTTCTAGTTTAATTTTTTTAGATATTGAAAATGAAAACTATTTTTTTTAATTAAATTATTAAAAAGACATGACAATGTAATGAGATTATTGTGGTTCTAGTTCAAGTTGTAGCTTCATAAATAACATGTTGGAGCATGTTGAAGTAGGAGCCTCATGTGGATTGTAGCCTGCAAAAAATTTATGGGATTTGGAGCTTCCTTGCATATTGTATCTTGCATAAAAATTGAGGTGGTAGTCTCCTGTAGGTTGGAGCCTATAGAAAATCAGGTGTAATAAGGGAGTAGGAGCCTGCCTTTGCATCACAACAATAACAAAGGCATGGTTTTCTCCCTTTATGGGTTGTTATGTGCTGACGTGATGTTTTGGGTTTACATATTACTTGTTGTTCACTTATTAAATATCTTGTTATAATTTGTTAATATGGCCATTCAATAATTCATTTATTCATTGGAAAGAAAAGAAATTTATGTCCATGAATGTACTAAACTAATTCACCCCGCCACCTCTCATTATAGTCAAGTATACATCATTATTAAGTCCACTCCTAACGATATCACATACCCCATATACCTATCAATTGAAGGGTTGACATAAGAACTATTTATCCCCTTCGGGGTTTTTCTTGCAATGTCATTTAGGAGCACCTAATAGGGAATGTTTATGTCCTTTCAATACCTAAATTTGATAAATTGCATAAGTTCATGAGATACCATGAAGTTTGAATAATATACCTAATGTGATTTGCTGAAATGTATTTGACATCTAATATCATTCACATTCTATGTTACATTGACTCTTGTATGTATGTTGGTTGATCTCACTTGATTCCTAACTCGTGCCTAGTGATGCTGCATACCCTTCCGAGAGTGTTACACTTAATTATGGGTATTGATGATGACCATTGGATCATATGATGACTTAGAACCTTGCTTGATACACTTCACCAACTTGACCATGCAAGTTACACCTTGGAGCTAGGATGTTTCACATATGAGATTGATGTGCCAATTGGAGAGAGCATGAAGGCCCTTCATGATGTTAGGGCTTGGATTTTTTATTCTACACCTATTTGGAGAGTTCATGGACCCCTTTCCCTTAATGGCATCATGATGATGATGGAGGACATATCACATATGATATGTCACACTTGATGGAACTCTTTCTGAATCCAACCTCACACAATTGATAATGAGAATGCACATTTTGACGATGTGACATAACCATGTAGTGAGGAGATGTGACCTTTTGATAATACAATGCACATTTTAGGGAGGCACTTGAATTTTGGATCATGCACACCCCTTTTAGAGATGACATCACCTTTATGAGCCTTCTACACTCACATTTGTAACATTTATGAATGGCATTTTCATGTTTTAATATTTTATTTTAATTTTAGAGGTTTTTTGGGGATCAACATATCCACCTTGTCTCATGGATTATTATGTTTTTAGGGGCTTCTAGTGTTAAACTTAGAGAGGTAAATAATTTGGTTTTCCTTATAAAAATAAGTGAATCACTCACATCATTTGATCATTGCATATTATGGAGACATATCTTCTCTTGAGTGTTATTCTTACTCTCTAGTTCACTATGAATTCCTAGGTAGAGTGACCTCCTGATGTAGAGTGTCTTCTTTTCTTGGATGGATATTGTGAAGTTTAGATGCATGCATGTAAACCTAGTAATTGGACTTATTTTAGCGTGTTTATTTTTTATCGATGATTTTGTTAAGTATTTATGCAAGTTGGCATGATATTTTAATTTTCTTTATCCCTCTACAAACTTGTCTTCCAAGACTTTGAGGAAAGACCAAGTGGGCTCTTTCTCTTATCCTACCTTTTAATATTAAGGCCTTATGAGGTAAAATATCTAAGGTAAGTTAGTGGACATGCCCTAGCCTATGAACCTATATATACTCCAATCATATTCAAGAGTGTTGTTCCGTGACTCCATATACCCTAGATTGAGAAAGAAACTAGTTTTGTCCCTTCGTAAATCACCTTCTTGTATGAACTCTTGTATTTTTATTATTTTTGGGGTAATTTAGGGTTTATTTCCAACATAGTGTTTAATTTTCAATATTAGATAGATTTAGTATCTTATTCTTAGGGTTAAGAAGTGCCATTGGAATATTTTATAAATTGAAAGAGCCATTGCAAATGCAATTTTTAGTCACTTCCTAGGGCTGACATCTAGGATTTTATTGCTATTATACACTTATTTAGCACAAAAAATTGTTGTAATTAGTCTCTATCTTACTCTTATCATATCCCATATTTTCCACTTTATATCATAGATTTTGGGGTTTTTTATTTCTATTGTTACATACTAGTATATTGCTATAAATTCTCATTTTACAAGATAATTTGCTATAACATTGTGTATTTTCTTGATTTTATGTATTTGGGGACCTCCCTTGAGCTTATATTTGGGAAAAACCATAGGACCCTTTGATTTTGAATCTGAAAATTACTCTTAAATCCATAGTAAACCTTAATTGTTTAATGTTATTACTTGTTGATAATCATCATAGAATCCTTGTAGGGACCTCATCTTAGTTTAGTCGGGTTATTTGATCCCAAAAATATACTAGGGAAGCTTCCGCTATGTCAGATTGTGTCCATCACTAGTAATTTCCAAGGCGACAATGGTGACTCTCCCATGTTACACGTTGCCTTATCCACCTAGTGAGGCTTTGCACTGAGGTGCAATATTTTGTTGCGACAGTGTACAATGACACTGAATTTGGATTACAGTTGGGAGACTATAGAGAATAGAGAATAGTTTGAAGGAATCTTATTGATCCAAGAACTATTTTAAAAAGAAACTTGTGAATAATGTTACTTCTGTGAGTTTTATGTTATAAAAAAAAAATTAGTACTTTATTAATTAAGTAGTTAGCAAAATATTTTTATTGCGCCAAGAGGCACTCTACAACCCAGTATAGAGATAGATGTGTAGACATAAATGTTTAACATTTAAAATTTATATGTAAGCTCAATTAAAATATAATAAAATATTAAAAGTAATATAGAGCCGAGTATAGTGGAGATGTTGTAGTGTAAACATTTAATTTTTGGCTCAATTAAAAATAAAAGCTTAAGTGTATTGTAAATAATAAAATTCATGTTATATTATAATTTTATTTTGCAGGGTAGCTTAGCCTCTCTAGACCATAATTATAAGTTTCATTTGCCAATGCTAAAGTAATTATGGTTGATAGACAAATCATCCTATCATCTTTCTTTGGCAGTAACTAATAAAATGTGAAGTGGATAAGTAAATTATTTGCGAACTTCCATAAATTTTGGTGGGTATGTAACAACCTTAGGTTAAAAATCCATGTAAATAAATTTAATAAAGACAAAATAAGACTATGGTCATGGGACATGTATTCCAAGCTTAATGTTGGGAAAAACATCCTAGTGTGCATGCTCGTTCGATTTATTATGGCTAAAGGAAAATGGCAAAGGCAATGGCAAAGGCTTTGGAAAGGCAAGAGACATTAATTGACATTTTATTTATGAAAATAATGGAAAATAGGATAAAAGGAAGGTGAAAGGTCACAAATTACATGTGAGGAGGAAAATGAAGGAAAATAATCGAAAATTGAAGAAATTAGAGGCCTCGTTGATAAAAATGATTTTGAAGATCAGTTCACAGCTTTTGTCAGTTTAGTTTTGAGCTCTCTCACTATTCTCTCTACTCTCTCATACTATTGCACACTTCGATTTTTCTTGGATCACTTCAGCATTTGGATTAAGGAAAGCAAAGAAAGACAAAGGGAAGCAAATATCAAGCAAGGAAGAGCAGGTTTAAGCGAATACAATGGGATTTCTTGTAGGTGTCAATTTGCATGAGTGATTTCCTTGCTTTTTTTGGCATTCATGGTACATGCATGTGTGTATTTGGCTCTCTTGTTGTCATTTGAATGGGTTTTTCCAGGTGCGATAGTAGTTTTCATCCTTGCCTTTCCATTTTCGAATAGTCGTGGTGCGATGGGGTTATCTCTTACTTGGTTGATTTGGATTGCTAGATGGTTTCGAAACTGAGTGGGGTGGTTTCTAGAGAAGAACATAAGGCCTAAGAATCCCTGGATAAATGAAGGTGGGATTGCGGTAAATTCAGATTGTGTGTACCTTGGTGGGCCTAGGAATCATCAACCGTTGAATGGCAGGATATACGGTAAATCCTAGAGGTGCATGCTCTCGATTATGCCTAGGAATCCTTGATCAATGAATGGCGGGACATGCGGTAAAGCCTAGAGGGTGGAATCTCGATTAGGCCTAGGAAACCTTAACTGATGAATGGCGGGATATAAAATAAAGAATAGAGACTGAAGATAGACAAATTCCTCATAATGTAGGTAGAGAGATCTAGAGGAATCCATACTTGTATAGGCCTAGTGATCCCTAGACCAGTATATGATGGGATTGCGGTAAAGCCTGGTATTGTATGTTTATTGTTTAGGCATAGGAATCCCTTGGTGGATTGCAGTAAAGCATGAGGAAACCTGGATTGGTTTTTTTTTTAGTCCCACATTCATGCTTGGAATATGGTATAAGGGTGATTGACTGAACGAAATATTTGGTTCAACCCAATCTATGGTAAAGTGGTATGTGGAAGTACCAGACATGGTTGCATTTTACATATGTTAATAAGGGATATTTTCCTCTTGTGTATTATGTGTAAATATTATTTTTATTTTGTGATCTTAATGGTTGTTCTACCATTGTTATTCTACTGGTTATGAGCTTGGTTTTATGACAGATCTTAGACATGGCTCTCATTATGTTTTGTTTAGTATATGAATGAAAAATGAGTGTATGACCTAATAGATGGAAAAGAAGCTATTATGAGAGGGCATCATACCTTCTTGGTGATTTTCAGATAAGTATGAAGTCCCTATATGTGTTTATATGCCCTGTATATTACATGTTCATGGTGTATTTTACAGAATGAATTTCATGGCTAGGCCTTTTCAGATCAGTTCCTTTTTCAATTTTTGCATTAGAGGCCTTGTCATCATGTTATTTATCATTTCTTGAAGTTTCATGAATTTCTGGGTAGAGGCCCGTGTCCTGGCCCTGAAAAGGTGGCTCAAAATCTGGGGTCGCTGGAACAAAACTGCTTGAAAAAATCTACATTCACAGGGATTCCTTTTTTCATGTGACTGGGGGGTTTTAGTCACGTGGATGGTTTTTCATCAGTGTGACTAGGGGGTTTTAGTCACATGGAGGGCTTTTCATCAGTGTGACTGGGGCCCTAGATCAATCAAATAATTTTTCTCAGGGTTTAAGTACCTGGAAGGGTTGGTTGGCTCATGAAGGTCATGTAGCATCTGAAGAAGGTTAGATTGGTCTTGTCTTATCGGTTCCACTTCCTTAACTGTACTTGGGAATTTTAATCATATTATAGTAACTCTTCGTCAAATGTTACCCTGGTGGACCTAGTGGACTGGTTAGCTTGGGTAAATGTGGGAGGAGTGTGCTACAGAATGGTATCAGAGCATAGTTCACCCCTTGGACTGGATGGGCAGAATGTGTTTGTCATGCATGCATGTAAGTTGCATATGTGTTCATTATACTTGTGGTCTATGTGTTTTTCATGTGTGCATGGCTGCAGTCACTATTGCAGTTGTGTTGTTATGTAGTAGTTGATGATGTTGTTGTCGAGATGTGTTCATCATGAATGCATGCTAGTTGAATATGTATTTTTTGTTGATTACTATTATCTATATGGATATATGCATGTTGTGTTATGGTTATGATTTTCATGCATAAGGTCATGGTATGTGGTTGGTGTTGTCTTTCATGATGTTGATATATTGCTATGATTTTGTTTATACATGTATCGTGCTAATCTGGTTGATCTTGTAGATGAGATATCCTCCCCTGAACTATACTAAGGTATGTTGGTTATTTTTTTGTTTTGGTTTAGCTGACATGGTATACTTGCCAAAATAATATCAAAGATGACTAGCAAGATGGTAGACTACAGTTCACGAGATTCTCCCTATGGATCCGATGAGTAGCATGGTGATAAGTACTCTCCTGATATGGCAGACACTTTTAGAACTTTGAAGGAAAAAATAATAAGTTATAAGGTAGATAATGACAGGATCAGTCAGGCACAGGAGAAATAATAAGAATTTAACAAATTCATTCTTCATAGTTTGACAGATTTTCAGAGGCAGGGACCGCTTAGGACTAGTCATGGACAGGAGGACATGACTAATGGGGCATATGGTAATAGGTCTCATGGTGGTCACAGGTCAGATAGAAATGACACAATCAGAGATATAAGGTTCATGGATACACCAAATACACTAGTACAAAATGGCTAATTAGTTACTAAAAAAACGACTAAAATTTGCATATAAATGACTATTTTTTTTTCGGTGACCAATAGTAGCTGATTTACAGTATCTTATAACACGACTAACTTTTAGTCCATTTTAACTTAGTCATTAATTGGTTGTCTCAATTTTGTTGTCTAGTAGTATATTTGGTCATTAATCTAGTAATTAATTTATTCATTGAATTAGTCATTAATTTAGTCAATGATTTGTTCATTAATTTGGTCATTAATTATTATAATTAATGACAAAATATATTACTAAATGATCACCCGAGAAAACCAATTAATGAGCAAAGAAATATGACCAAAACGTTGGTCGTGTTATAAGATTGTAAATTAGCTACTAATAGTCATAAATATTAAAATTTAATCATTGTTTGAAACCAATTAATGACCAAAGAAATATGGCTAAATTTTAGTCGTGCTATAAGATACTGCAAATTAGCTACTAATAGTTGTATATATGCAAAATTTAATCATCATTTGTAATCACAAATTTATCATTTGCAGTAGTCATTTATCTTTTTTGAGTAGTTTCATATTCATTATATAAATGTCTACTATATTAGTTTATATTCATTTCATTTACTTTCATTAACAATCGTCATAAGCAACTAATTTAGTTGTATATTCATTTTATTTTTGTTCATTAATAAACATAAACTAATAATTTAGTAGTTTTAGAGTGATTTTATGTGTTCATTATTAATCAACATAAATTAATTAGTATTATTTTCCAACTAAAAAAATGCCATACAATGTACATGTTCATCTAATATGAAAATGCAAAGTTACATATTTTAATTACAATACTAAGTAATATCAAGTGCAACTATAAATAATTTTAACCACATAGACTATATTATATAAAATTTCAAGTATTACAATATGAGTTTCCAACTTAATATTGGATGGAGTACAATTTACACATGAAATACTATGTCATCACTTCAAAACATTATCATTATGTTGCCAAGACATTGCAAGTGAATTCACCAACTCTGAAGGCTTGGCCATCAGTCTTTATGTGTGTGTCTTATGCGGGATATTGGCTCTACAGGTACCACTAGACCAATTTTATTCTCTCTCTTTTTAATTTGCATTTTGTTTCTCTAGTTCTATTGTTATCCTCTTTCGTCCATTCATACTTCTTACCATCAATACTGAGTTCCTTTTTTGGAAAAAAAAAAAAAAGATATAGATATGAAAGTCAATGAACACTGGAATATAAACTAAATTAGACTATAAAGGATTTATATGATATATACCTCAACATAAGCAATATTGGTAATGTCATTTTTCCCCATAAAAGAAAGAAACTCAAACAAGTTTTCTTCAGTTGGGAAATAGTGGTCACTATCTAGCCAAACAACCTGTATAAACAAAGCAAATAAAACGTCACCATAGAATAAATTTTGTACCTACCGTTTTCTCAATGTACAACATTTTTTGATGAAATGTTATCTTCAACTAAAGTAATAAATGAAAATATAAGCACACATTTCTATCCCAATATTTTGAATTCCCATGCTTATGGTACATTGCAGTTTTGATTTTATCCAACATAATCAAACACAATAGAGCTAGCAATTTCTACTAAGAATGTCTCATGCTCCACTTTTTAGTTGTATCGTTTCCTCTAGTTATCTTTAAGAAGCAGTGAGACTTCAACAATAAAACTCGTCAATAGAAATCTAATGGGTGGAGAAAAGTGCTGCTCACACAAGATTACAACAAGAAACTAAAAGAATAATACAAGACTTTGTAAATTCGATGCTAACTGGAAATATAGCTTCAATATAGCAATATTCAAATTTCAGCGTACTATTTTAGGAGAAAAGGAATCCAATTCCCAGAAGCCAACAAATTATATCCAGAGAAAAACTAAACAAGTTGGCTCCACATTCAAAGGTAAAGTAACTGGGGACTAGCTATATCAAATACTTTTTAGAGTCTACGGGTAGCTACTAACACCATTAACAAGAATTTTAAAATAGATCTGCCATGTATGACCTTAATTGTGGCAACAAATTTGATATATGTACTACATGTATACATTTCAAAATGCATTGCAATAGTATAATAGTATCAAAAGAAACTGCACATAATTATATATTAGGGCGGAAACGTGAACCTGGGTTACACTTTTGTGAGAATTGCGGGTTGAAATTTTTTTTCGGCAATATTTCGGCCGAACATTTTATAGAGTTCGGCCGAACTATGAAATAGTTCGGCCGAACTTGTTTTTAAAGTTCGGCCGAACTCGTGATTCCGTTTAGACTGACGGCTTACTGACGGTGCGGGCAAACAAAATTTTTGCCGGAGATTGGAAAACCGGCAACTAATGTTCGGCCGAACTTATATAAAATTTTGGCCGAACTTTTACATTTAAAATAGTTCGGCCGAAATATTTTCTATAAATAAATCGCTCGCGAAGTTATGTGGTTACCGATTTTATTGTTCCCGCGTTTTCTCTGTCGCTGTTGCACCTCGTCGCCGTGATGGTGTCCCTATCGTTGTTTCTCCTCGTCGCCGCAGCTCCTCGTCGCCGCGCTGGTGTTTCTCCTCGTCGCCGCAGCTCCTCGTCGCCGCGGTGGTGTTTGCCACGGTCGCTCTCTTCGGTCATCGGGTATGTTACTATCACCATGTATAAGCTTCATAACTAGATTTAAGTTTTTTCAAAATGTGGAATGATAAAATCGATTAGTTTACTAATTTTAATGTAGATATTCACCATTTTTGGTGAAATTTTTATCATCATAAACTATATAAAAAAAATTATATAAACTTGCAAAAGAAAACCTTTCAAATTATATAAAGTTCCTCCTTGAATCTTGCATGTCTGTATTTCCAGGCTTGAGCTGTGGAATCAACTCTTGCCGTAGCTCTTTCACGGAACATTTGAAGTTTTTCCTCATCAGACATTCTTTTAGAATTATTGCCATCTTTTTTCTCAAAAAGTCTTGATGTTTTTGAATGACTCTGTCCAAGATGAACTTCATCAGAAACAGATGATGTTCTCTGCACCATATGTGGGCATTTCTTACATAAAAGTTTTTTTCTTTCAACATTATATATTGCCCATTTTCTCTTGTCTGAAAGACATGCATAAGCCTCAGAAACAATTTTAAATGCAGTCTCTGCTTTTGGATGTTTTTTTTTGTCTGGGTGAAGTAACAATGCAAGTTGACGGTATCTTCTTCATACCACATCAATTTCAGCATTCTCTTCTACCTTCAGAATACAGTACCAATCAATGGTCTTCCTACCCTGTGGCTTTGCACAAGAACAAGATGTCTTAGTTGCAGCAAAGCAAACTTCAGCTATTGCTCCAAAGCAGTTTTTAGTTCTTTAGAAGGACCCTCTCCCATATTGCTAGATCTAACCTGATAATACTGAGAGAGAGTCTATTAGAGCAGTGGAGCTTCCATTCGTTAATGTCAGGTAGCTAACCAAAATAGTTGTGTGAACCAGCGAGGAGGAACGTAGTCTCAACTAGATCCATTGAAGTACAATTGTATTGCATTTATCTGTGCATGACTTGTATGGTTCCATTTATAATTAATATGATTATATTTAATATATTTAAATTGTGAAATGTGTAGATAATTTTATTTAGTTTAAATATATACATAGAAAAAATTATTCATGAAGTCTACACATTTTCAAATATTAAAAAACTATACAATATAACATTTGTATGAACTTCACCCATAATCGATTGCTCAATCCTCCCTTCTTGTTGAGCAAATTAAAAGTATTTTGTAAGACCATGGAATTTGCAAACTTGTATCTCTTTTAATACTCACTTATTTGCAAAAATTTAACCTAAGATGATTTAACCTCGAGATGATTTAATAAGAATGAATAATATGTTTATTTTTTATTTAAAATTTTAGAGAGAAAAATGTCACTTTAATATTTAATATATTTAAATTATGAAATTGATAGATAATTTTATTTATTATAGTTAATGCTCATTTATATATGTATAGAAAAAATTATTTATGAGGTGTATACATTTTCAAATATTATGGGAGAGGTTGAAGTTGGAGTCACTTTTGTTCCTAAGCTTAGTTAAATTTGCAAATTCTATTAAAAATTAAAAAACTAAACATTTAAGTATTTATAGAAGAATTATATACATATATTCAATGTTATAAACATCAAAAAGTTTAAAAGAATTTTTGAAAAAAACTTTACACCCCAAATCTTAAACTGTGTAAGAAAGAAACTTATAATTTCAATGTTCTTATTTAGAAATTTTCATTGAATGTTTAAAGTTCCATTTTCTTTTTCTTTCAACTATGTTGAATTTAGTTTTTAGTTATATTTTTAATGTTGGAGAAAATAACTATTTATTTCATGTGTAATTAGATTAGTGATTTCATGTGTGAGGGTTGTGGATTCAGGCATTGAAACAACACACCATGATATTTCAAATTTAAAAATGATGGTTTGAGTCCTAGGTAGCTTAGAATCCTACTTGTTTTCAAAATAAGGATGCACTCCCATTTGATTCTCATGAATAGGTTATAATCATGAGGCTCTCGCTCAAGAGTGGACCTTCGCAAAATCTTGTGACGTCTTGTCACAAACAAAACCATCAAACTGAAAACACATCATTTTTCTCCTTCAAAGAAAAAAAAATTCACATCATGTGAATATGTACATGTACTCTTACATATTGGTGTACAAAACCATCAACCAAACACAAGTTGACAAAACATGCCTCCAAAAACAACTCGACGAAGTCAATACACTGAGACAGAGTACAAATTTCCATATTTGTTGCATTTAAGTGTGTCTAACATAACTCTACTTTCAACATCTTGCTTCATGCAACATGCACCATACTTTGAATCCGCAAAGAAATTCATGAAACATCAAAATACATGCTAGGCCTTAATTGGATAAGAAATCTAACCATCTCATTGAAGAAACCATTTCAATGGCGCTTCTTTTTCTTTCAACTATGTTGAATTTAGCTTTAGTTATATTTTTAATGTTGGAGAAAATAAATTCACATTTATTTCATGTGTAATTAGATTAGTGATTTCATGTGTTAGGGTTGTGGATTCAAGCATTGAAACAACACCATTATATTTCAAATTTAAAAATGATGGTTTGAGTCCTAGGTAGCTTAGAATCCTACTTGTTTTCAAAATAAGGATGCACTCCCATTTTATTCTCATGATTAGGTTGTAATCATGAGGCTCTCGCTCAAGAGTGGACCTTCCCAAAATCTTGTGACGTCTTGTCACAAACAAAACCATCAAACTGAAAACACAGATCATGCAAGAAACATAGCTCGCCGACATATCATTTTTCTCCTTCAAAGAAAAAAAATTCACATCATGTGAATATCTCCATGTACTCTTACATATTGGTGTACAGAACCATCAACCAAACACAAATTGACAAAACATGCCTCTTCAAACAACAGACTCTCAAGTCAAATAATAGAGCTCAGGTACAAATTTCCATATTTGTTGCATTTAAGTTTGTCAACGTAACTCTACTTTCAACATCTTTCTTCATGCAACATGCACCATACTTTGAATTTGCAAAGAAATTCATGAAACATCAAAATACATGCAAGGCCTTAATTAGATAATAAATCTAACCATCTGTTAGCAAACCATTTCAATGGCGCTTCTTTTTCTTTCAACTATGTTGAATTTAGTTTTTAGTTATATTTTTAATGTTCGATAGATTAGTGATTTCATGTGTTAGGGTTGTGGATTCAGGCATTGAAACAACACCATTATATTTCAAATTTAAAAATGATGGTTTGAGTCCTATGTAGCTTAGAATCCTACTTGTTTTCAAAATAAGGATGCACTCCCATTTGATTCTCACGGATAGGTTGTAATCATGAGGCTCTCGCTCAAGAGTGGACCTTCGCAAAATCTTGTGACGCCTTGTCACAAACAAAACCATCAAACTGAAAACACATCATTTTTCTCCTTCAAAGAAAAAAAAAATTCACATCATGTGAATATGTCCATGTACTCTTACATATTGGTGTACAAAACCATCAACCAAACACAAGTTGACAAAACATGCCTCTTCAAACAACTAACTCTTAAGTCAAATAATAGATCTCATGTACAAATTTCCATATTTGTTGCATTTAAGTGTGTCTAACATAACTCTACTTTCAACATCTTTCTTCATGCAACATGCACCATACTTTGAATCTGCAAAGAAATTCATGAAACATCAAAATACATGCTAGGCCTTAATTGGATAAGAAATCTAACCATCTGTCAGCAAACCATTTCAATGGCGCTTCTTTTTCTTTCAACTATGCTGAATTTAGTTTTTAGTTATATTTTTAATGTTGGAGAAAATAACTATTTATTTCATGTGTAATTAGATTAGTGATTTCATGTGTTAGGGTTGTGGATTCAGGCATTGAAACAACACCATTATATTTCAAATTTAAAAATGATGGTTTGAGTCCTAGGTAGCTTAGAATCCTACTTGATTTCAAAATAAGGATGCACTCCCATTTGATTCTCACGAATAGGTTGTAATCATGAGGCTCTCGCTCAAGAGTGGACCTTCGCAAAATCTTGTGACGTCTTGTCACAAACAAAACCATCAAACTGAAAACACATCATGCAAGAAACATAGCTCGCTGACATATCATTTTTCTCCTTCAAAGAAAAAAAAATTCACACCATGTGAATATGTCCATGTACTCTTACATATTGGTGTACAAAACCATCAACCAAACACAAGTTGACAAAACATGCCTCTTCAAACAACTGACTCTTAAGTCAAATAATAGAGCTCATGTACAAATTTCCATATTTGTTGCATTTAAGTGTGTCAACATAACTATACTTTCAACATCTTGCTTCATGCAACATGCACCATACTTTGAATTTGCAAAGAAAATCATGAAACATCAAAATACATGCTAGGCCTTAATTGGATAAGAAATCTAACCATCTGTCAGCAAACCATTTCAATGGCGCTTCTTTTAGTTGCACTTCATCATGTGAATCATATTGACCCTTATCGATTATGAAATCCTCTTTTCCATTCTTCTTTTCATTTTTTATATCCCCTCTTGGATAACCATAATATCTTGAAATGGAGCTAGCCAACTCAAATATAGTATTGCAAATCCCTGGCTAAGTTAGATGAGGATTACATATGGTCTTGAATGAGCATTTGGACTCTTTAGATATGCATACCAATTATGTTCATATAACACAACAAATAGATGATTTAATTTACAAATGTCACATAGAAGTCATATTTATCTCATGGGCCTTCAACTTCAATTATATAATCGTTTGACCCCCAGAAATGTCATTTAATACCTCAAAATGACTCTAAAAGGTTTTAGACCTGAATTCTCCACCCCCCATTAGAATGACCCTACAAGTTGATTCTTTCAGTTTTTTCACTCTATAAGCATCAACGTACGATTATGCATGATGGAGAATATCTAGTGCTTTCCCTTGTTAATATCTTTAATAATCTCAATATTTATTTAAAAGTATCAATAGTATTTCGACCATGAGATTTGAACAATGTGATGTCGTCGAAATACTATTGATACTTTTAAATAAATATTGAGATTATTAAATATATTAACAATGGAAAGCGCTAGATATTATCCATCATGCATAATCGTACGTTGGATTTGGTGATAATTGTCTCCATATTTTGGCTTTCTGACCCGCAAAACATAATTATTTTACAAGGGAGGGAAGGAGGGATGATCACATTGACTTGCTTGATGACATGTCTATGAATATTAACTACCTCAAGAACTATTTTTTTGCGTAGGGAAAGAGACACATTCCCATGTCTGAGCATGAAAACGTTCTTTGATATTGTTAATGCCTCTAGTGTTTACTTCTACAAGTTCTATAGGCAGAGTCTGTAAAGGGCCAGGTAGCCTCTGGATCTCATCTTTTATGAAAGGTGACATATCTAGTAAATGCCCCTGCAGTCAATCTCTGGAATGGATCTAAATATAAGTTCTTCATTTTAATATCAGTAAAACACAAAAACTTTAAGGTAAACTATGTACATGTTCCATTCATCATGAACACAAACTTCACAAGCTTGAGGTAATGAACACGAAATAAAATTCCTTCTTGGAACAGCTTCATGTGCCTCCTTGGCTTTGGAGCATTTTCCATGTTTTCCATAACCAAGACCCAAATAATTAGGCCTTTCTTGAAGAACATTTGGCTCAACTATGCCTTGTACATGCTTGCCTTTAAAACCCTTTACTTTCATAGCACATTTTCATCAAAAATTTGGACCTTATTCCTCTAATGTCTCTCAAAAGCACGTACACATTCATTTTCAGAGGAAATTGAAGGCAGAAACCAATAGCTAATTCTTCTAACTAACCTTGAATAAAATGAGCTAAATTGTACTTTGATACGAACTTGATTTAAATTGTCCACCCCACATTAGGCACCAATGATTATAACCTTTAATGGGCTAGCACTAGTTTGTAATCATCATCTCAAAATGACCCAGTAGATGAAAAATTACCATGTTTGTAATCATCGTTTCACACCATCTAAATATGACCCTTCTACACATTATATGATTGAATTTATGGTAGGTCATCCCTTCTATCTAGACCATGATTGATTGTGACATTAGGTGAATAAAGGAAATTTGATAAGGAAGGGATCAGTATAAGTTTTTCCTCCTCCACGCACTCCATATCCAGTGATTGCCTATTTTTTTCTCTTCCAACATTTTATTTTGGAAATTCATTTTGGTAGTTAATTCTACTAATAGTCACAACACACTTGGAAGTCAAAGAAATTGTTATATACACTACTAAACTCAATTAACATTGTTTGTTATTGAACTTTACAATAACAAACAACGTAGAGTTCATTAATGTAGTAGTGTATATGATAATTTCTTTAACTTCTAGGTGTGGTGTGGCTATCGATAAAATTAGCTGCTAATGAATTTCGAGAATAGAAAGTTGCAAGTGGAAAATTGAGAAATCACTAGCTATGGGGCGGATGGATGAGGACAAACTAGAAACTATCCTCTACTTATAAATTGTATTTTATTCACCTGTTGTCACAATCATTCATGGGATAGGTAGAGAGGATGACATGCCAAAAATTCATGCATATAATATGTAGAAGGGGTCATGTATGAGATGGTGTGAAGTGATGATGATTGACATGGTAAATTTTCATCTACCAGGTCATTTTGAGATGATGATGACAAACCAATACTAGCCATTTTAAGGTTATAATCATTAACAAGAAATATGGGGAAGGAAATTCAAATGTCTCATCATGGAAATTATAAAAATTGTAAGGATGGGGTTATAAGCGTTATGGAAATTCTAAGTGCCAAATTCTAAGGAACAATCCATATTTGCTTCTCAAAAACTTTATTTGATATATTCTTAAAAAACCAAGTACAAATTGTAGTAATCCTAGAATCATGCTTTACATAAGGTAAAATTGGGGAACTCATGACTTTTACTATAGATAAAAAAACATTTACCCTTACCAAAAAATATATGATAAAAATTGACAAACTACATAAGCTTAAGCTTAAGGGGATATAATCCTTCTTGCCTTCCATATAGATAATGAAAATGATTGTTCCAAGTCTCATGTTGCTTCTCATGTTATTTTATAAACTTTGATTGGAAAGAAAAATAGGAGGGCAGAAATGTAAGAAATATAGAACATACTGGATTTAACAGCCCCAAACTGGATTTTACTCTCAGGTACTGGAACCTCTACAAAGGTTCAACCTGGAAACATAGTTTTTCCTTAGGTTTATCCACTGGTTCTATGTCCAACTTGGATAACCTACAGTTCAATATCCTTCTTTTCATTTTTTATATCCCCTCTTGGATAACCATAATATCTTGAAATGGAGCTAGCCAATTCAAATATAGTATTGTAAATCCCTTGCTAAGTTAGATGAGGATTACATATGGTCTTGAATGAGCATTTGGACTCTTTAGATATATATCTAAAGAGTCCAAAATCTCATTCAATACCATATGTAATAAATAGCCTCCTCATCTAATATATAAAACTTTAATCCATGTGCTTAACCTTAACATTGACACAAATGGAATACAATTTTACTCACTGCTTTATGATAGAAAAATATGCAGATGAATATTGCCCACATATCCGAAGTCAAAAGGGATAGATTAAAAAGGGATGCTCCGGTCATCTATAAAAGATAAATTAAAGAAGCATGACATATTAAAGTAATGTAAATTATATATGCGTACTAATTATGTTCATATAAAGGTGACATATCTAGTAAATGCCCCTACAGTCAATCTCTGGAATGGATCTAAATAGAAGTTCTTCATTTTAATATCCGTAAAACACAACAACTTTAAGGTAAACTATGTACATGTGTCATTTCTCCCACGAACTAAAGTGTATAAGTAGTAAATTTTATACCAAGTGTGCTCCCACCATGTAAAGCGCAATTTGGTGAATTTATCATTTTTATAATATATTTTTTGATTAAATTTTGTTTCACACATGATCAATTATTGCTTTGAAAGTTGTGTTCTACATAATTTGTGTACACTAAATTACAAATTGATTTTTTGAAATCTATTTTGTGAATTTCGACCAATAGATATATATCATGGAGGATGAAAGACGAAGATCAGCCGAATCCCATATGTAGGTTCAGGGATCGGAGGATGTTCACGGTATTTAAATATAATATTAAATATCCATACATGTGTGTACATATGGAATTGATTTTTTTATTAAATTTGTGAGTGAAATTAGTTGTTAATAAGTTTCATATTTTAAATTTTAGGAGGCAAGAGGAGAAGGGTTTCTACTCCATCCATGGAGTGTGGCCAAGGTTCAACCGGTCGAGGTATGAGTGGTAGCAGGTTGCGGGAAGGGGGTGATATTTATTCCCCCGAAGGCCAATCAACGGCTGCTGGTTCTCAACAGGGTCACTGTGGGTCTGGTTCTCAACAGCGTCATTCTAGGTCTTGTTCTCAGCAGGGTCATGTTGGAGAAGATGTTAACCAACAACATCAAGGTTGCCATCAATTTCAATATTTTTTCATTAAATTTGTACAAATTTTTTTACACGTGTTTTTTCTAATATACGAAATTTTATATATATTGATGCAGAGGCTGAAAATGTTCGAGCCAGTGGTCAAAAAAGACGCAGGGCAGCGCGCTACATTGAAGAAGAAGGATGTCAACCCAGCACAACTTATCCGGCTGAGATTACTGATATACCATGGGAAACGAACATGGCGGAATGCACCTTACAAAGGTGTCAAAGCCTTCATGCAAAATTGAAAAGAGATCTCGAGGCTTTGTCTCTACCTGCTGAGAGTAGACAAAGCCTCTAAATAGTTACACATTCATTGAGTGAAATGGTAAAAGTGTACAAAAATTTGGGGCCAACGACTGATTCGTTTGTAGAACTGATGAGAAAGAGAAAAGAAACAGTGATAGGTCCCGATAAATGGCAGGACATAAAACAAAAAGTTTCAAGAGCAGATGCTAAGTCAATGTTTAATTATAAGGAAGGGCCAAAAATAAAAATGTTGAAGGTGCAGTATTTCAAGCACCCAGACAAAGCTGGTTATTTGTATGATCGACATCTTGCGGCCTTTGGAAGGCTTCCATGGAACGATGAGGTTCCTGTTTATTTTGCACAAATTTTTTATGCAGAATTTTTTTTGGGTATGAAACCTGACTACAATGACCTTCCTTCAGAATTTTTTGGCCCGGGGAGAGGTCGATTATATCAACATAAGGGCGCTAAGCGAGATGTGGAGTTGCCTCGCCCTGAGCCGCCATTGGTGAGTCGACCGTTTCGAGTCGAAACCCTGCGATCAGAGATGGATGTGACTTCTCAAATAAGTCGTGAAGCAAGAGATGTTATGATCGAAAATGTTCATAGCGGATTGAGTGGAGTCGATATTGGCTTAAATTGACAAAGAGCACGTGAAAATGCACGTGCCAATTTTGTTTATCATACAGATGAGGAGATTTACAACATGAATGTTGAAGATCTCCGAATATATGCAATAAATTGTCGCAATGGTCTACAAGACCTAATTTTTCGTGAGGAAGAGGGCACCGGAACGGTATGTGTTAGTGACCTTAGGGTTTGAAATTATATTTACATATACATGTGTACAATTTGTAATAAATACATGTGTATGCACATGTATACATTTATTTGTATGTGTACATTAATCTAACAAAAATGTATGATTATATGTTAAAACACCATTTGCAGTTCTCAGGCATGATGCATGATGAAAATGTGAATATTACGTTCGGGACCTCTGGCTCAAACGATGCAGATGGGTCTGACCATAATGATATGTTGGCACATGTATGTTAGTGTTTTCTAAGTGACTCTAAAATAAATAGTTGTTGCCACACATGTACATGTATGTATATATATAATTTGATTTTAAATGTTTTAACAGATTCCGATTCCGTCTGATGTTTTTGGGATGGCTGTACCTTCTTCTTCCTTAGGAGATATACCTTCTACTTCATTGGGAGATGTACAAGTATGGACAATTTTTCACAAGTTCATAATTTATGTTACCTCAAAAAGTTCCATTAAAAATTGAGATATATAGAGAGAGAGATCTATATTTTGAGTTATTTAAATTTTTTTGAATTTAGGTTCGTATAGAAGATTTTTTTAATCCGAGGACTCTAGCGACGGAGATAGGAACATCCACAGCATTTGAACAAGTTGTCTTTAGTTCTTTTTTTTAATATTATTGTTCAAATAAGTTTATATATGTACATGTGCATTTTCATTTGAAAGTTTTTAATTTATATAAATTATTTATGTATATATATATATATATTTATATTTAACTGTACATGTATATTGTACAGGTTACCACTGCAGATGTTTCTATGGCAGAACCTGTTCATCAAATGGAGAGGGAACCTTACGAGGTATTGCATGATTTTTTTGTTATATTTTGTTTTTTACATGAAGTTCTAGATATATATTCTCATTCATTTTTAAAACTTCAAATTTTAATGTTCAAGTACATGTGCATTGTGTATGTAGGTTTCCTATTCACAGGATAGGGCGCGGACTGAGACCCAGACGCTAGATCCTCCATTTGATGGACATGATTTACAGTGGATTTGATTTCAAAATTTAGATGGTTTTAAAATTTGTTAAACTTGATACAGTTTGATACTCAAGTGAGATTTACAATTTTTGGACATATTTTATTACAATGTTATTATATAATTTGTTTTATTTAATTTTTGGATGGTTTTAGTACGTTTGGCATGTGAATGTGAAGTAATGTTGTCATCTGAATTACATTTGACATGTGATGTTTAATGTTAAATGTTTTTGTTGGATAGTTGAATTATAATTGGCATGGCATGTGATATTTAATGTTAAATTTTTTTGTTGGATAGTTGAATTATAATTGGCATGGCATCTGAAGTTTTTAAAACTACATGAATGATAGAATGTGAACCTACATTTGCACATATGGTAAATTGAAATGTTACTTGTAACAAGACAATCCCCATTGATTTCATTACAATATATGTTGATTTCTGATTTGATATAATTGCATGTATGATGGTACATTACTTGTAAAGTCATTGGATTAATAGTGTTCATTGATTTCAGTGTAAGCGCAAAAAATTATTGACAATGTAGAACAATTTTTGTGTTATAATAATTAAACCTAATAATATTGGAGAGCAAGAGAGACTTGAGGTATGGTGTTTACTACAAGAGTTCGAGCTAAATATTTAAATGGTTTACCTATGTGTTGATTTCCGATTTGATATAATTGCATGTATGATGGTACATTACTTGTAAAGTCATTGGATTAATAGTGTTCATTGATTTCAGTGTAAGCGCAAAAAATTATTGACAATGTAGAACGATTTTTGTGTTATAATAATTAAACCTAATAATATTGGAGAGCAAGAGAGACTTGAGGTATGGTGTTTACTACAAGAGTTCAAGCTAAATATTTAAATGGTTTGTACCTATGTGTTGATTTCTGATTTGATATAATTGCATGTATGATGGTACATTACTTGTAAAGTCATTGGATTAATAGAGTTCATTGATTTCAGTGTAAGCGCAAAAAATTATTGACAATGTAGAACGATTTTTGTGTTATAATAATTAAACCTAATAATATTGGAGAGCAAGAGAGACTTGAGGTATGGTGCTTACTACAAGAGTTCGAGCTAAATATTTAAATGGTTTATGATTTATGATTTATACTTTCCTTTTAATATAATCGATACGGAAAGATGACAAAACTAATAAGGGTGACAATAAGAATAGAAGTTCAGAAAATAGTTTAAGATTGATCACAAGAATTAAGAGAATGTCTCGGTCCATCATTGGTATGGCTTGTGCTGAAACCATGAAATCTCGTCCCAACACCATAGAATGATCATCCATGTCACTGACTCTTAAGTCTATCTTTCCAAACCATGACCCTACTCTCACATGTGTGCCTTTCATGACACCAGTCACTGCTTTCATCCTCGAATTGACTGCCTTGAAAGCACTCAACTCTTTCTCGATGCTAGCCTTCCTCTTTCTAAGAGATGAATCTGCCTTTCGACTTAGGAAGCTATGGGTAGCCCCCGTGTCTATCAAAGCAGAGAACTTTTTCCCATGTACGGTTGTAGACACGAATCTCAAGTCCAAGGAACTTTCATCATAATTCCTTCTCCTTGTCTTGCACCTTACTTCCGCAATCTTCTTCAACATTTCCTCTTCCAATATGTCTTTCGAACTAGCCCTTGGCTTAACAGTCCTTTTCACATATCTCTTCTCATGAAGCTCCATCGAAAAATCCGATCCCGGGTCTGCTTGAATTGGTTCAAGCTCTTTCCTTTTCGAATTTTGTCTAATTTCTCCAATACGACATATATTGACTCCTTCCAAACGAAGTGCACCAATCCTCATAGTGTGGTCGTCTTCTTTTCCAAGTGTGCCAACACATGCATTTTATTTCTTCAAACAAATAGGTTTCGGATCAAGAAAGTCCCTCTTGATCTTATCTTCCATGTTCTTGACTTTAGCCTGCAACGTGGTGCTTCTTTCCTTCAAGTGAGCCCTTTCCATAAAGAGTTCTTGGAGTCTTTGTTCACCTTGTCGTATCTCCATGTCAAGCTTTTCAATTTCAGCAGTTTGTCCAGATAGTCCATCCTTGGAATTTCTTGGGTGAAAAACCAAGTAGGTTGAACCAACTTTGGTCTAGTCCATTGATATTCATTAAAGAATTGGTCATTGGCGCTGCTTCAAGCTAGGAGTGAGCATCGTCACCAACCTACATTGAATATTTTACACTCCCTAGGGTGAATGATACTTTAAATTGATTGACAGTCTAAGACTTTCGAATTTTTCCGAATGCCAAATGATCTTACAAAGTTAGTATTTATAATATCCTAATAGGTCATTCGGTGACAACTTTTACCGGAAACTTGAAACAACTTTGGCATGTGATATTTAATTTGTTAAATGTTTTTGTTGGATAGTTGAATTATAATTGGCACGGCATGTGAAGTTTTTAAAACTCGAGTTTTGGATGGTTTCAATCTACATTTTGCATGTGATATTTAATGAACTTTAAATGTTTAATGTTAAATAATGTTGCACAATATATAATAAAAAGGGTTTTAAAACTTAAAGTTTTGGATGGTTTCAACCTAAATTTTCACATATGGTAAATTGAAATTATGTTACTTGTAACAAGACAATCCCCATTGATTTCATTGCATATGTTGATTTCTAATTTGATATAATTGCATGTATGATGGTACATTACTTGTAAAGTCATTGGATTAATAGTGTTCATTGATTTCAGTGTAAGCGCACAAAATTATTGACAATGTAGAACGATTTTTGTGTTATAATAATTAAACCTAATAATATTGGAGAGCAAGAGAGATAAGGTATGGTGTTTACTACAAGAGTTCGAGCAGGTCATTCGGTGACAACTTTTACCAGAAACTTGAAACAAAGAGAATCTATCTTTGGCTAGGACATCATGTAAGATGCTTGACATAAACAGTAAAATTGTACTCATGTAAGTTTAAAAGCTGAGATTCGGGCAAGTGGGGACAACCACTTGTTATCTCGTCCCTTGGAGGCTAGGCCATATGGGGACCGAATCTGACCTTACAAAATAAAGTGAAATAATTTGTACCATATGGTCGGAGAACATATACAAGAAAAATTAATATACAAGAACAATTAATTTCATTCTAGAATATATATATATATATATATATATATATATATATATATCCAATACATATAACATTTTTAATCAATGCACATGTATAGAAAAACTACTTTCAGTTGATACTAGAGCACGTGCTTGTACCCAAACAATTTGTAACATGTGCAAACCACAAATAACATAAGCAACTCAATTTTTAGTTGAGTACTGGAAGTTCTAAAACATATTTAATCCAAAGATAATAAATTTTTGGACACTTCACTCAAAAAAATTCTAATGGAATTCCATCCTCAATAATCCGTTCATGATCGGATTTTGACATTTTCCATTTCTTAATTTTCGATTTTTTTCTTTGATTGAACTTCTATCAACTTTATGCGTGCTGCACACACCAAGTGACTATATTGACAACTTATGGAATCAGGTTCATAGTCTTCAAAGTAAACAAAGTCTCCACTTTGATGAGTTTGTCTGAAAAAATAACCTTTCAGTATAATAGACCCTCTGTCATACTGAAATCCATGATCATTATAGTCTTGTAATAATTTCATTTTTCGTTCAGTGCAATGCATCAAATAATACTTCACATTTTCATCATTGTCAATAGGTGCAATTACAGCAAAAACATCTCCTGCACAATAAAATAAATTTAACATTTAATTATGCATATTTAAATTTATTTCTAGATCTTTAAATCATTAGAAAATAATTCAAATGTTACCTTCTCTAACAAGATCAGAAACTCGATCACCATCGGATGATATTGTAGTTTCCTCTGATTGCATTTCTTCAAACATTGCAACAGACATTTTTCCCTTTGTATTTAGCTCTGTATGTTTCCAATCGTTCACATACATTTTGTTTTCACAGACGTCATTGGATTTTGTGTTGTCTGTGCAAACATCACAAAAACAAGAATATTTTCTTTTATCCAATGCAAACACATTTGTGGACAATTTTGTTTGAATTGAATGCAATTTTCGAGTCCCCTTTATTGTTCCAACGTCAGCTGTTTAGTCTATCTCGTCTCCGATTCCAATATGCCAGAAAAACCTTTATATGAAAAATTAGAAAAAGAATTTGTAAATATGATATCAAAATACAATTAAAAATAATCATTGCATGATAAATGTACAATGTTTAAAATTAGATTACCAATATAAATTAAATTGAATGTACCTTTGCACTTCTCGTGATGGGTTAATCTCTTGGCTTAGAGCATTTTTGCACCATTGAACAACTTCTTCAGCGTTTGCAAGTCGGCGTGCAAAGTGGTTCATTTGATATCTTCGAAGTACTCGTTTTATGCATGCTCCTGCACCGTCATGTTTTCTTTTCCATATTTGATCCTAGAAATTCCACTAATGTTTAATACCAGGTTTATGAAGGCAACATAACCAAAGAACCAAATGATAAATGCGATTTGAATTGACTTCAACGCATCAAATACGACCATATCCAATGTTCATTGAATGTTATTCTACGATTTTTCAATGAATCATAAATTTTTCCAAAACAATGTTGTACAAAACATGTATCATGTGTACGATCGTCACTGATATAAAAGTGATATTCTTTAATGATATGTCAATTTTCACTTGTGCTTTCTATATGATCGACATTTTGTTCAGCATGTCTATATAGAATATGGACGAGCATGGAGACTTGGTCAGAATGATAGTATTCACTCTAAATTTCTTTTTGTGGAACAAATGTGTAGTTTTCTGCAAAATCAATCACTGACAAAATGGTCCCTGGTGGAAAAATTTCACGAGATTTTTTTAATTGCAAGTCTTGCCATCGAGCTCTATGGGAATGCTTGGTGTATTTGTAAATTTCTGCCTCAAACTTTCTCAAAAAGTCTATCAGAAAAATTTTGTCTTCTTGTAATTCGATTCTTTTAACACTATCTGCACCTTGAATCGATGTACCGATTTATTCATATCTCTTCCATTTCACTTTCATGTTGGACAATGATTGATCATTTATATCAATATGATATTTGTTTTGAAATTTAGTCAAATTTCCACAATCATCGCATTTTTTACCACCAACACATTTATTTTTGTAAAATAGTTCATCGTTTTCTCTTTCACATAGAATTTGAGATATGAATTCACGGATAGTGGAAGGAGGAGGTGAATCCTTCCATAATGTTCTACCGAAATCAAGGAATGTGTCATAATATAACTCAAATTCCACATGATAACGGCAACAACAAGTGTCGCGTATGGTGATAGGTTTTACATACCATGGTTTTTGTTGAACAAAAGCACTAAGTGAAACATGAATTTGACGATTTTCTTCTTTTAACTTGTTGAATAACTCTATTTGAGTGGTTTCCAAGAGATGTTTTTCATGTTCTTCGTATTGATTTCATGTTATTCTTCTTCGCATCACATGTCTTGCGGTCGGTGAAACACGCGAATTGTTCTTCCAATATTCATATATTATTTTTTTAACATCTTCTCCAAGTCTATCTTTGTATGGTTGCCTACAAATAGCTCTCCAACAAGCGAGTTCATCATTTACATCTATTTGCAGTCGAAATTTTCGATGTTTGTGCAGATTTTTTCGCGAGGCTCTCAGTGCTCGTGACATAGATGTTATCAAACGATTCTCTTGAGTACTTGGTGAAACCATTGCCATCTGTATTCCTCTATGTATATTTGAAACATCTTTATCTCTAGATCTCTTAATTGACTCTATAGCACTACTCATATTTTTTATCACCTCTTCTTTCATTTTTTTATCTTTGGTTGATTTTCGAATACCCAATAGTGTCGTCGCTTCTTTTAATTTCCTTAATGATAGGAGACCTTTCAATATCTGAGCTTGAACTGTCACTTGCTTATTTTTTAAATACTTTTCAAAAATTCTATCGACACGATATCGTATAACATGGTCAGGTTTTTTATCTCCATATGTGTGAGTGTCGACATTTTCTAACATCTCATTATTGATAGTGATTTCATCTGTACATATTCGAAAAAATAGTACATATTCAATAAATAACTAAATTAATAAATATGTCAATAAATATTAGGAAAATTTTAAATATATCAATAGATCATAATATTTACATTTACATACCCGATTCAATTTCTGCTTGAGGTTGATTTTCTTCTTCAATATTTTGAGGAGTATCTGTGTCTGTTTACATTAAACAAAATATTTTTCAAACTAGTCCATCAAATAAAAATTAAGCTTCACATTTTACATTGGGAAAACTTTAAAAATATATTAATAGATCATAATATTTACATTTACATACCTGCTTCAATTTCTGCTTGAGGCTGATTTTCTTCTTCAATATTTTGAGGAATATCTCTGTCTATTTACATCAAACAAAATATTTTTCAAACTAGTTCATCAAATAAAAATTAAGCTTCACATTTTACATTAGGAAAATTTTAAATATATATCAATAGATCATAATATTTACATTTACATACCTGCTTCAATTTCTACTTGAAGTTGATTTTCCTCTTCAATATTTGAGAGGGCTTCTAACTTTCTTTTGCGATATTGTCTCGTCTCTTCTCTACGTGCCTCAGGGTCTCTTTTTCGATCATACTTTCTCGCACAAGTTCTTCGATTTCCCATGATAATAGGGTATGAAGTGCAAAAATTTTCCTTCAAAAAATTAGACAATAACTCAATTACAAAAAATATCACAAAAGATTTAATTTTAAAAAAAATTAAAAAAAATTCAGTGTAAATTTTTTGTAAAAAATACGTAATCCAATCCAAAACACATACATACCTCCAAGAAAAATCACGCCACCTCCAAGAAATGTCTTCCAAAAAAATTCTTTAAATCCAAAATTGTAAAATCAATTTGCTTCCAAGAAATGCTCTTAAACCCAATTCTTTAAACCCAAACTTTGAAGAAAATTTTTTGAACAAAGAAGCTCAAAAGATTTATTTCAACACAAAACACATACATACCTCCAAGAAAAATCACGCCGCCTCCAAAAAATGTCTTCCAAAAAAGTTCTTTAAACCCAAACTTTGAAGAAAAGTTTTTGAACCCAAACCAAGTTTTGTAAAATGAGATGAAGTGCGAAATGTGCGAAATTTGTGAATCATTTCGCGGCAATTTATATTGACGCGAAATGTGTTTTTTGTAGGGGGCTCCATAAAACTTTCCGGTCGACGGAGAGTTACACAATAGTTCGGCCGAACTGTTCATAATAAGTTCGGCCGAACTATTAAGATGTTAGATTTAGCGACTCATAAACGAAAAACATAGTTCGGCCGAACTATTAAGATGTTAGATTTAGCGACTCATAAACGAAAAACATAGTTCGGCCGAACTTGGACTAAAAGTTCGGTCGAACTAACGCGTCACCAATTACGCAAAAGCAAGCTCTGAAAACGGTTCTGCAACTTTGGACTGATTAAACTCCATGAAAATTTGTTAATTAATTGTCGGAACCAAGACAAGCATTTTCAGAATTGAATCTACTTTCAGGAAATATAACTTTTATGGAATTTCATAAACGTTTATTAATTTTAATTATTTTTCTAATAAAATAGGTGCAAACAATTTCTGAGGGTCGTCGTGATTCAGTGAAATCAAAATTTTTTATCTCCCAAAATACATTGTAAAAAAAATTGAAAAAATTATGGGGCATTACATTGGTCCGTCGACTCTAATGGGTAGCTTTTAGATTTTTAGTTTATAACTTATATGTTAATAAATTTCTTGCCACGCGAAACATATCCAAAATACGTAGTTTTTCGTATTGGACCACTTCAAAAAATTCTAGTAATTATGATATGCATCCATTGGCTTTGTAAATATGACGAAAACAAAGTAGACTCTATCTAGATTGTTGTAACACATTTTGTTTTTTCAAAAACACAAATTTTCAATGAATACAGCATTGCGACATAACATGACTTCTTATGAATCCTCTGATTGTTAAGAAACACACACTCAAAGAAACGCTAAGTTGACATATCAAATATGCATAAAAAAATTTCAAAAAATAAGTAATAGAAAGTTAACAAAATTTCTCACAACTTTTATTTTTATCGCAAAATGAAATTCTACACAGAAAAATTGTTATAGTTTGCAGAAAGTTGAAGAACCGAAAAAAATGAAATTTTTTTCTCAAAAAAGGGCAAAAAGTGTAACCCAGCTTCACATTTTCACCCATAGCCACACTCTAACTATCTTATACTTCATCCTTCAGTTTTCTTCAAGGTTTATTGTAGGAAGGAAGACCCTATTATTATTTTAGCTACCACCAAAGTTTCAGCTCGAGGGGACTTTTATGGAATCACAACTATGGTGACTTCTCTAGAATCACAACTTAAAGCTATTTCCTCCACCCATGTAGAAGTTGAGGATTTGAAAAAGAGGCCATTCACGCGGCCATCAATCCTTTTCGATCCCACTGAAGCAACATACGTTATTTTGGAAAGAGTTTATGATATTTCTCTCAAAGGGCTTGATGAACTCTCCATAATTGAGAGATCCTTTACTATATTTAAGAATACTTTTCTCAATTTTGAAATCCTACACATAGACCGGGAGCTTTAGAATAGAGAATACAATGCAAAAATAGATAAATCTATTTCCAAATTCTTGCGTTTACTATCTAGATATCTGCTTCTTGCACATTCTCACAAGATGCTGGAGTACTTGAATCGGCGATACAAGATATATGCATACAATGTAGATGATGTAATACTCTGTGCTCTTGCCTACCATGAAACAAGCTTATTTGTGTGAATTGTACAACTGCTAAACTTGAATAAAACTAAATGGCATTTTCTAGGAGTGAAGAAGTCGGGTGCACCTCCACCAAGAGCAGTCCTTATTAAAAAATGAACCCATGTAACAATAGTTTTGGAGACAATATGAGAATATAATATGCCAGTGATAAAAAACCTTGCATGCCTCAAATAATCAATTTCCTTCTGCGTTGAAGTAATAATTGAGACCTTGTGTTTTGTGACAACTGTGGACACTAATTTAGTTAAAAAAGTTCTCCCATTAATTCCTTATTGCTTTGATCCTTTGGTTGGTCAAGACTACAAGGTTAGCGGACTTATGATTGTGGGTACCTTAGTGGGTAGAACAACATTGTCACAAAATCTTGTTCAGACGCTGATTTACTCAGTCACAAGAGGTCTTTAGAAGGATGCGGACAGGATGCCGAAAAATTAGAATATGTTTCTTTGCTTAAAATGACACTTATGGCCTTGATTAAGTTGACTCAGGCGCAGAAAGTTAAGTTTTTTCCTTGGAAAACCCTAAAATTTCTTTCAAATATCAATGATTTTCCAGTTATTCTTTTGGAACTTTCAAAAACATTCCACACAAAGAAGCTTTTATCAGTAATTTTAGGAGGACTAATTTATCATAGTTTCTCGCTCAAGTCCTGTCAAAATACTTTTATTATGAAAATTCATATTGTACAAGTTATATCGAAAATCCTAGGTCTTTGGACAGGGAAGGTGCACTGAGAAGCGTTCTTCTATACTTTCTAAGCATAATGTATTTTCACATATTATTGTGTTTAGAAAAAATGACCCGAATATGTTATCATATGTGGTTTTATCAAACTTTAATAAGGTCTAATTAGTTATAAGAGTACACTGGTTCAAGGGAAATGACTTTTATTTCAGAATTGGTTTTACTTTCCTTCATATATTAGCTTTATTTATATTTCTTGAACAACTTGTAGAGCATTATGAATTGGTTAACAATCTAATAATCAGATGAGTAGCTTTTTGTTGCCATTTTTGACATTAATTTCTTTTAAAATGTCACACATCATATAAGATTTTCTTTATCCCATTTGGCCACGAAGTCTCATGGAATGTTAAATAGAAGATATCTATGTAATGAATTGCCACTTAAATTTTTCTAAGAGCTGAAATGTGAAAATGGTGCTTCTTACCTTTTTAATGCGTCCATTACTCTAGTTAGAATAATTTTTCTTTTCAGTGATTTTTTTTTTGGATTCTAGAATTGCATATTGAGATGCAATTGAGATAGCGAAGAATGTTAAATTAACTCATCATATCAAACTGTGACACCTTATAAAAATAGTTAATGTAAAAATGTCTATGGAAAATAATGTCATCTTGAATATTTTTCAAGTTAGTGTGCTTTATACTAGAAAGTTTACATTTATTATATCATATTAATTTACACAGTTAATATTGGAATGTCGAGAGGTTTCTAACGAAATATCCAATTGAAAATTTTTTTATTTATGTCACATCAAGTAGGGGCAAGGATAAGCCTTAATTTAGAGCTTTGACATGCTTGTGTCGGACCACTTCTGTCCTTACTTGTTGTTGGGAGAAATGTTGTTTATTTTCCACAGGGTCACAATGAGCAGGTGAGGTGGTTTCTCACTAATTTTTAATATGCGATCTTCTTTTCGATACAAATGACTGAAAATAATGAATTCTTATCTTCTTTTCATCATAAAATGTGACCCTAGTATTTTGAAATTTTAATGTTATGTAATGAAATTGGTCATACTCAATGTGATTTCAGGTAGCTGCTTCAACAAACAAGGAGGTTGATGCTCATATATCCAATTATCCGAATCTTCCAACTCAATTAATTTTCCAACTTCACAATGTTATAATGCATGGGAGTTCTCTACATTTCATCCCTGCTTTGGTTGTGAACACTTTTATTCATATTGCTATATATACAAGATTTAAAATTTAATAAACACCTTATTGAATGCGAGGAAGATGTGGAAACAGATGAAGTATATTCTCAAATGACATTGAAAACTCTTAATGTTGTAAGACAATTTCACTATATGTGTTTTTCTATAATTTCTAATTTTGGTGAGAAATGCTTTGGTACTAATTCCATTTGTGAAGGAAATTTCAGCATATTTTCCAAGGTACATGTTATAACAGTTATTTGAAAGTTTTTTTGGAATAAAAGCGGATAGCTAGTGTATAGTTGATGTGCATTCCTGACTTGAAAATTCAACAACAAAGAGAAAAATTGTTGAGCAACACAAGTACATTATACTAACACTCCTCTTTTGCGATTCTCTCTATAAACACCTCAAACTTCCCTCCTCTTTTGCGAGTCTCTCTATAAACACCTCAAACTTCCCCTTAGCCAAGGGTGTTGAAAATATTAAAGTCATCTGCGTGCCTTGAGTAGGAAGAAATAGAGTACAGGGGCAGCATAGGTTGCGTGCACAGTATCGTGCATTCAAGTTGAATGGAGAAAAATCACAAGGAGGAATTAATGTTTGATGGGCAACAGCCACCATTGCAGAGAATGAAGACTTTCGTGGTTAAAAGCACGGAAGAATAGAGTTTTGTTTAAGACAGTCTTTTCGGGTATTTAAGACCTCAACAACTGAAATTGAAGAAAATTTGTTCAAGCGGTGAAATACTTTAAGTTTTTTGAAAAGGCATGACAAATTGGTCCCCACCACTTAAGCGCTAATCGCAATCGCAAGTTTTACTTGCAGTGTCTTGTTGATGAAGGAGGTCCGATGAGATCATCGCAATCGGCAGTTTCATATTATACAACCGCAATGTGTTTTGAAATGTTGAAACATTGCGATGCGATGAGTTAAAATCACAATCAAAAATCACCCTCCATCGAAGCCAAGGTCCCCGGGTGGTCCCACAGACCACGCGGCAGTCTATTGAACAATCGCAAGTTCACAATCGGGAGCGCATTTTTGTTTGGCTCGATTGACATATGAGAATTGGTGGACCTGACCATATTATATGGCGGAGTTTATTGCATCCATCGCATCCGGTTTGTAATCGGCAATCATAGTTTTTGATGGATCGTTTGTTATGTGTTGAAGTCCGGACCCGATGGGGTTATGCAACGGATTTCATAACAGTCCTTCGCGTCCGATTCTCAATCGGAGATCAGACGTTTAGTTTGTTGTTTGTTTTTAAACATTGCACATTATGTAATGAAGCCCGGTGGGGCCCAACAACCTTTTTAAACAGATTTTATTTAGGTTTTAGATAGTTTGCAATGTTTTAATTTTATATGCGCGGCATATATATATTGTAAGAGCCCATGAGGCAGATGTAGTTGTTTTTTTTATTACGTAGAATAGTGAATGAAAACGCATAGCAGTGTAGGAAAAGAAAACACAGCAGTGTTATTTCGAGAGACAGAGAGTTTACTTTGTGAGAGACAGTGAAGTCTTGTGTGTGCACTGTGTTAGCAGCAGTCATTATTTTGTAATCCCTCTTAGTGAGGAAGCATTGTAACAGTTTTTTTAAAGAAATAGAAGTTTGTTTTCAAAGTTGAAACTCTATCTTCTGTGAGTGAAATTTTTAATTTCTCTGTGTTAGAAGAGGAGAGCATTACTCTCTCCATTGTTTTTCTGGAATTTTCACATATTCCAACATGGTATCGGAGCTAGTCCAGGCTCTTTGAAGGTCAAAGAAGCTGAAGGAAGGAGTTCTTTGTTGCAGCAGCTTCTCCCGCAGTGTGAAGACTCAGTCAAAAAGAATTCAAGGTATTTCTCTATACAGTTTATTGTGTTACTATTGCAGAACAGTCAGCTATTTTAAATACATAGTCAAGTTTTTTTTTAATCATAGTTAAGAGTGCAAGAATGGTTGGAGCCAGCACTAGCATGGGTATTGGAAATATCCACCTCCCACTATTTAATGGGAAAAATTATGACTACTGGTCAATAACTATGAGAGCTTTATTTACTTCCCAAGACTTATGGGAATTTGTTGAGGATGGATTTGAAGAGCCAGCAGATGAAGAAGAGTTTGATGATTTAACTCAGGCAGAGAAAGAGTTGTTGAAGATCAATAAGAAGAAAGACTCCAAAGCTCTCTTCTTATTGTATCAAGCAGTGCATGAGAGTGTGTTTCCGAGGATAGCAGCAGCCAAGAGTGTTGGCAATATTTTTCTGGTATCCTATTATATTGAAGGTGTTTATCTATGTTCTGATTGGTGGATCGAATCCACGCAGAGAACCGAGTCGAATAGTTCGTAAGGATTTCATCAGAGCTGTATAACAGTATTGTGGTTGTATGATCTAATAACGCGAAGATAAGAATTGGCGAAAGTATGCAGACGAAACCTGTTGTAGAGGGGCGGAACCTTGCGAATGAATAGTGAACGCGGTTTAAGGTTGGAAGTGGTTTTTATCGCACCACCTTTGCAGCAAAAGTGGTATTTGAGAATCGGGAGCGATTCCATAGAACAGTCGACACGTGGCATCGGGCGAAGTTCCAAAACCGCCATCACTGCGCGCCATCGCACATTAACGATCGACCAAGGAGGCCACGCGATATTAATGAGCATCGTCGATCTGGAGGGAAGCCATCGGACAACGGTCGTATGATGAAGATGCGCGAAGGTTAACCAAAGTACAGCGCGGGAATTTGATTGGACTATTGATCATATACGTGGGGCCCCCAGTCAAATGTTTATTAACCTTGGCTATATTATTATATGGCGGAGATAAAGATTACCTTTTGGGTCGATTAAGTGTTATGAATATGCCTTGATGTATATGGAGAACATAAGTTGGGGTTAATTTGGATTATTTTTTAATACGTGGGTTGATATTAAAAGAGCATTTTTGTATGCCTTAGGAAGGTCTTTACTAAAGAAGAAAGTTGGATTAATATCTCAATCTCTGATTGAGATATTAATAAGTCTTAGATTAATTATCTAATTGCCAAAACCAAGAAAATAGATCAATGAGAAATTGTTTAGGGCTTGAGTAGACCCCGCTGGATTATCTAATTGATCCCATCCAGGAATACCATCAGCGGTTGGGTGGTTTTGACTCATGGTATTAATAAAGGATAAAAATATATAAGGAGAAGAGGATTATAGTACGATCTGGGGATGTCAAGGGGTGATTAATGAATAAATCTCTTTAAGAGGTATTTGTTGATTGAACTCTGTTTTCTTAAAAGGCTGAATCTATAATGCACCTATGGATTTGATCTCTGAATCAGAAATGGTGGAAATCTCAGAAGTTTAAGAGAATGAAGATTTGGCACTAAGTCGTGGAAACCTAGGCAATCGAAGGGTGAAAGTCTTCGGTGCATAATGGGCTTCTTCAGTCACAGTGGTGTAAATTAAAAGGTGACTCCTCCCAAGTAGGTGAAACAGAATGAAGAAGGTTATGCCTTCTAAAGTGGGTTGCCTGTGTTCACATGTGATAAATCTTGCATGGCTAAATTAATAATTTCTTACAAAATAAATTAATATGAGACGAGGCGAAGCAATAGTGTTTCTAGTAGGGTTCCATCTTAATATAGAATTCATGTGTGTTGTATGTGGATGGCAAATTATTATTCATATTACTGCTTTCTATGAATTAATATTTTAATAATCTGATTAAAAATTAAAAACAGGATCTCATTAAAAATTAAATGTGTTCTTCCCTCTGTGTTTTCCTAACAATTGGTATCAGAGCAGGTCCTTCTGAAAATCTTAGCCGCTAGAAGGAAGATCAATCAAGATGAGCAATCAAGATGGAATAGCATCTATCAGGCCTCCGCTCTTCAATGGAAACAATTTAATCTTCTGGAAAACATGGATGAGATGCTATATTTAGTCTCTGGGTGCAGATGTATGGGCTATTGTTGAAGCAGGATATCAATATCTAGCCGCAGTACCAACAGATCCAATGAAAAGAAAGAATTATGAAACAAATGCAAAAGTGGTTAATGCTCTATTGGGAAGTCTAACTGAATCAAAAATTTTCAAAGTCATGCAGCTGAATATAGCAAAGGCAATATGGGACAAAATCATTCTAAGTTATGAAGGTGATGCAAAGGTAAAAAGTGTTAAACTCAAAACTCTCAGAATTCATTATGAGAACCTAAAAATGCATAATGAGGAGAGCATTGCTAATTTCTTCTTACGTCTTGATGATATTGTAATTCGTATGAGAAATCTGGGAGAAACAATAACCGAATCTACTTTGGTTGAGAAATTTTTAAGATCACTAACGACAAAATTTGAGTCAAAAGTTTTTTCTCTTGAAGAAAAGCAGGATCTTCAAAATCTCACTGTGGTGCAACTTCATGGCATACTAAGTGCATATGAAATGAGAAGAGGAGGACCATCTGAAGTTAAAGAAGCAGTCTTTATAGCTTCTACAAAAGGGAAAGAAGTACAAGAAGCAGAAGGATCGAGATATATCTCAGAAGAAGATGAGGCAAATTTTGTAAAGAAACTTCAACTTGGCACAGGACGGTTCAGAGGTAAGCTTCCTTTCAAATGTTTTGATTGTGGAAGAGTTGGTCATTATGCTGCTAAGTGTCCTTATAAAGAAGCACATAAAAAAAGGGAAGGAAGTAGCTAGAAGGAATAAGAATCGGTTTAGCACTAGAAAAAGTTACTATACTCATGAAGACAGTGATGGGTTATCAGACAGTGAGGAAGAATGTGAACAAGATCTTAGACTTCTCATGGCATTTGAAAAGGAGTCTAGAGAAGAAAATGATAATTTTATGGATGATTTAGAGGAAAATGATCTTTTTGATGAAATCAATCAACTCAAAATATGCTTAGAAGAAAGTAAAATATCCATAGAGACTCTGAAAAACCAGCTTCAAGAAAAGGAGAAACATAATGAGAAATTAGAATGTGAAATAGTAAGTCTAAGAAAATAAATTGATAAATTAAAGACTTTGAACCTTAGATTTGCTAAAGGATCTGAAACCTTTGATGAGATTATTAAGGTGCAACGTTCTCCTCTTCTAAAGACAGGTCTTGGATATATCGGAGAATCTTCTCAGGCTTCAGCACCAAATTATCTAAAAGCAGCTACAGCCAGTACACAAAATTCTACCCCACAACAAGGGAATAAAGAGTCTGTACAGATAAAGCATGATCATCTCAATTCAAAGAACACTAACAGGAGTACCTTTCAAAGAAACACCAATCAACAGGTAAATTCAAGTAGAATATTTCATGATCGCAGAAATTTCTTCTTCAATGGACAATGTTTCTCATGTCACAATTTTGGTCATAAAGTTGTTCACTGTGTTGCTTATAAAACCATCATGACAAGAGAATCAAGAAAGAAAAGGATTGATATTGGAACTAAGAAGAATACATATAACAACTTTTCTCCTCTTCAAAATGAAGTTGAATGTGCTTATTGCAATAACTTTGGCCATGAAGAATTTGAATGCAGGAGCAAAGTCCAGCCAAAAGAGCATCTTCCTTCAAACTCCAAAGTATGGAAAAAGAAGGAATTACAGGCTGAAAATTGTGGCATAGATTTATTTGCAAAAGGAGAAGAAAATCAATGGTACAATGATAGTGGATGCTCAAAACACATGACAGGTGACAAAAACAAACTTCTTGCATATAGTGCTCTAGAAAAGGAAAAGAATGTTACATTTGGAAATGATACTCCTGCTGTCATTAAGGGAAAAGGATCTGTTTTTCTAAAAGAAAAGGTGAAAGCTAATAATGTCATGTATGTGGATGGATTAAAGCTTAACCTGTTAAGTGTAAGTCAAATGTGTGATCAAGGAACTGAAGTTGTCTTTAGTTCAAAAGAATGTGTGGTACGTGATCTTGATACAGGTAAAAAAATTATGAAAGGAAACAGAACTCCAAGCAATCTATATGTATTAAAGAACTGCAAAGAACAATGTTACATGAGTAAATATTCAGAAAACTGGCTATGGCATAGAAGGTTGGGCCATCTGAGCTTCTCTCAAATCAACAAATCAAGCAGACTTAAAGTTGTTCGTGATCTTCCCAATATTACACCACCTAAAAGTATCATATGCAAATCTTGCCAATTCGGTAAGCAAACCAGAGTGCAATTTAATGCCAAGGAAGGTTCATCAAGTAAGCCTCTTGAACTCATTCATACTGAAATATGTGGACCTGTGAAGAATAAGTCACCACGTGGTGAACAATACTATATCTTATTTATTGATGATTTCTCTAGAATGTGTTGGATTGGGTTGATTAAACACAAAGATTAAGCATTTGAGAAATTTCAGATCTTCAAAGCACTGGTTGAAAATGAATTAGATCTAAAAATCAAGTGTCTTAGATCTGATCGAGGAGGATAATATACATCAGATGAATTCCTTGAATTTTGTGAACAACATGGCATAAAAAGATAGTTTTCTGTAGCTAGCACTCCACAACAAAATGGCGTAGCAGAAAGAATGAATAGAACAGTTCAACAAATGGCTAGAGCTATGCTTGATGATTCCGGAACACCTGACACATTTTGGGGAGAAGCAACACATACAGCGGTAAATATTCTTAACAAGGCACATGTTCATGTAAACAGTGATAAAACTCCATATGAACTATGGTATGGCAATCCTCCCACTGTAAAGCACTTTAGAGTTTTTGGGAGCAAATGCTTTATCAAAAATAATGATGAAAAACTTGGCAAGTTTGAACCCAGAGCAGATGAAGGAATATTTCTTGGCTACTCCTCTAGGAGTAGGGCATATAAATGTTACAATAAGAGACTTCGGAGGATTGTTGAATGTATAGATGTTGTTATTGATGAGTCTCCTGCAGCTCCAAAATAAGAAAAACAAACAACAGATGAAGATGATGATGAAATATATCCTTCTACATCAAATAGGAATGATATAGACAGTGAACCCAATGAAGAACCCGAAGATGATTTATCTGAAAAAGCTCCATCCAGATATGTTCAAAAGAATCATCCAGAATCTCAAATTTTGGGAGAATAGGGATTAGGTGTACAAACAAGAAGGACTCTTGTAGGATCTTCTAGCTATATGGCATTTCTGTCCACTATTGAACCACACAATTTTAATCAAGCCAGCAAATATGAATGTTGGATTCAAGCTATGAATGAAGAGCTTGATCAAATTGAAAAGAATCACACTTGGGAATTAGTACCAAGACCTCATGAAAAAAATGTCATTGGAACTAAATGGATATTCAAAAACAAGTTAAATGAGAATGGGGAGGTTATAAGAAATAAAGCTAGACTTGTCTGCAAGGGGTATGCTCAACAAGAAGGTATAGACTTTGAAGAAAATTTTGCTCCTGTAGCTAGACTTGAAGCCATAAGAATGTTTCTTGCTTTTTCAAGCTTCCAACAAATCAAAGTTTATCAAATGGATGTTAAATCTGCCTTTCTCAATGGTGATCTAGAAGAAGAATTTTATATAGAACAACCAGAAGGATTCATTTTGGGAAATGATGAAAAACTTGTTTGTAGACTTAAAAAGGCTCTATATGGTCTCAAACAAGCTCCAAGGGCATGGTACTATCATCTTGACAAATATATTCATCAACAAGGATTTTCTAAGGGGTCTGCTGATAGCAACTTATACACAAAAACTGAAAATAATAAACTTTTGATTGTGGTTGTATATGTTGATGATATCATTTTTGGAAGTAATGCAGAGTCTATGAGTCAGAAATTTGCTTCTGATATGCAGCAAGAATTTGAAATGTATTTACTTGGGGAACTAACATTCTTTCTTGGCTTGCAAGTGCAACAAGCAACAGATGGCATATTCTTATCACAAGAAAAATACCTCAAGAAAATCTTAAAGAAGTATGGCATGGAAGATTGCAAACCTGTAAGTACACCAATGATAACCGGATGTAATCTCAGTTCTAATGATGATTCCCCCACGGTGAATCAACCAGAATACAGATCTATGATAGGAAGTCTACTTTATCTCACTGGGAAAATACTAGACATTATGCATGCAGTTGGGATTGTTGGACGATTCCAAGCTAATCCAAAAGAGTCTCACCTTCAAGTTGTGAAAAGAATATTCAAATATCTACAAGGAACTCAAGACTTTGGACTATGGTATCCAAAGAATGCTGATCTTACTCTTCATGCTTACACTGATGCAGATTGGGCTGGAAATGTTGATGATCGGAAAATCACTAGTGGTGGTGCATTCTATATGGGGCCCTGGTTAGTATCTTGGTTCAGCAAGAAGCAAAGCTCTATTGCCTTATCTACAGCAGAAGCAGAATATGTGGCTGCCGCATCATGTTGCACTCAACTTCTTTGGATGATGCAAACCTTACAAGACATTCAAATCAGATGTTCACCTCCTATCTCCATTATGTGTGATAATACAAGTGCCATCAGTATTTCAAAGAATCCTGTTATGCATTCCAAGACAAAGCACATTCCCATCAAGTATCACTTCTTACGAGAACAAGTGCTTGAACAAAAGGTAAATTTTGAGTATGTTCCCTCCAAAGAACAAGTTGCTGACATATTTACCAAACCTTTACCCAGGGAAGCGTTCGAATATCTCAGACAAAAGCTGGGAGTAGTCTCTGCCATGCAAAATATCAGATCTGCTTAAATTTAGAAGATTAAATTGGATACGCTCTCGTTGAAAGTGTTCAAGATGCACAGGCTAAGGGGGAGCATTGGTCAAAAGGCAAGGATGCATTGTTGGCATTCTAATTATTTGTTGTAGTCTGATCTCATACTTGAGAATCTGTGATCTTAAGTGTATAAGTCATTTCTGTTATTTCATTAAATATTATTGAAGAAGCAGCATGATCTCAGGGGGAGCATGGTATTGTCAATACAAAGGATCCTGATCTATCCTTTGCCCTTGATGTCAAAGGGGGAGAATATTGTTGAATGTATTTCTGGTCATGGTTGCCATCAAGTCCAAAGGGGGAGATTGTTGGCAATATGTTTCTGGTATCCTATTATATTGAGTTGATTGTCCTTGATGGAAACTCTCTGACAAAGGATGCAGATAATGACTGTATGAAGAACTCAGAAATCAGTGATAGTTGAGCAGTTAGATGTACCAATGTCAATACGGTCGACTATGTATCTCGACTGGTAGACAATAAACCATCGCGTGATAACCCTCTGTATTATGGAGTAAGGTGTTTATCTATGTTCCGATTGGTGGATCGAATGCACACAGAGAACCGAGTCGAACAATTCGTAAGGATTTCATCGGAGCTGTATAACAGTATTGTGGTTGTATGATCTAATAACGCGAAGAAACGAATTGGTGAAAGTACGCAGATGGAACCTGGAGTAGAGGGGCAGAACCTTGCAAATGAACAGTGAACGCGGTTGAAGGCTGGAAGTGGTTTTTATCGCACCACCTTTGCAGCGAAAGTGGTATTTGAGAATCGGGAGCGATTCCATAGAACAGTCGACACGTGGCGTCGAGTGAAGTTCCAAAACCGCCATCATTACGCGCCATCGCACGTTAACGATCGACCAAGGAGGTCGCGTGATATTAATGAGTGTCGTCGATCTGGAGGGAAGCCATCGGACAGCGGTCGTATGAAGAAGATGCGCGAAGGTTAACCAAAGTACAGCGCGGGAATTTGATTGGACTATTGATCATATACGTGGGGCCCGGAGTCAAATGTTTATTAACCTTGGCTATATTATTATACGGCGGAGATAAAAATTACCTTTGGGTCGATTCGTGTTATGAATATGCATTAGTGTATGTGGAATAAAGTAGGTTGGGGTTCCAATTTGGATTATTTTTTTTACGTGGGTTGATATGAAAAGAGCATTTTTGTATGCCTTAGGAAGGTCTTTACTAAAGAAGAAATTTGGATTAATATCTCAATCTCAGATTGAGATATTAATAAGCCTTAGATTAATTATCTAATTTTCAAAAACAAGAAAATAGATCAATGAGAAATTGTTTGGGGCTTGCGAAGACCCTGCTGGATTATCTAATTGATCCCGTCCAGGAATACCATCAGCAGTTGGGTGGTTTTGACTCATGGTATTAATAAAGGATAAAACTATATAAGGAGAAGAGGATTATAGTACGGGGTGTGCATGTTGAAGGGTTGTTAATGAATAAATATCTTTAAGAGTTATTTGCATGATTGAACTATGTTTTCTGAAAAGGCTGAATCTATAATGCACCTATGGAGTTGATCTCTAGATCTAGAAATGATGAATCTCTAGGAAGATCTGCAAAGAAATCATGAAGACCTGACGCAAGTCTGATGAAGAAATTTGGTGAATCTGAGGATTGAAGTCTTCAGCATGAAAGTGGAAGCTTTCTGCCAGTACAAGCTGGTGTTAAAGTCAGGGGGTTGGAGCTCCCTTCCAGTAGTGACTGGAGAACGAGAGAAGGTTGTAGCCTTCTGCAGGTGGGTGCTTGCGTGTTGGTATAATTCTGCACCAGCACAAAAATTGTAAGAAGTTTTCTTTATAATAAATATTGAAGATAGAGACGACAGCAGCAGTGGTTTTCTCCCAAATTGGGTTTCCACCTTAAATACTAGAGTTCATGTGTGTTGCTTATGTGTGATGGCTAATTCTATTATTACTGCACATGCTTACTGCTTATGAATGAATGACGTAATAATCTAAGTAAAGAATTAAAATAAGATCTCTGATAAAAAGTTTTTTTTAAATACTGATTCACCCCCCCCCCTCTCTCAGTATTTTTCCTAACAAAGAGATCCAAATAAGCATGGGAAACTCTCAAGACATCCTATCAAGGCATGGAAAAAGTGAAGACAGCAAAAATTCAGTTGCTGAGGAGAGACTTTGAGACTCTCTGTATGAAAGAGTCAGATACTATTGACTCATTCTTCACTCATGTGATTGGAATGGTCACACAAATAAGATCTCATGGAGAGACTCTTGAAGACAAGAGGATTGTGGAAAAACTCTTGAGGATTCCACCCTCAAGATTTGATGTGATTTTCACCACCATAGAGGAGACTAAGGATCTCACACATTTTTCAGTGGATAAGCTACATGCATCATTGATGACTCATGAGCAGAGATTGAGTAGGATTGAAAACTCATCTTTGGAACATGCCTTTAAGACCCAGATGTCTTTCGGAAGAGGAAGAGGGAAAGGCAGAGGAAACAAAAGAGGAAGAGGCAGAAGCCAAAACAGAGGTGGAAGGAACAGTCTAGCAAATGCTCAAGGAAGGGGCAGCAATCCAAATCAGCATCAAGACCAAGGCAGCAGCCAGCAGAGTGGTCAGCAGAATGCTCAAGGACAGAGGTATGATAAGTCCAATGTCCAATGTCACTATTGTAAAAAATATGGTCATTATGCTAATGAATGTAGAAAGAAGCAGCATGATATGGGAAATAGAACTAGTGAAAATTTCACTAGAGAAAATATCAGCCAAGATAATTTATTTTTAGCTTGTAATATGGCTGAAGAAAAGAATGAAAACTTATGGTTTCTAGACTCTGGTTGTAGTAACCATATGATAGGAAACATAGCAATGTTTTCTATGTTAGATGAGAGTGTGAAGTCACAAGTCACACTAGGGACTGACAGCAAAGTTTATGTTATGGGAAAAGGAAAAGTAAATGTTTTAACAAGGAAAGGTGCAAATAAATCCATAGCAGATGTCTATTATGTTCCAGGAATGAAGTGTAACCTCTTAGGTATTGGACAGTTTGTCCAAAAGGGGTACAATGTCTTTTTTGAGGATGATGTTTGTACCATCATGGACAAACCACCCAGCAAACAATGTATTGCTGAAGTGAAGATGACAAGGAACAGGATGTTCCCTCTCAGAATAAGAGCAGATCTGAAAAATGAAGAAAAGATAGCAGTAGTGGCACAAGAGGCTATCCAAAGCGAACCAAAAGATGAAAATTGGTTGTGGCACTTGAGATTTGGACATCTTAACTTTGGAGGTCTTAACTTGTCGAATAGAAAAGGAATGGTAAGAGGTTTACCATTGATAGAGAAACCGAACAACCTTTGTGAAGGTTGTATCTTGGGGAAACAACACAGAGAAAGTTTTCCTTCCGGGAAAATCATAAGGGTGAAAGCACCCTTAGAGATTGTCCACTCATATTTGTGTGGACCGATGCAAACTCCATCGCTTGCTAGCAGCCACTACATGTTAACATTCATAGATGATTTTACAAGAAAAACTTGGGTTTACTTTTTGAAAAACAAAAGTGAAGTGTTTGAAAGATTTTGCAATTTCAAAGCACTTGTTGAGAACCAAAGTGGGCTGCAACCTAATTACTGATAGAGGAGGTGAGTATATCTCTAAATATTTTCTACATTTTTTTAGAGAAAATGGGATACACAAGCAGTTTACAACTAGATATACTCTGCAGCAAAATGGAGTAGCCGAAAGGAAGAATAGAACCATAATGGACATGGTAAGGAGTATGTTAAAGGCAAAGAATTTGCCTAATGATTATTGGGCTGAAGTTGTACATTGTGCAGCATACATTTTGAATAGGTTCCCTACAAAAGCAGTTATGAACAAAGTGTCGGAAGAGGCATGGAGTGGCACAAAGCAAGGTGTCACACACATGAAGGTTTTCGGATGTGTGGCTTATGCACACATTCTAGATCAGCTAAGGAAGAAGTTGGACAACAAGGGGGAGAAATGTATTTTCATTGGATACAGTGAGGAATCCAAAGCTTATAGGTTGTACGACCCATCCACCAAGAATTTTATTGTGAGCAGAGATGTTCAGTTCATTGAGGAGGAAGCTTGGGATGGAAGCATAGAGAAAACAATGAATGTTAAACACTGTTTATCTCAGGATGAAAATAATGATGAGTTGGCTGAAATACATCCCAAAACAGTAGCACCAACACAAGGGCAGCAAAGCACACCCTTGAGGAGAAATGAAAGTGCTTCTCCAAGCACACCACAAGGAGGAAATTCAAGTGCTTCTTCAAGCATTTGTACACCTAATGAAAGAGGAAAGAAGTTCAGAAATTTGAATGTCATTTATGAACAAGTGGCAGCAAATGAAGATATCAATTATTTGTTTGCTTTATATTGTCATTTTGATGACCCTATTCGTTTTGAGGATGCTATTAAGAATAGGAAATGGATAGAAGCTATGGATGAGGAGATTAATGCCATAGAAAGAAACAAGACTTGGGATTTGGTTGAACTCCCAAAAGGTAAAGATGTCATTGGAGTTAAGTGGGTCTACAAGACCAAGAGTAATGCTGAAGGCAAAATATAGAGACACAAGGCAAGACTTGTTGTCAAAGGTTATAAGCAGAAGGATGGGACAAATTATGAGGAAACTTTCGCACCGGTTGCTAGAATGGAAACCGTGAGAGTAGTGTTGTCCATAGCAGCACAAAACTAGTGGAAAGTTTACCAAATGGACGTAAAGTCAACATTCCTAAATGGGGTGTTAATGGAAGAGGTTTACATTGAACAACCTCTCAGCTATGAAAAGAAAGGCCAAGAGCACAAAGTGTGCAAGTTGAAGAAAGCTCTTTATGGGCTGAAGCAAGCACCAAGAGTGTGGTATAGTAGGATAGACTCCTATCTACTGGAAAATGGATTTGAAAAGTGTGAGGGAGAACCCACCCTCTACATCAAAGAAAAATACGGTAAAATTTTGATTGTGGTTTTGTATGTTGATGATGTTATTTTCACAGGTAATGATGATTACCTTATTGAAAATTTTAAAACAGTCATGAAAGAAGAATTTGAGATGACTGACATGGGTTTGTTGAAATACTTCTTAGGAATAGAAGTAGAACAAGATGAAAATGGGATTTTTATCTCACAGGCAAAATATTTTAATGAAGTGCTTGAAAGATTTAATATGCAGGAGAGCAAAGCAGCAATCACTCCCACGATGATGGGATTAAAACTCAGCAGAGAGGACAGCAGCAAGGATTTTAATCCTAGCTTGTACAAGAGCATAGTTGGCAGCCTCATGTATTTGACTGCAACTAGGACCGACATAATGCATGTTGTTAGTTTGATTTCCAGATTCATGGAAAAGCCAAAGGATGCACATTGGCAGGCAGCGAAGAGAATTCTGAGGTATGTTAATGGTACTAAAAGGTTTGGTATTTTATATACTGCTTCAGAATGTTCAGATTTAGTTGGATACACTGACAGTGATTGGGCTGGAAGTGTAGATGATCAGAAGAGCACTTTTGGTTATGTTTTTCACATGGGTTCAAGAGAGATTTCATGGGCTTCTAAGAAACATCCCATTGTAGCGTTGTTTACAGCAGAGGCGGAATATGTGGCAACTACAGCAGCAGCGTGTCAAGCAGTTTGGATGAGAAGAATGTTGAGAAGTTTATGCCCAGAATAGGTAAAAGAGACAGTGATTTATTGTGACAATAGCTCAGCTACTGCATTATCAAAGAATTCAGTGTTTCATAAGAGAACGAAACACATTGATGCCAAGTATCACTACATCAGAGAATTAGTGAGCAATGGAGAAATTGTTTTACAGTATTGTAGATTAGAGGAGCAATTTGAAAATATTTTGACAAAGCCATTGGGGTAGAAGACCTTTAAATTTTTAAGAAAATGCTTGGGTATGATTGATAACCCAGCAGCTGACTTTAAGGGGGGGTGTTGAAAATATTAAAGTCATCTGCGTGCCTTGAGCAGGAAGAAATAGAGTATAGGGGCAGCAGAGGTTGTGTGCATAGTACCGCCCATTCAAGTTGAATGGAGAAAAATCGCAAGGAGGAATTAATGTTTGATGGGCAGCAGCCACCATTGCAGAGAATGAATACTTTCGTGGTTAAAAGCACGAAAGAACAAAGTTTTGTTTAAGACAGTCTTTTCGGGTCTTGAAGACCTCAACAACCAAAATTGAAGAAAATTTTTTCAAGCGGTGAAAGACTTTAAGTTTTTTGAAAAGGCACGACAAAGTGGTCCCCACCACTTAAGCGCTAATAGCAATCGCAAGTTTTACTTGCAGTGTCTTGTTGATGAAGGAGGTCCGATGCGATCATCGCAATCGGCAGTTTCATATTATACAACCGCAATGTGTTTTGAAATGTTGAAACATTGTGATGCGATGAGTTAAAATCGCAATCGCAAATCGCCCTCCACCAAAGCCAAGGTCCCCGGGTGGTCCCACAGACCACGCAGCAATCTATTGAACAATTGCAAGTTCACAATCGGAAGCGCATTTTTGTTTGGCCCGATTGACATATGATAATTGGAAAACTTGACCATATTATATGGCGAAGTTTATTGCATCCATCGCATCCGGTTTGTAATCGGCGATCGGAGTTTTTGATGGACCATTTGTTATGTGTTGAAGTCCGGACCCGATGGGGTTATGCAGCAGATTTCATAATAGTCCTTCGCGTCCGATTCTCAATTGGAGATCGGAGGTTTCATTTTTTGTTTGTTTTTAAACATTGTGCATTATGTAATGAAGGCCAGTGGGGCCTGGAAACCTTTTTAAATACATTTGATTTAGGTTTTAGATAGTTTGCAATGTTTTAATTTTATATGCTCGGCATATATATATTGTAAGAGCCCGTGAGGAAAATGTAGTGGTTTTTGTTATTACACAGAACAGTGAATGAAAACGCACAGTAGTGCAGGAAAAGAAAACACAGCAGTGTTATTTCGAGAGACAGAGTTTATTTTGTGAGAGACAGTGAAGTCTTGTGTGTGCACTGTGTTAGTAGCAGTCACTATTTTGTAATCCCTCTTAGTGAGGAAGCATTGTAACAATTTTTTTAAAGAAATAGAAGTTTGTTTTTAGAGTTGAAACTCTTTCTTCTATGAGTGAAATTTTTAATTTCTCTATGTTAGAAGAGGAGAGCATTACTCTCTCCATTATTGTTCTGAAATTTTCACATATTCCAAAAAAGGGAAGATTGATCCGACGCCTCCCCAGATTGAATGATTGACCTCAATTTACCAAATTTACCCTATAAATTAGAGATATGTCAACTGGAGTGTTTTATCCAAAGTGTGCTTCTGATAGAAATTCTTTGTTGCAAGAGAAAAATCATCAAAAATATTTAAGCATTTTTCTTTCTATTGGTCTTTAACAAAGGCATGATGTCTTTGAATACTCTTAAAGAGAAGAAAATTGTGGCTCAGGGATGGATCTGAGAGCGTTCTCACCATGCTAGTGCTGCAGAAATAGAATGGGAGAGTTCCCATGGTTTCTACTTCAAAGGGGAAGATAGTTAACCTGAGGAATCTCGTTATACAAGCTTTCATCTCTGGTGAATACCAATTTGGTTCAGGTAGCCTTTTTTTTTTGATTAAATCTTAGATTTGCAGAAATTATGGTTATTTCTCTGCAGTCTAATTTTTACAACCATAATTGGTCCTTCATACATTAATTGTTTAGTTATATTGGTGCAGGTGGCTGGAACATGGTCAACGCGAATGTGATATTTCTGATAAAGCTAATGCTCAATCTCTAAATGCAGGAAATAAATTACTGGGTATTTCTGAGAAAGCTAATTCTCAAACTCAAAATTCAGGAAGCTAATGCTCGATCCATATTTCTGAGAAGGTTTCTAATCCATCGCAACCCTCTCCTATGTGTGGTGCCAAAACCTAAGTCGAGACCCTGTGTCATTCATCCAAAGGAAGACCAAAAATATAAGAGGCTTTTTTGCCAACCCCAATAACTGAACACAGCGGCCTATTTATAGTTGATGCCATGGGTGAAGGGTCACAACCCTTGGCGGAGGGCGACATGAACAATTGAAGCCTGAATTTAAAATTTTGGGGGGAATTAATAATTTGGATAGGTAATTTAATAATTTTAAATTTCAATAATTTGTTTTCATACTATTTTTTGGGTATATAAATATACTTTTGAGTATTTTATATAGTTTTTAGGTGCATGAATTCACCTTTTGGTCCTTACCAATAAGAATTTTATATCCATCCACTGAATATCTCCTTCTTACTAGTCTGTTAGGATGTCAAATTGAGTATTATCTTTCCATTGGGCATCTCATTTTATTCCTTCAAGAACTAATTTTATGCATGGTTATTTTCTTATAGTTGGGAATATCTACTTATCTAAAAAATAACAATAACTCTAGCTCTAATACAAAAAAATTTATTCCAATAGATGTTTCCACATAATTTTTTGCAATAAAAGATATTACTATGGAATATTTTACATAGAATCTAATGCTATGTAAGCTTCTACACATAATATACTACTACGAAATCTAGTCAGTGAGTAGTGAATGAAAATTTGTACAAATAAGATTTGAGAGGAATCCATATTGGTGAGATGGATGGGCCATAGGCCTACTATTTACAAATAATATAGTATCAAAGTATAATTTTGAGTGCACCTTTCGAGACTTGTATGGTAAGTACCTATAATGACTAGAAGAAGTGGACAAAAGTGATTTCCAAGATTTTAGTGAAGTAGAGAGCCAATAATGGTAGGGTAATATCAAGGAAGAGACCAAGATAAAGATCCAAGGGTTATCTTAGATAGGCTTGACCATATTATAGCTAAATTAACATCAATGGTGTCACAATTATTGGTGGTGAAATGTGGTGAAGCACCATAAATAAAGGCTAAAAATGAAGACCCAAAGAAAGAATAAAGGAGACCAAATAAAAAGTGAAAGGATCGACTATAAATGGAGAATGAAACTATAGTACTAAGGTACAAGTACAATTTCATGTAGAAGCTAAGGTGGATATCAAAGGCTTATGTTGGGGAATTTTACCTGATCGAACTTAATCATTGGCTACAACAATTGGATGTATACTTCAATATGTATGAAGTAATTGGTAAGCAAAAGACTGCATTTTCTCGATTGAACCTTGAAATTCATGCTTTGGCATGGTGGGAGAGTGTTGCAATTAGAAATGAACTATAAAATGAGCCACTTGTGACTAATTGGGAGGTGTTAAAGGATATGATCAAAGCTCAATTTTACCCAATTGAATGTGACAAACACCAATATATAGTGTGGTATTATGTCAAGCAAAGAAAAGGTCTTTCTTGTTATTTTTTCTTTGTGGAAATCTTCTTAATAAAAAGGTTTGGCATTAAATAATCTATTTTGCATATTTTATTATTGTTGAGGAGGTAAATCCCCTCTGCGGACAGAGGCGATCCCTACTAGCCCAGCAGGGGTCTAGCAACAAACAAACAATGTTATGACGCAGGTTCCTAATTACGAATGAAAAGGCTGGAGATAGAAGCCTACCCGGTTGCTTTAGGATGCGAAGAGCGTCCTGTTCCTCGGCCTTGGCGGGGATCTAATCCCTCCCGATCTCCAGCGGATGAACACGCACATGGAAGAAACGAACGAGATACAAGCATAGAAACCGTACGTAACTAAAAATCGATCGGAAAAGGACGTTTATCATAATAATACTTGATGAAAGCAGTGGAACCATAATCATAGTCATCTATTAAAGTGATAAACGAATAGAAGTTACAACCAAGTTCTGACGTCGCAGCTTCCTTCGAACGGGTCTCCGGTTGTCCACGTCTCGCAAAGCTCGCCAAGGAAAGGAAAACCTCTCCAGAGTCTCGTAACAATGGTCTCCTCGCTTGAATGGGCCTTAAGGGAAAGAAGGGATTCTTTACAGCACAAAGGCGCTTGGGAATAGGGAGATGCAAAGCTTCAGCACTTCAAGACTAGCTTGCCATGGATCTGAGCAAGCTTTTATAGATGGGGAAGGAGGGAGTTGGGATCCTATTATTATGGGATTGGCCCTATCAACAAGGAAGGTTCCATAGAAGGTGGCAAAACCACTTCCCTTCCATAGAACTCCCGCAGCCAAACCTCCCAACTCAAGATAGGCAATGGTTGTGAGTTTGTTTGAACTCAACTTCCGCCATCCTTATTTAAAAAACAACTCCCAAATTGGGTGGCGCGACTACGGCTCTATGACAGAGCGCCAGGTGGCGCGACCTCTTTGCATTAATTTCCCCATTGGCACGAGTACTGAACTGCTTGCCCGCGCCAATGCTAAAAGGGCTGTTTTTTATGACTTTTGCAAGGAGATGTCTCAAGGGCAAATAAAGCTCATGTTCAGAGGGATGCATTGATGATGATTTCAAGGCATGACAATGTTCTCAGGTCACAGAATGGGTCCTCCATTGTGCGGGATGGGGAATGGTAAGGACGGTGACAAATTACTGTGTAACAGATGCCCCCTAAAGTATGAGGCCCGAGAGGGAGAGGGGTGAAATGCTTTACGAGAACATGTCTAACTGAAGGCCCGCCGTCGGAAAACCTGCGCAGAAAGATACAACTGATATCTCAAGTACATGATGTATAAGTGGTATGGACGCAGCCATCCGAAACAGAGTATGTTATAATTCGGATCTAGGGTATGGGCGCAGCCATCCAACTAAGATCAAACCAACTCAGGTATGGTCACATCCATCCAATCAGTGAGTCATGTACATAATGATAATAATCCACAATCGCAGCCTGGATTACAACAGACACAATCCAGGGTCTTGCGCTCCATCTCGACCCAACAGAGTACAAGTTCAAGCATGTGAATATGTGAGCTGAAGTCGAACATGCAAGAACATCGTCGGATTACCAGCCAATGATGAAAGTTGTTAACCGACGCGAGAGAAACCACCAATAATGACAATGGTCCTCAAGGTACTACAGGTACAATCTACGGCGTGCGAATAAATGAGCTGACGTCGAACACCCGCAGAATCACTCGATCGGAGGCCAATGATGTAAACCTCTCGTCGAATGCGACGAACCCGCCATTGAGGCATGTAGGCTCCAAGGTACCATAAGGAGTCTCTAGACCAACTTCCTGGATAATGAGTTGATGTCGACAGGAAGTGACCTCGATCGAAGGTGGGCCATAATGATTCCCACATCATCGACACGAGACAGAGGAACATGATGTTTTGTTGTGAATCAGGATCGTATGAGGAACAGAGGAAGGTTGATATTTGCAGAGGCCAACTTCTCTTGAATCGAATGCGACGAACCCGCCATTGAGGCATGCAGGCCCCAAGGTACCAAAAGGGAGTCTCTAGATCAGCTTCCTGGATAATGAGCTGAAGTCGACAGGAAGTGACCTTGATCGAAGGTGGGCCATAGTGTTTCCCACATCATCGACACGAGACAGAGGAACATGATGTTTTTGTGAATCGCGATCAGATGAGCATCAGAGGGAGGTTGATATTTGCAGAGGTCAACTTCTCTTGAACATATTGGCGGCACGACAGTGGATTTGGCAGTATTTGACATCAAAAGATCAGAGGTCATGGTGACGAGGCAAAGAGCAGATGAGAGGTCAAAAAGGATCACCCAAACCCATGGAGGCAAGTGGAAAACGAGATGAGATGTCCCCAACCCGACACGAATGCAGACAAGTGCCATGTTCAAGAGCGACATACTGCCGACACGACAATGATTGTGGTTCCATTTTCCCCCACCATTTCTGGCGAGTACCCCAATTATTTTGATAACAAGCTTGAAGGGGATAGCATATGCTTGTAATATAAGTCCGCCCTTCGGGCGAATCCATCCTAGTGCATTTAACGAGTCCTAGGAAGGAGGAACTCGGAGAACGTCATTTCGACTATATCCGATGTCATCAGGGTTTAACGAGTCTGACAAAGGAAGAACTCGGCGTCTTTTCATGTTTAGAGAGTTTGAAAAAACAGCTGAAAAGAAAACTCCACAAGTCCCTTTTCGTAAATAGTTCCCCAGATCCGAAAAGGTAGAAAACAATATCCGGGAAAACCTCCTAGTCGCGATAGGCTAGGGTATTTCTTTTTCGTAATCAATCCATCCCAGCCCGAAAAAGGGTTAAACTTATACTGGGTGAATGTCGATTCGTGTCCATTTTAACGAGATCGAAACGACAAGGGCCTCCGCGATCTTTTCATATTTAGAGAGTCAGAAAAGAGCTGAAAGATGACTCCAGAGTGACTTTTTCGTGTATTTACCGAGTCCGAAAAAGTATAAAATACAACTCGTATCCATCTTTTTAAGTCGCAAAAACCTGCTGCTGCACATACCAAGCAAGCGTAAAATCCATTTTCGACATAACATATGCAAATATTTGACAAAAATAACTTTTAAAGCTCATTTAACGTCGAAAAAGTTATAAATATGTCTAATTGGTAAAAAAATGAAATTACTTTTTACTATTTACCTTGTGGAAAGCAACAGTGGTCCTTTTGGAACAGAATCTTCTGACGGTGATTGCGACCAATCCATGCAACCATTCAGCTTCTCGTCTGTCACAGGTAATAGGCGCTCCTTAGCTCTTCATTTCTATACATTTTTTAATGATTTCCCCTTAAAAATCAACTTTGTGTGGCCACTTTTAAAATTTTAGGGCCGGGCCCAGTGGCGCGGGTATCGGGCACGGACCCGCGCCACTGAGCTCTTTTTACTAAAAGGCTCGCGCCACATGGCGCAACTGTTAGCAAAACAGCCGCGCCAGCGGCCGAGTCCAATTTTCCGCCTAAAATTCCAGTATTTACACCAAATTTCTTGGAATTTTGAAGCTCACCAAAGATCTAATCAGGGGTTTTTGACCATATGAATGCAGATAACCACTCAAAATGGCAATCGAATGGAAGGAACGAGAGCACGGAGATGAGGATGAAGAGGCCATGCAAAGCCAAGCTTGCATGAACGCTCTTAGAGACTGTGGATTGAAAAAGTTCTTCCTCACGCCATGTTTACGAGCTCAGCCCGAGCTCCTCCAATATCTAATCAACATCTGGGATGAAAATGAACAAGTGTTCAAGCTACGAGACCAGGTGTTAGAACTGGAGGTCACTGACATTTATTTCATTACTGGATTGTCCCGCAGAGGTCCAATCCCTGTACTGACCGGGAGCAGACCATCCGGGGAAAAGATGGAACAGGTAATGGCGCGGGTGTGCCGAGGGGCACAAACAGGATCAGGAAGCAAGAAGGTATACATCTCCACCATCCCCGATCTAGCACTGAGAGTAGTTCTCCACACCATTACGCGGGCTGCTGGGTCGCAGGCTCCGCACGAGGCCACGAAGACTCAACTCCTGTTAGCCTCAGAATGCATGGGTCCCCTACTGTTCAACTGGGCAGAAGCAGTAACCATCAACATGAAAAGGCAGCTCACGAAGTGCAAACAGGGGAAACTGAAGCAGTTCGGATATGGTTCCATCTTGGTATCGTTCATTCTGGAACGCATACCAATCTTCCAGGGCCAAGGGGCCGCAGTGGCGAGTCCGATACCATGAGAGCCACGAATGGCTCGCTGGGCAGCACTGATGCCCAGATCTGGAGGTGGCCAACAGATGTCCTGGAGGCCAGAGTTCTTTAGGTGGCTACGGCGCCAATTGATCGTCGTGGAAGATTGGCCCTATTCGGGAACTGACTTTACCGGGGACCCAGATCTCCCACTACCAGAAGGAGATGACTGGGACGAGGAGCTGGGTAAGACCTCATATTTTGATTTTATGTTTATATGTTTTTTTTGTTAATACACATTCGTCTTAACACAATTATATATGCATGCAGATGTAGGACCTGAGAGACCAGCCGGGATGTCTCCAATCTCCCGGAGGACACAACTCGCCCCTGAGATCCAGGGGGAAGGCACCGGAGGAGAGGAACTGATCCAGAACCTCGAGGGGATTGCCCATGGGATCCCAGACTATGCCCGACTATCAGATGTACCGATGGCATACCAGCGCCATATGGTGGGAGTTCCGAACCGGATCCACCGAATCCTGAGGCGCCTAGTGCGTGCAGTGACGTGCTATCATGAGCACCATGCGGATTAGTCTCTAGGATTTAGCCACACCTAGTTTTTGAGAGACACAGTGTCTCAGGATGTATTAAGACAATTATGTATTTTTTTTGAGTTTTATGTGACACACTCTATGTAAACATTTCGATATCTATATATATACATATCTATTTCTGGATGAGTCTTTCTTTACATGTGATGATGATTATAAATTGCGCAAATGCCTGTCTAATACCAAATTTTCTACTGCATCTGTTAATGTATTCAAATGCCTGGGTATATGATGATATGTAATGTAGTCAAAATTCCTTTCCAATAATCGAATACGCAAATACAGACGTAAGATGGACGGGTTCCTTACCGAATAGTGTCCGTTCAGCTGTAACACTACAAGTTGTGAATCTAGGTACACGAGCAATTCACGGATACCAAGGTTTACTGCCTCGGTTAATAATTTCAACACGGCGCTATATTCCGCGATATTGTTCGTGGTACGTCCTAAACACACACCTTGCAGGTCAATCAACTCACCAGCAGGATCGTAGATTACCCAGGCTGCAGAAGACAGATTCCTGGTACTGCGGGAGGCACCATCCGCAAAACCAACAAATGGATGAATAGACATCTGCACAACCAGGAAGACCCGATCAGCAGAAAGATGTTTACAAAGCACACCACACTATGCACACAAATGACAATCACACACCTATGTACACACACCACACCAAGAAATCACTTCAGGCGTAGTACTTCTTAAGGTATAGCCCATTTCTGGGCTGCGCCAGTGGAACTCCTTCGTAATCTATAAGCTCGTAGGCCCCATTTTTCAAAACGCGTTTTACTATATAGGGACCGTGCCACATAGGCTGGAGTTTACCGGCTCCAAGCTTATCATGTGCCTGATCATACAAGAGGACGAGGTCTCCTTCGATGAAAGAACGGGGAGAAACAGATTGATCAAAATGAGATTTGACCCTCTTCTTTTGTGCTTCGATGATCAAAGCAGCTAGACGACGGGTTTCATCCAAACGTTCGAGATACAGAAGACATTCTTCCTCAGGGGAAGTATCCGGTAAGAGCTCCACAGCTAATTTAAGCGAAGGAATTTCACATTCAACCGGCAGAGTAGCTTCCAGACCGTACACCAATTGGAATGGTGTGAACCCGGTTGCACTCTTAGCAGATGTTCGGTATGCCCAGAGAGCTGAGAACAGCTGGAGATGCCAATTGGATTTATGAATCCCAACTGTTCGCTGAAGCATGGTGACCAAAACCTTGTTCACCGCTTCAACCTGACCATTCGCTTGAGGGTAGTATGGTGTTGAGCTGTCGTGACGCAAGCCCAACGTTGAAGTCAGCTCCGTCATCATGTAATCACGGAAATGAGTACCATGATCAGTGACGATGACTTGAGGAACCCCGAATCATGCAATAACGTGGTTGAATATAAATGAAGCAGCCGTTTTCCCGTCAGCAGCTAGTGTAGGCATCGCCTCGGCCCACTTAGTGAAGTAGTCGACGGCGACAATGATATACGCATGCCCCCCGGCCGAGTGAGGGTTACACGTCATAAAATCCATGCCCCATTTCGCGAAAGGGCCGACGGTAATAACGGGATGCAAAGGCAACGGCGGCGCGCGCATCTTGCTCTGAAAAATCTGGCACGGATGGCATTTTCGGACTGCAGTGATACAATCCTTGAATATAGAAGGCCAGAAATAACCTGCCCTCAGAATCTTTTGGGCAGTGGCATATCCGGACATGTGTCCACCACAGGCGCCACTGTGGCAGTCATTCAAGACTTTCTCAACCTCGTCCAAGGTAAGGCATCGTCGGAGCACCGAATCTACTCCAATACGATATAAGGTATCTCCTACTATGCGGTAGGGTTGGGACTGGTGCCGAATCCGACGGCGGGCAGCTTTATCCAACTCAGACCGAAATGTCGCGGTCTAAAGATACACTATAATGTCACCGTACCAAGGATCGCGAGTATCGATAAGAAACAGCGTTTCGTCCGGTATATGATCTTCTGAGTGCGAGGGAACAGAGTCCGTAGGGAGAGAACATATCAGATCCGCGAAGACCAGTGATTTAGTTGACTTGGCAGTGGTGAACTCTAAGTCAAACTCCTGCAGGATGACGATCCATTTGGAGTACTTGCCCCCCAGCAATTGTCTAGAAAGAATATATGTCATAGGGTTGCAGTCTGAAACCACTGTTATCGTGCGCAATAGGATGTAATGGCGAAAGCGTTGTACGGCGTGTACGGCTGCTAAGGCCAACTTCTCAACATGTGCATAACGCGTTTCCGGGTCGAGAAGGTTCCGAGATAGGTAATAAACGACATGTTCGTCACCGTTCTCGTCATCCTGCACCAAGACCATGGCAATGGTGCTTAATGCGGCGGCTAGATACAAAGTAAAGTCGCGGTGGTAGTCCGGAGGACGAAGCAACGGAGCATTGACGAGCAATGTCTTCAGCTTCTCAAAGGATTCTTGAGCGATTTCGTCCCAATGAAAGGGAACATTCTGCTTTAACAAACGAGTGAACCCTTTGGCCACCTCGGCATAATTCGGGATAAAGCGCCTAAGAAAATTCGCTTTCCCTTGCAGACTCTGTAACTGATACAGGGAGGAGGGTGATGGGAGATTTATGATGGCCTCAACCTTTAGAGGGTCAAGGTGAATTCCGTCTTTCGAGACTATAAAGCCTAAAAGACGGCCAGAATCGACGCAGAAGACGCACTTATGAGGGTTGAGCCTGATATTGTAGCGTCTGCAACGAAGGAATATCTGGCGGAGATGCTCAGGATGGTCCTTTCGCTTACCCGAATGGGCTGGCAAGTCGTCCAGATAAGGCTGGACGATATGGCGAATATCATGAAAAGCATAGGACATCGCGCGCTGGAACGTGGCGCCAGCATTTTTTAAGCCGAACGGGAGTTTTTTGTACGCGAAAGTGCCCCACGGACAGATGAATGTGGTCTTATGTTGATCCTCAGGTGCAATATTGATTTGGTTATAGCCCGAGAAACCGTCCATTAAGGAATAGATCTCACTCCCGGCACATTCGTCGATGATCTGGTCGATAAACGGAGTGGGATAATTATCCTTAGGACAGGCGCGATTGATATCGCGATAATCCACACAGACTCGAATTGTACCCTGCTTTTTATCAACAAGGACGATATTGGACACCCATTCTGTAAGGGGGATAGGATAAATAAAACCCGCGTTCAAAAGTTTTTCAACTTCTGCCTTGATGGCGGCGGCTTTCCGAGGATGCATGGGGCGTAAGCGTTGGCGCACGGGTTTCGCACCTGGGTAGGTTGGAATCTCGTGCAAGACAATAGTCGGATCAATTCCCGGCATTTCCTCGTAAGACCATGCGAAAACATCTCTGAATTCTTTGAAAAGCTCAGTATAGACCTGAATCTCCTTGGGAGAACAAGTCACACCCACATGAATGTTCTCAACAATCCCCGGTTTAACAGAGATGTCGATTGGAACAGTTTGAGTAATGTTACTCAGATTACCCTCCGAAAAGACCTCGTGCATTAAGATCGGTGTTTGAAGAGGAGGGGAAGGAACCCGAGTAGCATAACGCTCCAGAAAATCAGTCATTGCCCCCAAGCTGGGCATAAACGAGGAGCGATGATGTCCATCGCCCCAGGGCAGCTCCTCAAGAGACATAGTTTCAATGATAGCCTCATCTGAAGGAAAAGTCTCTCTGAGAGGATTAGGTGAATCAGCCTGACCGAGCCAGGGGATTGTGAGTAGACGTCAAGAGCCATGCTCATCGGAGCATGCTGAGGAGGTGGAGGGTCCGATGCGGCAACAATCTCACAGTAGCTGATCTCTACCGGCGTTAAAGGCATGGATTCTCAAAACTCATATACCTGCTCAGGTGTAGGAATAAGCCAGGGGTCATCAGTCCTGGACAACATGTTGACTTGAGCGGTATTCGGTGGCGGTGCGGGGAATATACCCATGAGAACAGGGTCCTTGAAAAGACCAGGTCCTATGCTGTCTGGGGGATTCAGAATTTGATCCACGTATGGCACGTTGTTCTCAGAGCTAGAGGTGAAAAATGACAACTGATCTACCGTGACAATCTTGCCCTCATGGGGGAACTTAATGAATCGAAAGACAGTAGACGGCACGCAGAGCATGGCATGGGTCCAGCTGCGGCCAAGAAGTATATTGTAGTTGAGTTTAGCATCAACCACTTCTACTTCCACGTTGACAGTTTTTCCCTGTAATGTGATCGCAAGACTCTCGAGAACTCCCAGGGGTTTAGACTCCCGACCATCAAATGCCTCAAGGGCATTGGGAGACGATGACAAGGCTGGAGAGCCAATGGCCTTCCAGCAAGCGGAGGACATAACGCAAGTACGACGGCCCTATGAACGTTCAGACCGTTAATCCCGACTTGAATGACCAAAGCGATTTGATGTGGAAGCCGGGGAGTAAAATTCTCCAGATCAAAGGTGAGAAGGCTCGAGTCGGCGGGATCGATACCACCGATGGCAGACAGTAAAGCCTTCCGTTGTGAAGGACAACTTTGAAGAACCTCAAGTGCGTACATGGCACACGGCGCTTGTGCCAGATCCTCAACGATACTGTAATGTTGAGCGGCACGAGCATTTGGATTATAAGAGGATCTCCGAAGAACACCCTTGGGAGGTGGCTTCACAACGGGTTCGAGAGTCGGCTTCTCGATTTCCAACGGACCAGAAACAGGTGGGGGAGGCGGCCCTTCCGCAACTGCCTTCCCAGGTGCCTGCTGCTGACTGTTGTAATCCTTCGATCTTGTAGCGATAGTGATAGGTGCATTAGTCTTCATCATGAAAACTTGAGACCCAAACGGTGCAGATGGTGACCCCTGTTCGACCATCTGGGTCTGCTGAGATGGAAATGGCTCTTTTAAAACAACCGGAGTCCCTTTTGAGCCTTTAAGAAGTTGACTAATTTCGGACCGTCGTGGACAATCCTTAGTGTAATGGTCACCTTCACAGATGAGGCAAGGGAATTTCGGCTTACGTTGGGAGCCATCCTCAGTTCGAGTTTTGGATTCCGGTTTTGGGGCATTAGATTTTGATTTGCCTTTGCCCTTCTTCTTCCCCTTGGAGGAATTGTCCGCAGGATTGGCCTGAACGGCATTTACCTCCGCGGTTTTACCAGAATCGGATGATGCGGGATTAGCAGAGGTATTGTTGGAAGAATTAGCCTTCTGCTTCCCATTCGAAGACTTCTTCGAATTTTGAGAAACGGAACCAATGACACCATCCACCGTAGGGGTAGGCGGGGCCTTTGTGGTTCCGGGCCGTGGAGCATCAGGTAAGATGTCATAAAGCGTGCCAGATTGCGAATAAACAAGATCCAGGTATTGGGCACGCGCGATAGCTTGTTCCTCCGTCACACACGCTCCCATCGCGATATCCTGAGCGATTTTATTGACAAAGGAGGTGGTGAACCAGTGAGTCAAAATCTGATCAGGTATGTGACACTTGATCAGTCGACGACGGCGCCGCCACTCATGGATGTGATCCGAGATGTGAGTGGCCGAGTCCTGCTTCAGGGAAGACAGGAGGTGCGTCCCGGTCTCATACCGGACCGGTAACTGGAAATGCGTGAGGAAAGCCATAGCTAACGAGTTGAAATCCTGAAAAATACCACGGGACAACTCTATGTACCACTTAGCAGCAGCTCCTGTTAAAGTACGCTGGAAAAGACGTAGACGAATCGAATCGTCGGTCCAAGAGTTAGACGAACACCAGAGGTGATACGTCATCACATGCGCCTGGGGGTCTTCTCCAGCTTTGCCCTCAAACTTGGGACAGTCACCTGGTATCTTAGTGGGAACCGGGGGCCAATATGGATTATGAGCAATCGGATCATTGGTCAACTTCGAAACATCCGGTAGGTCCAAGGTAGCCAGGAACGGCAATGGGGGGTTAACTACCATGCCAGTCCCAGGATAAGGTCTGGTACCTGCGTTCCACGATGGTTGTGAATATCCCTGCCCCCATGGGTTCTGTCCCTGAGGATTCTGACCGTAGGGGGCATGGTTCATATAACCAGACTGATTTGGTTGCTGGTAACCATTGTGTGGGGCTTGATAACCAGGGTTCGGGCCCTGATTAGGTGTCTGCCCTGTATAAGCAGCGTTTGGATTTGGCTGCTGAGCGTAGGTAGAACCAGGTGGAGGAGGAGGATACTGAGAGCCTCCAGAGTGGTTATAGTTCGGTTGAGACTGACCATGAGGATAATAACCACTCTGAGGATGAGTAGGCTGCTGATAAGTGGAACCCTGCGGAGCCTGGTATGTAGGGCGCAGCTGTTGATTTGGCTGCGGCATTGAATGAACAAATGCTGAAAGAGAAAGAACTAATGAGAGGGCTGTCTCAATGAACAAAGGGCCCAAGTGAGGGGCCGGGCTCGAATGAACAGCAGTCGTCCTGGGTGACCAAAGTGTGTTTGCCAGGCCGACCGGCCCGAGTGAGCCCAGGTTGCGCCGTGATGTGGGTCACGGCTCGGAGGCGGACACCGGCCGCACCGCATGAGCTCTGTCTGGTGGCTGAATGGACCAGGTGCTTGCCGGAAACCAGTTGACCGGGAAGGTGGAATTATTACAGAGTGGTCCCGGTTGATATGCAACGTTAGATACAAATGTGATACCGTGTCAGACGGAAGAAGGTCAAGATTTGCCCTCAGACCATAGGTCGGTCCTGCTGATACCCCTACGAGGCCGAAAGGTGCTGACCGGCCAGGTCGTAATATGGTCCTCATGGACAGGCCAATGCCCTTGCCGGCCCGCGCAGTAGCCTCGGGAGTCACAGCCGTCCTCGTGGGCCGCATCGATAGCCAGGTTGGCCTGCGGGTTGGCCTTGAAAAGGCGGTCCCTGCGGGTTGTAAGCCTGGTTGTACGGTAGACCTTGAACATAAAGATAAGCCTCAGGAGCAGGAAGGCGCAAAATGTCCCCATGCTCGTCAAGCTGACCCGGAAAACCATACACGGGAGTGCCGTCTTGTGCATAGTGCGAAAAGAAAGATCGGTAAGGATCTTGGGGAATCTGTCCAGCTCTGGCGTTCGGCTGTTGTAAAAACAACCGATACTCCTCCGGAGAGATATTCTCCGGTATAGCAGTAGCTAGGTAAATGTCCTCCGGAGTTGGCCCAGCCCTGATAGCAGATGCTGAGACAACAACAGAAGAGGCAGCCACACAAACAGTGGGCCGAACGGGAACAGAAGTGACGGGCGTCGAAGGGGACACCCCGGGTGTAGTGGCAGCTGGTCTCGACGCGGGAGATGATATCCCCATAGAGGCAACAGCTGAAATGATCTGACCCAGAGATCTGTATCCCTGTGGCAAAGAAGGACTGGCTGACGATGTGGTAGCCAGCTCGGAACCGTCTCCCTCAAACAATCTACGAGGGATGCGCTGATAGTCATCAGACCCCGGAATTTCCTCACCAGAATCACTCATGGTTGATCCTGCCGTTAAATCACGCAAAAGACGGCGAGGACTAGGAGGAAAAACAGCAGCAACAAACGGTGAACCCGATGTAAGAGAAAGGAAATCAGTTCCTAATCTCAATTCAGACACAGGGTCCGAAAAGGGCCAATTGAACTCAACTGGTCCTCCAAAGGGTTGCTCGGCGAGAACCGGTCCCCCGTCAGGAAACTCAGAAACAACAGGCTGTTGTGGTTCAACAGAAGGCTCAGAAGCTTCTGAAGAATCGTCCGTGTAAGGACTACCAGTAGACGAAACCGATGGTTCCGCCACCGTGGCAAAAGACTAAAAGAAAAGGGCACACACACACACGGGCTGAAAACGAGTTAAGACACACGCTCAAACGGTCAACAAGCAACGTCTAAATAGGTGTGAAATCGTGGGCGATTAATTTTACCACATTGGAAAATAAGAAATTCTACCGTTTCATGTTTCAAGAGTCGAGAAACGATAAAAATATGACTCTATCTCTTTCAGAGTTGACACAAGCGTGAAAGGACAAGCGCTTGACGGTCTTTTCAAGTTTAGGGAGTCAGAAAAGACCAAATGACTGCTTAGGAAAAACTAGGCACAAAGGGTGTACCAAATATCCGTGAACTGCAATATACACCTTGGTTTCAAAAAATGAAACAGAAATCGACCAAGGACTTTCCGTACGTGCAGGTAGTCTCCCCGAATGCTGTGTTCGGTGTATCACGGGTATAGGGTGGTAGACTCGGCTTCCTGTGGATAAAGGATTGAAAACCTATAGGGGTCTCCCTTTATATACGCGACGGTACGCGGAGCACAAGTCCGTACTAGCGTTGTCTAAAGCCAACAGGCGAACGACAGCTGCTAGGTTTAACGACGCCGAAACACGTCTCTAGCCTAGACCTTCTAAATATGCTTCGTTAAGTTCCAATGCTGCCTTAGGTTAATTGAATAAATTTTACAATTGATCTTCAATTAAGTTTCAATTTCCAGGCCCTATCGTATGTAGTGTCTCCTAAATGCAAAGCTATATGCCACAATGCAACATTTCGTTCGATGAAAACTAATTAGAGAAGAGTTGAGAGCTTTTATACAAACGAAATGAAAAGGAACCAAACAATGAGCTCTATAATGCAACTAATGCAATTGACAACTTTTCATTCAAAACACTAATCACTAGCGATATGGAAAAGATTACAATTTGCACTAATTAACAAAAGCAAAGAGATTTTTTTTTTGATTTTCAATGTTTAATGGCTAATATGCACTAATCAAACTTGAAAATGAATGGAGCAACTTGAGAAATGATATCCAAGAGAGCGAAACAAACACACTTCACTCACCAACACAAGCAATCAGATTCCCAAATCGACCGAAGTCTCTCAAAGCAAGAGAAAGACTCAAAAGCTTCCAATGGACCGTGTGATCCAAGTCCAAAGTAAGACCAAACGAGTTTCGAATGAAGAAATGAACAATCACCCAAAAATCGCAATAAAACAATGAACAACTACTCAGAGAACGTGGAGAATCAATCAGATAGTTGACAGGACAATCCAAACACCAAAACTCCCAAGGAGGGCTCGATACACCAAGCTACTAGATGACCTAGGGCTTGAAACGTGAAATCGGTAGATAGAAGCAAACAACCAAAGGACAGAGGTGAATTCCCAGCCAAACAAGACTCCAACACACTCAGGCAGTCGGAAAATCAAGAAGAAAAACACTGGTCAACTTCAGAGAGCTCAAAAAATGAGAAATCTCAAAAAACTTACAGGGGTGGCACGACTGTAAGAGTGAAAATGGTGCAAGAAGGCGAGTGGCGCGGGTTGTACAAAGGCAACATGCGCCAAGTGGCGTGACTGTCGAGTTAAAAACCGCGCCAGTCGAGTTTCTCAGCAAAAATTAAAAATAAGCCACTCCAGAAACAGACCAATGCAAGCTAAGCAATCCAAGAAGCAAAAACACACAAAAAATCCAACCCAGAAGGTTCATCAAGCAAGGAAAAACAAGATACAAACGGCAAGGCAAGACAAAGACTCCAAGTCGTTCAGTCCGCAAACCAAACCGGAGATCGACTGAAGTAGCGTTGATCTACTCCGCTAATGCAAAGCAGAAGCGTTTCGAAGGCTATCTGGCTGTACTTCAGGCTCCGTCTAAAGTTTACAAATCAAACAACAAGCTGGATCCCCAGCGGAGTCGCCAATTTGTTGAGGAGGTAAATCCCCTCTGCGGACAGAGGCGATCCCTACTAGCCCAACAGGGGTCTAGCAACAATCAAACAATGTTATGACGCAAGCTCCTAGTTACGAATGAAAAGACTAGGAATAGAAGCCTACCCGGATTCCAATGCTATGATCTGAAGAAGAAGCGTCCCCGTTCCTCAGCCTCGGCAGATCACAATCCCTCCACGATCTCCGCGGATGAACACCTGCACATAGAAGAAACGAACAGATACAAGCATAGAAACCAACATACGTAACTAAACATCAGTCAGAAAGGACATTACTCGCATTAACATGATGGAAAATGGAGTGGAACCATAATCATAATCATCTATTAAATAACCAGCGAAGAAAGATTACAACCAAGTTCTGACGTCGCGGTCTCCTTCGGACGGGTTTCCAGTAGTCCACGTCTCGCAAAGCTTGCTAAGGAAAGGGAAAACCTCTCCAGAGTCTCGTGACAATGGTCTCCTTACTTGAGTCAGCCTTAAGGGAAAGAGAGGGTGCTTTACAACACAAAGGCTCTTGGGACTATGGAGATTCAGAGCTTAGGCACTTCAAGACTAGCTTGCCATTGATTTGAGCAAGCTTTTATAGATGGGGAAGGAGGAGTTGGGATCCCTATTATTATGGGATTGGCCCTATCAACAAGGAAGGTTCCATAGGAGGTGGCAAAACCACTTCCCTCCATAGAACTCCCGCAGCCAACCTCCCAACTCAAGATAGGTGATGGTTTGTGAATTTGTTAGAACTCAACTCCCGCCATCCATATTTAAAAAACAACTCCCAAATTGGGTGGCGCGACTACGGCTCTATGACAGAGCGCCAGGTGGCGCAACCTCTTTGCATTAATTTCCCCATTGGCGCGAGTACTGAACCGCTTGCCCGCGCCAATGCTA